>SRLM01000119.1:2172885-2287729 GCA_015708895.1 Populus ilicifolia | reverse complement strand
ATCATCTAAATGGAATGGTTGAGATTTGTCAGCTTAAACCCAATATATTATTGTAAACTTTGAAAAGGCAACCCTTCTCTTTTCCTTTTCACTATGTGTGTTTTATGTGTTTTTAAGTATAATAACAATTATTTTTAAAATATTTTTTATTTAAAAATATATTAAAAAAATTATTTTTATTATCAACATATTATTTAAAAACATAAAAAAATAATTAAAAAATTATTTTAAGCAAAATAAATCAAGTTATTGAGAAACATTACCTAGAAATGGCTTGTTTTGGAGTTTAATTAAGGTCATTATCTAAAATATTTTTTTTATTTGGAATTACATTAAAATAATATATTTTTTATTTTTTAAAATTTATTTTTATATCACATGCTAAACAAATTTAAAAACACTTAAAAAATTATTTTAAAATTAAAAATAAAATAAAAATTAATAAAAAATCAGCTCACCGCGTCTTCAAATAGAGCCAAAGTTCGCCAGAAATCCACTACCAATCTTGACCCTACCCCGAACACTAGAACATGAGCGATTGATCAGCAAGTTTTGAATAGCTGGCTCGTAAATGTGGACCCAGACAAAAAATTGAGGCGTGGACATTTTTTATTCTTTTGCTCTTTTGGCATGGTTTGAGTTTTTTTCACGGATTTAAGGCATGATACATTATTAATCCGAGACATCCTGCTATTGGTTCCTCTCTTCCTTGGATTTAGCTCTATAATTACTACTTTTGAATAAATTTTAAGTTTATGTTTTTGATTTAGTTTATAAATTAATTGAGAGTTATTTTCCTTTAATGATCATAAAGGGCACACTTCCATGTCAATTTAGTGTATTCTTGAAAATTTAATAAATTTTATTAATTGTTAATTTCGTTAGCATGCCATCTTTTTTTGCTATACCGTGTATTCTATGTTGGGAAAACACGGAATAACTGGATATCAATTTACCTGGATCAATTCAGCGGAATATAATTAATAATTTACAAATCTCAATTCCTTTTCTTTTTGTGCAATAAAACAGAATCAAACAGTGATCAAATATAATGCAAATAACAAACAGTGATCAAATATAATGCAAATAATCACAAAATCAACATCAAGATTTTTAATGTGAAAAACTCGATACAGGAAAAACCACTGGATCGTAGTTCATTTAAAAACTTTCACTATCAACAAATAATGGGTTCACAATTATTCTTCCTTAAATTCAACTAAGGGATACAACATATATATCATCAAGAACAACTTATTCTCGGATTACAACAAGATTAAAGGAGAATTATTTGAGAAAAACTCACAAAACTGACAGCTCCATTTTCTGTCAAAACGGTCAGCTTTCACACAACTAATTTTCAATCCGGCGGTCTAGAATGAAAATCAACGTGTCTAGAAGCTACTGTCAAAATCTCAGTCTGATCCAACGGTGAACGAGCTGGGAATCGAAGGAAGAACACAGGCTACTTTGATGCCTCTTCTTCTCCTTTTCTCTCTTAATTTTCTTCTTCTCTTTTCTATTTTCTAATCTGCCGCTACAATATCCAAACTTTAAATTTTAAAGGGATCAATATAAATGTGGTGGTCCCACCATCACATGATACGAGACTACATGCAACATTCTAGAAGAATAAGTTAAGATAATTAATGGTAATATAAATTTAAATAATGATTATAAAGAGATATGTAATATAAAATTTATTATCTAAGACTCAACTAATGAGAATAATAAGAGAGGTATCCTTCATTTGATAAAGCTTATGACAAGTTATCCATGTAATTATTTTTTTGTTTTATGATGTTATTTTTTTTGTATTAATTTATTTTAAATTTTATAAAAATAATTTTGAATGGTTGATTTTTAGATTTATTATTATTATAGTAACTGCTTGTTCGGCCATCTTCATGATAAAATGATCATTCAAAGAACTATTATTTTAACTATGCTGAGTAAATATATATGGTAAAGAAAATTTAGGTGAAGTAACTAAAATTTTAAAAACTAATAATTATTGTATGAAATCATCACAAAAAGAAAAAAGAGAGAGACCATAAACAAGTGTTGGTCTGCTTGAAGGACAGCATGAGTCTTCAAACTAGAACTCGTAGATTCAAATCCAACCCAGGGATCTCTAAACTCAGCCAACTTTCTCCAGATTCAAGGGCGGCGAGCAGTGTTTTGCGCACGAAAAAATTAATCTTTAGCCATCATGTGGAAGCCATATCTCAGTCATTCGAAGCATACCTTCATTCACGGATCTAGATTCAGAAGATTCCTCGGTACTGGTCCTGCATGTTCTGCTCCAAAACTCTGAAATATATAATATTACACTAGTGGCCTGAGATTCTCAGATGACAGTGATATCTGTATCATAAACAGCCTGCCAAATCCACCCGATTCCAAGCAGAGTAAGCATAGTCTTAATTCCCCCCGGTTCCTCTGGAGGTTTTGACATCAATGGAAGAGAGTGGTCGCAATGATTTAGATCTCAGCCCCCATGATGTCCATCATTGCCGATGCTCATTGCTGTCCACAAAGAAAAGGCAGAAGATCAGTTTTCAAATGAAAAAATATATATATTTAAAATAAAAAAACTAAAAAAGACTAAAAACCTATCAGTTTTCATAATAAAATTATTAATTCTAGTCTTAGTATGGGATAAGGGATTCATTTTAGTTTTTTCAATCAAGGTTAAACCTTTCAATTTCAAATCCCTTTTCTTTGCCTAGTTCTACCCACTCCTGAGACCATCAATTGGCCAAGCTTTTCAAGTAAATCAAGTTTATTCTTTAATTTTATTTTCTGTTAAGGTTATTTCAAGTTTACTCCTTAATCTTAATATTATCGAAAACATATTTTTGTTTTTATTATTTTTTTAAAAAGCGTTGAAAATTATAAAATAAATGCTGAGAACATATTTTTGAGTTTTTCAAGAGATTGTCAACTAAAAAAACAGTAAAAAATCACAAAATAAAATAAAAACAACCAAGATACATTAAAAACATATATATTTTAATATCTTACTTTTTTATTTTTTAAATAAAAATTAGATTATAATAAATACCACTCATAAAAAACCAAAAAATAGTTGTAAACAGCTCAAAACCCAAAGCATAAAATATCACCCAAGAAAATCAAAACTATTTTTTTTTAAAAAAATACAACTAAAAAGAAAAAACCAAATTGACTTGCCTCCTATTTTGACTCCTCTCACACCATGTACCAAAATCTCCCTCTGCGTTAGTTAATGGCTTCCCTGGAACCCTTTCTCTCAGTACCCTTTTCTTCTCTTTCAAATCCGAACCTCATCATCTACCCCTATAAATAACTGATTTTGGAGTGTTTAGAATGGGAGGTGTGATTTTTTAAATTTTTTTAATATTAATATATTAAAATAATTTTAAAATATAAAAAATAAATTTTTTAAATATAAACTTCAATAAACTTTTATTTAGAGGATGTTTTGGAATGACAGCGAATATTTTTTAAAAAATTATTATAATGTTTTTTATTTTAAAATATATTAAAATATTTTTTTATTTTTAAAAAATTATTTTTAATACTAATATATTAAAGATAATCTAAAAAATTAAAAATATAATAATTTAAAAAATATAATTAATTTTTTTAAAAATACTTTCAAAAAATATTGCTTGCTACATTCCAAACGAGGTTTTCACTTCATGGTCCACAACCAGTGCATAAACTACAGTCATGTCCGGTCCAACCTACCCTGCCCAAAAGGTGAGTACTTGGGATCTCTAAGCCCGATGGGCCTCATACGTGGATTACTCCTTGTGTGACTGAAACGGAAATCCAATCTAGAGTAGGGGTTTCTTGTGGGTTGATCAAGAAAAGGGAATAAGGCGGGCGGTGTTGGGGGTTTGCCTCTTTTTATTGTTGTTGGGGTCTTGGAGTTTTCAGGGGAGATGGGCGGCGGCGGCGGCTTGAAGCAGTAGATGTTGTGGAGTTTTGAAGAGGCTGTGGAGGACAAGATGTGCCGCGCGGGGGAGAAAGGTTTTTGGCGGCAGAGATGTGTGAGGAGCAACATAGAAAGTAGGGTTTCCTGGTTTGTTTACTAGTAGGGTTTAGGTTAGTTTTTTTTTTAAATTAATAATAATAATAATTTTTTAATATAATTATATCAAAATTATTAAATACATATAAAAATATATCAATTCAATATTTCTTAAATAAAAATTATACTGGCAAAGAAAAATGTTGCAGATGTTATTTAAACTCTCTAGTCATTTTCCGGTAGTAAACATTTTTCCTTCAATAATTTTTTTTTTATCGACATTATAATCATCATCATCATTATATTATTATTATTATTATTATATTCAATGCAAGCTATAATAAATTTTTAAATTAAAAAGATAAATAGCAATCAATAAAAAGTACACACATTCCTTATTTATAACAATTTTTTTAAAAAAAAATTCATCACATTTTTTCATATATATCTTTTACATTTGATACATATTAAATATCAAACTTTTTTAATCATCATACCTTTAAAGTTATATAAAAAACCACAAAGAGAAATCAAACATTAGTTGTACAGAAGTGTGTAATTAAAATTAAAACTATAAAATCTTATCCTGAAACCTAATTTTTTAAAATATTAAAATAATATTTTTCTAACTAATTTTTTTAAATAATTAATTGGTTGAAAACCAAACTAGATTGATTTAGATTTTTAACAGGTCAGATCAAATTATTTATTTATTTATTCAACTTGAATGAGTATATCTTAGATCAGGTAGTTTAAATTTTATAACTAATTAAAATTAAAAATATCTTTATATGACTTGCACTTCATAAGTTGGTGCAGCACCTACTGTATTAAAGTATCTGTTCGCCGACTTATACAAAACCTTATTACTTTATATTTAAGCATGGAAAGAAAAAAAGATTTTAATTATAAAATTACAAATGTTACTCTTAATATGGGATTAGGAATTGATTTTAGTTTTTTAAATCAAGGTTAAACCATTCAATTCCAAATCCCTTTTTTTTGCTTAGTTTGACCTACTCCCGAGACCAACGCTCGGTTAAGCTTTTCAAGTAAATCAAGTTTATCCTTTAATTTTATTCTCTTTATTTCAATTACCTTTTTTTCTCTTTAAGTTCAAGTTTGTATTTGTTTAAATCAAAGACCAAATCTTGGTTATGAATCTACGCATCAACTTCTTTCAGTCATGGGCCTAGCCTGATGGGGATGTCTTTCTAAAGATAAACTAAAGCCTTTTGCATTGCTGTAAGAAAAAAAAAAAACTAAGGGCCATCCCAATTAAACTGTCTCTTAAGGAAACTTTGAGCCAATATCCTAAATTCTATTCTCAAATGTTGAAAAAGTTGAATTGCTTGAATTGGAATTCAAGGAGGGTCTTGATGTTGTTGGCACTTTGTTTTCAAGCAACTTCTCCTAATTTGACAGTGATCTTTTAAGGTTATATATCATTTATTTCCGAAGATTTCTAGTTTTAAAAATCATCTGCCGTTTCCACCATGCCAAATAGATGGTGTGGCAGAAGCAGGTTGGCCAAGACACTAGCTTACTGGAGTGTAAGAAAATTTATGGATAATACCATCCCTCAGCTGATGTGCGGCTATTTGAGATGTTAAGCCTCACATCGACGAATCAGGATGGCAATCAATGCTACAATTTCATTTCTTCCTTAATAATATTTATTGTAATCTGTGTATTTTAATCAAATCCCGAAATACAGGCAATTTTAATTTATTAAGGCCAGGAATCCTATTAGGTAACTATATTTTATTTTATTTTATTTACTTTCCATGTTTAGCAGTATTAGGGTTTCTTCATTTTCTAATATAGGAACTCTCTTATGTACGGTTCTGAGGGTTTTGGGAATTGATAGCATACAAAAAGGAAAAGGAAATGGTGGACAAAGTCCCTCCAAAAGAAGCAATCCCAAACTGAGCTATCTATGACATTGATTGACAAGAGAATAAGAGCACCATAATTTTTTGTTTTCTTTCTTTTAAGGTTTCCCAACCTAGTACCTCGTCAAACAGAACTGAATAAGTACACGTTTCTGGTTCTTATCTTCTTTAAAGCTTGTTTCAAGTGCTGCTATTGATACACTAAATTACAAGTCCTGAAGAGAGGCCGTAGTTGAGGATAAGATTTGCACCAAGACCTTAATTAATCCTCCCAGCAACAGCATGTCAAGGAAGAAATTGATTATTCCTTCCATTCTTCTTTCACATGTTCTAATCTTCATCTTGCTAGGTTTTTCTGCTGCAACTGAAGATGAACAGAAGGTTTAGATTTATCTCCTGCATAATAGCCATCTCTATATATGTTTCCACTTTCTAACGTGTGATTCATCTTCCAGTGCAATAATTCTGAATCTTGTTAAATGAACAGGACTTCTTTATTGTTTATCTTGGAGATGAACCGGTGATCAATAATGTCTCTGCGGTGCAAACACATATTGATGTTCTGTCGTCCATCAAGAGAAGGTAAGTCCACTTTCTAGCTCCCTTCAAACTGCTCACTCTTGATTGTGCAGTAAATACATGGCCTTAATTGTCTGATGTTCGATTTGAGGGTGGAACAACCATACCTGCAGATGATTATTCTTTTTATGTGAAACAGTGATCTAGAAGCTAAGGAGTCCATCATATATAGCTACACAAAGATCTTCAATGCATTTGCTGCAAAGCTATCTAAAGAGGAAGCCAGAAAGCTGGCACGTATGTATAACGCTCCATTCGTGTATGTTTCCTTTGTAATATTATAGATTCCAGTCTTGGATTTTGATCCAGTTTATTCCCGGTGTGAACAGTACTGGACGAAGTTCTTTCCGTGTTTCCAAATCGGTATCACAAACTCCACACAACCAAATCATGGGATTTTATTGGGCTTCCTATCACTGCAAAAAGAAACCTGAAAATGGAGAGGAACATAGTTGTGGGTCTACTGGATACAGGTTTTTGAATCTTCTTGATGACTGAAGTAACTTCTGTTTTAAGTTTCTTTTCAACTGCAAAACAGTTATTACTATATAAAACAAAAACTCCGTTTCGTGGTGTGTATACCAGGGATCACTCCGCAGTCTGAGAGCTTTAAGGATGATGGTTTCGGCCCTCCACCTAGAAAATGGAGAGGCACTTGCGGTCACTATGCTAATTTCTCAGGATGCAACAAGTAAATTTCTGTATTGTAAATAAAACAGAATTGTCCCCCCCCCCTCCCACACGGATACTAATTTTTAGAATTCGTTTCGGCACTTCTTTCAATCTTTGATGATCACTAGTTGATAGGAGTTGCATTGGTTTAATCACTGAGTTCTTTCTTTCCTGTTTTTTCCCCACCTCATCTCGGATCTTAAAGCAAGCTTGTAGGAGCTAGATACTTCAAGCTCGACGGCAATCCGGATCCCAGTGACATCTTATCTCCAGTAGATGTGGATGGCCATGGGACACACACATCATCCACACTAGCGGGAAACCTAGTTCCAGATGCCAGCCTATTTGGGCTAGCAAGAGGGACTGCTCGTGGTGCAGTGCCAGACGCCAGAGTAGCCATGTATAAAGTGTGCTGGGTCAGCTCTGGTTGCTCAGATATGGACCTACTTGCTGCATTTGAAGCTGCTATACATGATGGTGTTGATGTTCTATCAATATCCATTGGTGGAATGAGCGCTGATTATGCATCAAATGCAATAGCCATAGGTGCATTCCATGCCATGAAGAACGGAATTATCACAGTGGCCTCAGGTGGAAATGATGGACCATCTTCAAGTTCCGTGGCGAACCATGCGCCATGGCTCTTGACCGTTGCAGCTAGTGGCATTGACAGGGAGTTCAGGAGCAAAGTTGAGTTAGGCAATGGGAAGATTGTCTCGGTAATGTTCAGCATCCCAGAATACTAAATTCAGACTTGAATATATTTCAGACAACAGAATATAATGATGATTTTGCATTTAATGTGACTTAGGGTATTGGAGTGAACACATTTGAACCAAAACAAAAATTATATCCAATTGTCAGTGGGGCAGATGCTGGTTACTCTAGAAGCGATGATGGTGCAAGGTACTGTTTGGAAAAAAAATAAATGCTACCTGTCTAGTTCACGTAGCCACTTTATTCTATATAACTATGACATTGTAAATTAACAGCTAGCAGAATAAATCGCATGTGTATGAGCATTGCATAGAATAGTATTAAATTAAATGAGCACAAAATTAAATTCTTTGATGTATAGATACAAAATTGTAGAAGTATCTTGAGCATAAAATCACCAAACTACGTATAATTATACTATGCAATGAAATATATACCAAATGTTTAAATTGTATCTACTTGTTGATGAATTTTGAATGAAATAAAAAAATTAAAAGCAATATTGTCAAGAATTAAAAAATTATCTTTAAGGCTACAAACAATCTGTATGCAACCAATTAATCTCCTAGAATTACAACGACATCCCCAGAAACTTCAAAAACACACTAAAATTCCAAAGTTCTGTTATAGACAGTAAGTAGGAAAGGAAAAATGAAGCAATGAAAAAGCTGTAGGTAGCAGAATGGTTTTGCTATGATGTTTAGTAGATATATATACGTATCCCCTATAGCACCTATTTATACAAGAATTTATTTATTTATTCGTAGGGGGGGATGATATATGAATTAATTCTGTTTTTTTATGAATTTTTTTGTGATGTATGGATTAATTCTGTTATATAGTATTTAGTTTCACTATTTTAACTCTTTAAATACTTACCATAAAATACAAATAAAACATAACATTTTCCTTTATAAAAAAGGGGGGAAGTGTAGGTAGTGGAAATACAAATAAAACCTAACATTTTCCTTTTTTTAAAAAAAAATAAAAGTTTATGTCATGGAAGTTAATTTTGATTAGATTAATTACTTAATGAGCTGATAAAAAATAAATTTTTTGAGTTAAAAAATTATTTTACAATTAACTTAAATTTAAGCTCGGTGCCCACATAGCCTAAAGTTGATCTCTAAAAGTTTAGTTGTTTTATAGGCCTAATTAATTTTAACTTCTCAAGCCACCATTATCTAAGCCACATAAATCTTATATTTGTTTTAAACGTGAGATTGAGGTTTGGCATTTGAAAATTTTATCAATTAAAAGTTATTTGAAATTAATTTTTTTATTTACTCATAATTAATTTATAATATGTGAATATTTTATTGTAAAATATTTATATTAAGGTCAATTTTCAATAAGTACTTCAACAAATGTAAATGGATCGATCTCACATTTAGTTTAACCTCAAATAAATATCTCTGACCAACCGTGTTTTAAATCAATTTTCTACAGTTTCTGCTAGTTCGTTTGTCAAATATGCAGTGAAAGATTTATTAGGTAATGGTTCTAAACTTCATCACAGGTTCTGTGCCGATGGCTCGTTGGACCCTAAGAAGGTGAAAGGGAAGCTTGTCTTGTGTGAGTTAGAAGTATGGGGTGCTGACTCTGTTGTTAAAGAAATTGGAGGAAAAGGCACTATTCTTGAGAGTGAGCAATATCTTGATGCTGCCCGCATTTTTATGGCACCAGCAACCATCGTCAATGCCACCGTCAGCGACACGGTCAACAATTATATACATTCCACCAAGTAATTCGTATTCCTATTCTTAGTTCAATTCCCAGTTTCTGTTATATTGTTCTCAGGCTGACTAACTTCGACAAAAACAGATCTCCGTCGGCAGTGATATACAGAACCCAAGAAGTAAAAGTCCCTGCTCCTTTTATCGCTTCCTTTTCGTCTCGGGGTCCAAATCCAGGATCAGAACGCATTCTCAAGGTATATTACAAGGGGAAAAAAACTCAAACAAGATTGGTTTCTATAAATACCTGACACCTCAGCTTATTGTTTGATTAATTTTGAGTGACACAGCCCGACGTCGCAGCACCAGGAATTGACATTTTGGCATCATACACTCCTTTGAGGTCGCTCACCGGGCTGAAAGGTGATACACAGCACTCAAGATTCTCTCTTATGTCAGGGACTTCCATGGCTTGCCCTCATGTTGCTGGGGTAGCCGCCTATATAAAGTCATTCCATCCAAATTGGACCGCAGCAGCAATCAAATCCGCCATCCTGACATCAGGTAAAATTATATCCCTGCTTCAGTAGTTCCCAATTCAGTTATAATCAACTGTCCTGATTACACTTCCATCCAATCTTTGTGAAGCAAAACCTATGAGCTCAAGAGTGAACAACGATGCAGAATTTGCCCACGGTGCTGGTCAAGTAAATCCTGAAAAAGCTAGAAACCCCGGCTTGGTCTATGACATGGATGAGATGTCTTACATTCAGTTCCTATGTCACGAAGGCTATAACAGATCCTCCTTAGCTGTTTTAGTTGGTTCAAAATCCGTAAATTGCTCCTCATTGCTTCCTGGAATTGGCTATGATGCTCTCAACTATCCGACTATGCAACTTAGTGTAAAAAAGAAGCAGGAACCGACCGTAGGTGTTTTTGTAAGGACAGTTACCAATGTAGGTCCTTCTCCTTCCATCTACAATGCAACCATCCGGGCTCCTAGAGGAGTAGATATCGTGGTGAAACCTATGAGCCTCTCCTTCTCTCGTTCCTCTCAGAAGCGAAGTTTTAAGGTTGTGATCAAGGCAAAACCGATGCCAAGTTCTCAAATGTTGTCAGGTTCAATCGTATGGAAAAGCAATCGTCACATTGTGAGGAGCCCTATCGTTATTTTTAAACCACTGGACTAATACTCAAACACAAATCTGATAATGGGAAAGAAGTACTCTGTATTAAATACAACCATACGAGTTTGTGTTTGTGCTTGGTAAATTATGTCAAGCTGATATATTTTGTTGATGATTGCCTTCGTATTTTGGTGTACATCCGATTCTAGATGAATTGCCAATTCTTGGCATGCCAATTAATGATAAGCTGAAAGTGATTAAGAAATTGCATTTACTCAGGAAGGCTGAAATGATTGCCTTAATTGTATAAAGGGATTAGGAAATGGATCTTGCTTAATTTCAACATTAGTGGAAGGGATTAGATTAAAGCAAGGACTACCCTCATCTTACAGAGCAGAGTTCAATGGAGAAGAAGACAGATTACTTCCTATATGAAAGAACAAAGGCTAACCGTTCCTAAAAAAAACCACAAAATTATTTTATTTGGAAAAATCAGCAAGGCTTCGTGTTTCGAAGCCTTGAAATCAAGAAATATTTTGGTAAACAAGATAGTTGGCACCATACTCCAAATTAAGAACTCTCTGCATCTCTTGTCACGTTCCAGGCTGGCCCTTCTTAACAAAAGCCATTTTCATTCAACACAAACTATTTTGTTTTTCCAAATCTCAAGAGATAAAAACTAAGGGCATGATCTTCATAGAGCCTCAACTACGATATTTCGCAGATTTGGTTATATTTGATATGTTGTCCATTGCATGCGGATCACCTCATAGAGAGGAGAAGAGTGTTTTGCAAACAATCATAAAGAATTTAGCCATCAATTGTGGGTTTATGATGGGAGCTCTTTTGATGTTTTTAGGCATCATGGACTTCAAGAAGATCTTGGAACAAGCCAAATCCCCACAGCGACACGCCTCAGCTACGTTCTTTCTGGTAGTTTTCGCCTTTTATTTTGTCATTTTTGTGGTTTTTGCAATCATACAATGTGTAGATGCCATCAGATTTATCTTTACTTCTCACAAGATTTCACCCTTCGAAACTGCGGAACCAGAGACCAGGGCTCAACCCCAGCCTCGACCATGATTATCTTGATTAAATCCTGTTCTCTCTAATCTTGCATGCTACATTTGTTAGGTTGGTTGCCATTAATGTGCAACAACCATTTGGTATTGCACCAAACATGTGTATTCATACAAGATGTCAAAGGTTGGCAGCCACCATTGTTGAAGAAGAGTTGGAGTTGGCAGCCACCTTTGTTGAAGAAAAGCCTCCATGAATGCCTATAAATAGAGGCATATGTTAGAGAGCAAAATGTGAGAGAAGAGAATTGTGAGAATGTGAAGAGAGTAGAGAGGAAGAGAGAGCTGCAATGGCAGCAGCCTTGCTGCCATTGCAGCAGCTGCAAGTGCAGCAAAGAGAGGTGAGAGTTGAGTATGAGAGGGTGTAATCCTCCTCCTCCATGTATTTGTTTTGTATTCTTTCTCTATCTCTAAATATATTGACTTCTCCCGTGGATGTAGGCGGTTTTGCCGAACCACGTTAAATATTGTGTCAGTGTGCTTGGCCTCCTATGAGCAAATATCATAACATCACCGGTCGGGATTCCCAACTACATTGATTTTCTTCTCTATTCTTTGTACGAAAAGCATAGTTAAAGCTGCTCTTTTGTTGCTTAATTCTGTAGTTTGCTCCTCAAAATAAGCAATGATTTAGGTTTAACTTGCCTGCAATGAGACACTTCATGGAGAGATTGCCTCTTGTACAGTGGTTGTTTCCATAGGGGCAGCCTTGTCTCTTGCTTGTATTTGTTCTTCTTGTTCTTTGTTCTTCTTCTTTTTCTTCTTCTTCTTTTTGTGTCTATATATTGCTCTTTTCACTAGCCAAAGGAGGAGTTTTGTCTGTGAATGTCAATCCACAAAGTTACAATATGATCATATATCCATTTAAAAGAAAATACTATAATCCGTCCTCAAAAAGTTTTCTTTGTTTCCAACGTGCACAGAGTATACATGTTTGGTATTGTCGTGGTTTTTACCGTTGTGGTTTGAAAAATTTAAATTTATTATACTTTCTTTAAATCTAATTTTTTTAAATCATAATTTAAGATGAAAACAAGTTTAACTAATGAAAAACCAAACAATTTTTAAAATTATAATTAATCTAAAAATATCTCCACCCACACCATACCACTGTACCAGATACATCCGAAGTCAATCTCCCTCTTAGATAAATCAAAAGAAGGCTTGAAACACACAAGGAATGTCCATGAAAACAAAAGCTCGTGGCAAATAAAAAGCTCGGTTCTAAGTTGGCCGAACGCATCACCAATCGCACTCCACCAAGCATCACGTCCTGGAGGGCATTATTGCAAGCTTCGATCGTGTCTTCTAAGAGATTTGTTTTTATCTCAGCTCTAATTATCTTTCTATTCCTTCGCTGTGTACTAAACTAACTCTAGTGTGAAAAGAAACCTATTTTTTTTTATCAATTTAGCATGTCTGAACTTGATGCCATCCACTGTTTGCACATACAAGCATAAGGGTATATCTACATTGTTTTCCTGATGCTAAATCTAATAGATGTTGCTGATTCCTTAAGAACAACTTCCTGGTTGTTAGAAAGGTATATTTCCTCTCGTGATCATATGGCTTAAAGTCCAAACTTGTGGATTTCACCATGCTACGTACACCGAGAAATTGTAACCCAGGAGTTTCAACTCATGACTAAAAAGGGAGTTGAAACAAACAACTATCAGCAATTGATCCAAAGCAAGAGAGGGTTTGGACTAGAATCTGAATCTGCCTCTATTGCTTTAAGAAAAAACTAAAAAGAAACAAGCAAGGTGCTAGATTGATGTTATTTTTATAATTCAACACCATTGAAAGAGGCATGAACTTCTTTTTTTAATCATGAGAGTTGGAAGTCCATTATCTGATCATTCACCATATCGTGCTTTCCATTTCTTAATCATTCATCTAAACCAGTTGACAGTCGATACAATTTTCTCAAGGATTCCATAGGTCAGTCCCACAACCCATCTTTCTGTCGCTCGTGGAAACGTACACCAGCTCTGTTCAATCACTTTTGTTCTCTCCAATCCATTTAAAGGCGTGCGCTTTTGAAGGATAAAGGAAAAACCTCATGATGGAGGCAGAATATAAAGATAGCAAACAAATATAAAACACAGAGGAGATGATCTAAATTCATAATCTTATTCTCTCTTAAAATAATGCTTAAGAAGTCTGACTCAAGGTTTACAAAACCTTAATTAAATCACAAACTCTATCTTAAATAAAAAACGAAACAAAAATATAATGAAAATAATAATAAAATCCATAATAATGCATGAAATTCAAGGAAAATAATAAAATTAGCTAAAACTAAGACCCAAAGCAAGGTTTTTGATGTATATATTATGTGCAGCACCAATGAAGCTTACATGAAAAAAAATAGTCTTTATAAACTTCTATAAAAATTTAAGTCTGATTTAATAGTGAGATAAAAAAATTATGATTTTTTAAAATTATTTTTCTAGTATGTTTAAATATATTTTATTGGTTTATAAATATATCTGGCAGATTATTCATTTAATTTTTTTAGAATTGATTCTCACCTAGCTGTATAGCCGTGAGAATTAATAAGAAGCCCATAATCATCTATTATCTCATGGCCAAATACTCTAAAAAAAAAAAACTAATAAATAACATTTACTCAGCTTCTCTGCACCTACGAAACAGTGACTTCTGGTTTTTCTGCCAAGCTCTCCACCAAACAAATTGAGGCCTTGAGCCAAGTCAATGGCTCTCTCTCTGCCATTACTGATGAAATGTTAACTCTCCATAACACACACACACCCTCAGTTTCTTGGACTACAGAGTGGAAAAGGACTCTGGAATGATCAAAATCTGGCTTCAGATGTGATAGTTGGCATTTTTTATGCTGAAATCTGGCCTGAACATGTCAGCTTCCAAGACTCGGGCATGTCTGCAATACCCTCAAAATGGCAAGAGCCTACCCCAAAGGGTACGAGGCTATTGCTGGAAGAATTAATGAAACAATTGATCATTGATCCTCTCGAGACACACAAGGCCGTGGAACACATACTGCAGCAACTGCTGCTGGAAACCTTGTAGACAAAGCAAGCTTTTATGGATTGGCGAATGGTTCAGCAGCTGGAATGAAGTATACGGCAAGAACGGCAGCCTAAAAAGTTTGCTGGCTATCAGGTTGTAACCAACACTGATTTATTGGCTGCCATAGACCAAGCTGTTGCTGATGGAATTGATGTGTTATCACTCTGTTTAGGGGGTTTATAGTGATAATTGTAAAATAAACATTTCATCCTAAAAGTTTAAGCAGTCAGATCCAAAAGGGGGTTTTTGTTTCTTGCTATGCTGGTAATTCTGGCCCATCTATCTCCTCGGTTGCCAACAATGCACCATGGATCATGACAGTAGCTGCTAGCTCCACTGACCGAAGGTTTCCAACAACTGTCAAGCTCGGAAATGGACAAACTTATGAAGGTGCGTCTATATATTCAGGCAAATCAACAGCACAATTACCACTAGATATGGAGGGACTGCAGGTGGCGAAGAAGCAAAGTATTGTATTAGTAGGTCACTGAGAAAAAAGTTAGTCAAAGGAAAAATTGTTGTTTGCGAGACGGGAATGGCAGAGCTCAAAAAGGAGAGCAAGTAAAATTAGCGGGAGCAGGATTGCTTTTAATCAACCCGGTAACTGGAGGTGAAGAGCTTTTCACAGAGACTCACATTCTGCGGCGGCAAGTTCTCTAGGAACGTCAGCAGGTAAGGCTGTCAAAAAGTATGCGAACTCGGCTAAGAGGCAAACTGCTTCGATTGCCTTCAAAGGGACAACATATGGTGATCCTGCACCAATGGGCTGCATTTTCATCTAGAGGGCCTAGTTCAGTGGGATCAGAAGTGATGAAGCAGGACGTGACTGCACCAGGGGTGAACATTTTAGCAGTGTGGCCACCAATGACCAGCCCAACTCGACTTAAAAGTGACAAAAGAAGCGCATTGATCAACATAATTTCAGGCACTTCAATGTCCTGCCCTCATGACAGTGGCCTCGCCGCACCACATAAGTCAGTCCACAAAGAACCCTGGCCGCCACCCGCAATATGGTTTTGTTCTGGTTTGGGTTTAGCTCTTCCATCAAACCATGGAAGACTTACTTTATCCATGCATCAAGGTTGAAATCCTTCGAAGAGAGCCCTTGATCTACCCACTCTCTCACTACATTTCCTCTATCCCCAATCCTTTCTTCGAGTTCAGACCCATCACTAAGTTCTAGCCTTTTGTCTCTCGTCATCCGCAAGGAATTTACCTTGGACTCCTTTAAGAAAAACAAAAATAAAAAAGGACTTCATGACTGCTAGCACCCAAAAAAAGAAGAAGAAGAAGAAGAAGCTAGCCATGCATGGCTGAATATTTATTTGTAGTTTTTTGGTTAAAGTTCGTGGATAAATGATGTATTGTCTCTCCAATTTAATTTTATTTTTAAAAATAGTAGATAATGGGTCGCCTGCGGCAGTCACAACAAGCGCTAAATTATTTGTAAGTTAATCTTTAATTATCTCAGATGGCTGAAAAACAAGGTTTGTTTTTTAAGATTAAAAAGATTTATTTTTAATTTTTTTCTACTTGAAAACACCTAAAAATATCTTGAATATATTAAAAAAATCTTCTTTCTAACATCAAAACAACATTTAATTCCTTAAAAAAGATAAATCAACCTAAATAAGGATTTATTGAGACTTAATTTCTTGAGACTTGATTTACTTTTCTTTTTTAATAAGATGAAAGGTAAAAAACGCATTAGAGTAATTGATAATTTTCTCTTTTTTTATTTTGTTTTTTAAGTTCAAGGACTAACGTAAATAAAATAAAGTTTTAAAATAAAAATAAAAATGTTAAAATAAAGAGACCAAAGAAAAAAAATCTGGATAATATACGGATTAAATTGTATTTTGTCAAGAGAATTTGAGATAGGCACACAAGTTTTTTTAATAATAAAAATTTAATCCACAATTTTATAAAATAATGTACTCATGAATTAGTTTTTTTAATTACTTCTTATATTTTTTAAAAATTAATGCCTTTGATTAAAAAAATATAACATATATTCTTTTATACTTATTTATGATCTAATCCTTGTTTATGATTTTTTTATACTAAAAAGGTGTTTAAAAATTACTTTTAGTGGTTGTTTTTTTAAAGTGTTGTTAACTTGAAAAAATATAAAAATAATATTATTTATTTATTCATTAATCTATATTAGTATATCAAAACAATTTAAAAATATTAAAAAAATTAATTTTAATTAAAAAACATATTAAAACTTATTCTCAAATACCTCAAATACAGTAGCTAATAGTAGTTTTTTTTAGAAATCGAGTGTTAATCTAATAATTCACTCTGAGCTTGCTAAACTTAAAAGCAAATCTTGTGCTTTAATCAAAGTCATAATAAATATAAAAAAAAATCTATAAAATATTTTTGAAATGAAAAATAAAATAAAATGAGTAAGGTGGTTTTGTTAATGTAATATCACCCAATGTAAAATTACCACGTGGAATTGGAAAGTACCAAAATTGTACCTAAAATAACGACAGCTTCCTTGCAACCTCAAAACGCTGGTGACTGTCCGTACAGTATACGCGGTCACTTGTCAACAAGCACGAAAGCACCTATAATAAAAGAATTTTTTTAGCTCTTGCAGTTCTGTTTCTTCCATTCTTGTGCTTCTCAAGGCACCAGGAAACTGACATTTCACCTTCTGTTCTTTCACAAATTCTAAAAAGGTAACTCCTTCTCTCTTTGGCTCACTGTTCCTTAAAATTTTGAGACCTTTTGCCTTCCCTTTTCTTGTTCAGGGATTTCTGGTCAAGAAAAGGGGAAAAAGTTTGAGTCTTTGAGATCTGTTTTGCATGTTTTGGTTATGAACAATCTTTCCCGTTCTAGAGAATCACACAGTTTTTTCTTTTGATGTTTGATTGTTGAAAAAATGGATAATGATCATGGCTCTCCATACCCTTATAACAATCCATATCCATACCCTCACCATCCTCCTCCTCCTCCTCCAAGTTATGGGTATTCACCTTCAGATCCATACTATCCTCCTCATCCCTATCCTCATGGGCCATACCCTCCATACGGTGCTTCCGCATATCCACCACCACCACACTCACCAACCCATTCAGGGCCTTTAGATTATTCTCACCAAAATCCTTCAGCGCCATATCTAACCAGCCATTCAGGACCTTTAGACTATTCACACAATCCTTCAAAACCACGACCAACTAGTCATTTGGGTTCTTTAGACTATTCTCAACACCAACCACCATCACCACATCCAATAACGAATTCGGGACCTTTAGATTTTAATCGCCACTATTCTGGTCCTTTAGCAACATCACCATATGCTGCATATCCCCCGGTACCTCATGTTTCAGATTCAATCCTTCAAAATTGTGGAAGTTTTCATAATTACTCCTTTGCTCAACCTCAGTCGAGCCAATATCCTTCTCCTGATTGCATTTCACAATCGTCCTCTAGGGCTAATAGCTTTTCCGGTATTCATAGACAAGAGAGTTCTTCATCTTTAGGAATTGGATCATCTTCATCAAATCCCGATAAAGTTGATGCTGCTGTTACTGGTACTTCTTCTGCATATCCACCTTTGGATGATTTAATAAGTAATTTGCATTTGAATGATACGAATAATCATCCTACTGCCCCTGCTCCCCTACCAGCTTCTCCAGTGCCTTCAGTGCCTTTTTCCCCTCAAAGCTATCAGGGCTCTAGTTTTGGACATGCCCCCCCACACGAACTATATGGTTATCCTAATGACTCATTTTCAATTAATTGGGAGGAGAATTATGCGGGCGGAGTTGATTCGTCTGGTAACTATCCTGCTTCTCCCTATGCGCATTCATCCTCCTTTAATGGATCAAAGCATGGCCAAGGCATGGAGGTTGTGCCAGTGTCCAGTGGTAAAGGGTCGTCTTTGAGGGTTTTGCTCTTACACGGGAATTTGGATATTTGTGTTTATGATGCAAAGAATCTCCCAAACATGGACATTTTCCACAAGACTTTGGGTGATATGTTCAACAAATTACCTGGAAGTATAAGTAGCAAGATTGAAGAACAAGTGTACACCAGGATTACCAGTGACCCTTATGTTTCAATTTCAGTGGCTGGTGCTGTGATTGGGAGGACTTTTGTGATTAGCAATAATGAAAATCCTGAATGGATGCAGCATTTTTATGTTCCTGTTGCGCATTACGCTGCAGAAGTGCATTTTGTTATTAAAGACAGTGATGTTGTGGGATCACAGTTGATAGGAGTTGTGGCAATTCCAGTTGAACAGATATGTTCAGGGGCAAGAATTGAGGGAGTTTACCCTATTTTGAATAACAACGGAAAACAATGCAAGCCTGGTGCTTCTTTGAGAATTTCAATTCAGTACATGCCCGTAGAGAAACTGAGCATTTATCAACATGGTGTTGGTGCTGGTCCTGATTATCATGGTGTGCCTGGTACCTATTTTCCTCTTAGGAAAGGTGGAACAGTTGCTCTTTATCAAGATGCCCATGTTCTTGACGGGAGCCTTCCAAATGTGCAACTTGATAACGGGATGCCTTATCTGCATGGAAAGTGCTGGCAAGATATCTTTGATGCTATACGTCAAGCCCGGCGTTTAATTTACATTACCGGGTGGTCTGTATGGCACAAAGTTGCTCTGGTCCGGGATGGTGGTCAGCATTCAGGTGTCACCCTTGGGGATCTTCTGAGGTCCAAGTCCCAGGAAGGCGTTAGAGTTCTGCTGCTTGTTTGGGATGATCCTACTTCAAGGAATGTCTTGGGATATAAAACAGTGAGAATCTTACCTATATTTAATTGTATAATTGTAGTTTTCTGCTGTAGTTTGTGGTCAAATACATGTTCTTGGAACCACAACTTCTGATTGTTACAATCCTTAACAAATGATTGACCTATCTGTGATTAGTTTTGCAAATTTGATTTATGCTTGCATCTTTGATTATTGCTATTATAAAAATTGTTGCTTTTGTTGTCTGTTGTATCTACTTGTGTTCATTGTGATCCATGTATGTTCTGTCTGGGCTCTTGAGGAGAGCATGAGCACTGTGTCTATTGGTCAATTATTTCAAGGAAATGCCCTGCTAGATCCTCAAACTGAATTCTTAAATCATAATACCTGTTATTATGTACTTTCTCTTTCAATGGGAAAGCTTCTTAACTCTTCCACTAAACCTCCTTACAATGCAGGATGGAATTATGGCAACCCATGATGAGGAAACTCGCCGCTTTTTCAAACACTCATCAGTTCAAGTGCTGCTTTGTCCTCGCATTGCTGGGAAAAAGCATAGCTGGGTCAAGCAAAGGGTTAGTTATCCCATAATACTACTGTTCTTTGCATTGTATCATTGCTTAAAGCATTGCTAGTGCCTGGCAGGTGGCGAACATTCTTGATATGTTGAGCATGTCAGTTTACCAGCCATAACAAAAGCATTTGCTACAATTGTTGTTAACTGCTAAAATTGTTCAGTCAATTATACATAATTCTTTCATAAGAGATTGCAATTGCCAAGTATATAAACCTTCACTGAATTGATTTTACTTTGGGCCAACAGCCCTGCGATGATTAATCAGTATTACAAGCTGACCATTGCTTGCTTTTTCTGGCAATAGTAGTTAGGAGATTTGTAGTGTATATATTATTTTCTTCTTTATTCTCCTCCATGGTTTTAAAAGGGATTTTTCTGAAATTTATTGCTTCATGTTGGTATTTTTTTTATGTACTGTATGGTGAAGCAGGGGACTTTATATCGATCATCAATACCTGAGAGCTTTGTCTCATTCCAGCAAGTTTTCTTTTTATTTTTATTTTTGTAGCAGTGGAGTAGAAATTATAACTGAATTTTCTCTGCTGTTTCAAATTATCAGGAGGTCGGAACGATTTATACACATCATCAGAAAACTGTAATTGTTGATGCTGATGCTGGCAATAATAGAAGAAAAATCATAGCCTTTGTTGGTGGACTTGATTTATGTGATGGTCGATATGATAATCCGGATCACTCTCTATTTAGGACACTACAAACTGTGCACAAAGATGACTATCACAACCCTACTTTCACAGTAAGTCTGAAGTTTTACCTCTGCAATTGCACACTTGTGATTGGCTACATGATTCAGTTTCAGAAGTGTTATTTGGCATGCTATTGATAATATAAAAGATAAGCTGGCATGATCTTGTTGTTTAGATTTGAGTTTTAGAAGTGATAAAATCAACTTCTTCTTTCCTTATTTATGAAGTTGTTTAAATACTGAGCAGGGTAGTATTGCAAATTGCCAAAGAGAACCATGGCATGACTTGCACAGCAGAATAGATGGTCCAGCAGCGTACGATGTTCTAAACAACTTTGAGGAGCGTTGGATGAAGACTGCAAAACCTAAGGGCCTTAGAAAACTAAAAACATCATATGATGATGCTTTACTCAGGATAGACAGAATTCCAGACATTATAGGTGTTTTTGATGCTCCTTCCATTAGTGAGGATGACCCTGAAGCTTGGCATGTTCAGGTAATTTGTCCAAGCCTTGGCTCAAGTGATCATGCGCTGAGGTGTGATTCGTTTGAAGGGGTTGTTTTGGTCTTGGATCTGAATATAGTTTTGCTGCAATGAAACCTGGGGTTGAGCTTGCAAATGAAATTGCATTTAAAGTTGTCTTATCTAAACTGCAGATTTTTCGCTCAATTGATTCGAACTCTGTGAAAGACTTCCCAAAGGATCCGACAGATGCTCCGAAAAAGGTGAGTTGTTGTTGTTGTTGTTTTTCTGACAATTACAGACAAGGTAAGAGAATATCTGGCAATCCATTGCCTGTTGCTGCTCTTTTGAGTCTGTGCAATGTGAGTGTGTTTGTGTCCATGGCTGCATGTGGAAGTTGACTGAATATTCTGCTGTAACAGAACCTGGTGTGTGGAAAGAATGTGCTCATTGACATGAGCATACATACAGCATATGTGAAGGCCATTCGTGCTGCCCAACATTTTATTTACATAGAGAACCAGTATTTTATTGGGTCCTCGTACAACTGGAGTTCATATAAAGATTTAGGTGAGGAACCTTTTTTTATTGTATGAAAAAAATCATGTTGAAAGATGCTGCCTCGAAGACTGCATTTCATTGCCTTCCCTGCTTTCTAGCCAACATGAAAAGCATTGCAGTTTAGTAACAAAGATTGTAGTCAGTTTTGATGGCATAAAGATGTAGTGGCACCTGATTCCTCGCTCCTTATTTATTAATCAGTCATTCTCTTCTTTAACCAAAATGTGGCAAAATAGTTCAGCATGTAGTTTAACAGGACTCAGTTGATGTAGAATTGAAGGTACTAGAAAACTTGAAATGAAGACTAGTGATAAAGTAACGTGCAAGAGTATTAGCACAATTAAGGAACAGAAAGAATTAAATAAAATATAAATGGTGGAAATCTCAACTTTGATTAAACGATGCTGAAGGAGGATAGATTAATTATAAGGCACAACAATATTTATATAGAAATCTCTATCAAATAAGAAACTAAATAGAAAGAAAATAACTAAATGAGGAATAACAGAATAATTAGGATATACACACCAAGAGAATCAAACTCTAAGACAGGCCAGTGACCTGATGAATTTTCTAGTCTTTCTGCATCTTCGATGTTGGCAATCATGATTGTAGATCTATGTAGCTATGCTTCTCAAAATCTGCACTGTCAACACCCTCAACTCCTGGAGTGATATATTCTCTTACTTTTTTGTCCTATAATTCAAATTTTTGAACATGAGTTGCTAATCATGGATCCTTCAGGCATTGCCAGAAAAAAGTTCTACATTTTATGCGTTCTTTGGGTGTCCTGCCTGACTTTAAGATAGATAATTGACCTTTTTGCGCTGTTTATGGAAAGCAATATGGTGTTAGCAGACTTCACACTTGCTACTATTTCCAACAAAAATTTCCCATGTCTGAAACATCAGCTCACCAATTTTCACATTTTTTTTCCTTTTGTTCTGCTCCATCTCAACTAGGTGGACTAATGTTATAAATATCTGATTTCTATGGTTCCAGCAACTCTTTTTATCTAGATGCTGAACTCTTGTCATGTTGCCTTCTTGCAGGGGCTAATAATTTGATTCCTATGGAAATTGCACTAAAGATTGCCAATAAAATCAGAGCGCATGAGAGATTTGCTGCCTACATTATTGTTCCGATGTGGCCAGAGGGCATTCCAACTGGTGCTGCTACGCAAAGGATTTTGTTTTGGCAGGTAGGCTCCAACTACAGATTTGGCAATAGCAACCTATATTTTTTTTTACAGGGAAAGATGACAAGCAAGTGATATCAATGATAAAACACTATTTCCCTTTTTAAAAACAGAAATCTTAATAGAAAAAATCAGTTTGTAAAAAAGCTATTGTTAACTGTGATTCAGGGGATTGCATCATGTGATAACATGTCCTACAAAATCTACTAACAGGCTACTCAAACTTGTTGGATATAATTAGTTAACTGCTGATGTCACAGCTGACATCAGAACTAATTTGCCTAATTTCTTTGTCTGTTGCAGCTTTTTCTGCTTGCTAGCTTTTAGCATCAGCCATTATAATATTGACTAGCTTAACTTCTTGTCTTATCATATTTACTCCTTTGAGTTTCTAGACCCAAGAACTGGACATCCAAATGGAACTAAGATCTGTCATGAAATAGAAAATGTTTGCATGGTATGTTGGTACTGTGTTTTGTTAATCTGGGAATCTTGATAACTGCTGCAGCATAAAACCATGCAAATGATGTATGAGACAATTTACAAGGCCCTAGTGGAGGTTGGACTTGAGGATGCATTCTCACCACAGGATTTTTTGAACTTCTTCTGTCTTGGTAATCGTGAAGCTGTAGATGAATCCAACTCTTCAGGGATGCCAACTCCTTCAAGTTCTCCCATTCCTCAGGTATCTTCATTCTTGAAATCAGTTGTTTCATTTGTGCTATGTATTTTGCTGTACTTGGTACTTGGGAAATGAGAAACGTCCTAGTGCAAAATCACGTCCTTTATGAATCCTATTATCCTACTGGTGTAGTGAAAATTTGAATTTCACACAAAGATACCTTACCTCTATTTTTATACATGAGATGGCTTCCAATGCACAGCATGAGAATTTGCAGCAATTTGATGATTTTGCCACTTGTTTTTTTTTTTTTATTTCCTTATCTGCTTCTGTATGAACAGGGTCAGATGTTGGTTCATTTGTTTTTCAGATTCTCCCCTGCCTTTTCTCTCCTTAATAACATGCTGTATTGTGGCATTTCCAGGCACCTTGTCAGAAAAGCCGGCGGTTCATGATTTATGTTCATTCGAAAGGGATGATAGTTGATGATGAGTATGTAATACTGGGATCTGCAAACATAAATCAGCGTTCCATGGATGGCACTAGAGACACTGAGATTGCAATGGGAGCCTACCAACCTCAACATACCTGGGCAAGAAAACAATCTAATCCACTTGGACAGGTAACCTTCAGTTAGATAATACAAAAACCACGTTTGTTTCTGTCACGTTCAAAAACAGAAACTCAGTATTTGATATTTGATAATTGATTCACAAGGAAAAGGAGTTGCTGCTGGAAAAAATGAGAAATTACATAAAATAGCAGAAAATTTTAGTTTAAAAGAACAATAATAATTAATGACCCATTGGCATGATAGTGAATGGCAGTATTGAAATGGTCAGCCAATGTACTCGATTGCATAAAAGCTAAAGAAGAATTGTTTATTGGTGCTTGAAGAATTGTTTTTGTCCGTGTATGTTTGCATGAACAAATTAAATATGAAAAAAAAAATTAGTATAAGAAATAAATTTTTTTTCAAAGAATATGAACTATTGTGCTGCTCAACAGCAGGACCAGCTTTTAATGTCAGTCTGTCCTGTCAACAATACATGCATGAAAAGATGACAGGAGAGATGGAAATTTTATTTATTTATCCTTTGTCTTTGCCTTGGAATGTAGTTAGAAAACCTATATGAGAAAATTAGTGTCATTGCCAGGAAATATTACTGTCTCAAAACAATGATGAATTTGTTGTAGATATCCCTGGAAATTACTGTAGTATATATGCATTAGACAACTTGTTTTAAAATATCCAAAAGAACATGCTTATTTTATTTGATATTTGAAACTCTGAAATTTCTGGTATTTACCAATATGCTGTTTCTTGAACAAAATGCATCTTTTATAGATCCATGGATATCGGATGTCTCTCTGGGCAGAGCATACTGGAGTTATTGAGGACTCCTTTACAAACCCTGAGAGTCTTGAATGTGTTAGGAGAATTAGAACAATGGGGGAGATGAACTGGAAACAATTTGCTGCCGAGGAGGTATCAGAGATGAGAGGGCACCTGCTGAAGTACCCAGTTGAAGTTGATCGAAAGGGTAAGGTGAGGCCTATCCATGGATCTGAAACTTTCCCAGATGTCGGAGGAAATATAACGGGTTCGTTTCTTGCAATTCAGGAGAATCTGACTATCTAAATAAATCTTTAACATGCAGTTTCAACTGGCTATCAGATCAAAATAGGATGAATATACATATAGGATAGTGAGTACACAGTTTTGAAATATACACTATCTTTACTTGTAAAAAGCGCCAATAATTGTATGTTCACCCTCACTTTGTTTTGCGGGCATTGACATGATAAATTTTACAAAACCCCTTGCATGGAGGATGGTACATCTTCAGGAAAATAATTCTTGCGGCGAACTGAGATTGAAGAGCATGGTTTTTTTTTTTATATATATATATATATTTGTGTAAATACAGCTGGTACATAAATGTTTTACCTTGAATGTTTCACGGTTGGAGTTTTTTATTTCAACTGATATTTGTGAGCATGGATAGGCTGTGATTGCTGTTCTTTGAATGAAGGAACATGCATTCATATTTCACAAGTGAATTTATTGCCATATGCCCTTCCTCTTCTTCATCTCCCAGTGCGACTGTGCTTGGGGTGCGGTGCTTTCAGGCGTTATAAGCTCACACTTCACCATATTCCTTTCAGCATTTGGAAATTCCAAAGCATGAGCATGAGAATCAAAGAGTTAACCCTACCAATTGTTTGAAATTGGATGAAAAGGGAAAAACCACCTCAACAGGCCAACATTCCATTCAGTAAAACCCTTTAAGAAAGGCAACACAAATAAAAAGAAATAAAATAATTTTAATATTATTTACTGTGGTTTTTTATAAAGAAAAAGCAAATTATTTATTTTTAATTTTATTTTTTTATAAAAAATTTATTAGTTTTTAATTTCATTATTCCATTCAAATTTGTAATATATTATTTTTTTAATTTAGTTTTTATTTGTTTTTTTTATTAAAGTTATTTTTCTTTTTAGTTTTATTCTTTAATCAAATTTTCTTCTAATTTATTTTTTATTTTTATTTTTTAATTATTAATTTCTTATTTTTTGGTATTATTTTTTTTTCTAGATTTCATCATTCCATTCGGTGTTTAATTTGAGAGGAATTAAGCATTGTGGTTTTTTTATATGTAATATTTTTAATCTAATGACCTTTTGAAAAGTTAACTATTGTTAATTTTTTTTTATTTCATCATTTAATATTAATTATTTTTAATCAAATTGGTTTTGTTGTATTTTTTATTTTTTTTTATCGAGTTATCTTGATTTAATGACTTGAAATGTAGATTTAACATATTAACTCGGGTTAACTTGACCTTTATTTCTTATATTACATGTTTATCATACTAACTAGAGTTACTTTGTGTTAGTTTTTTTATCTTTTTTATATCAAATTTTATTTTTTTATATTTAATTAACTAATACTTGAACTACATTATTTTTCCACTCTTGAAAAAAAGTTTTTTTTTAAGGTTATTATGATTTTTTTGTTTTTTTTGTTTGTTATTATCTGATTAAAATAAAATTAATTTATTTTATTAGTTTTTTATATATATAAAAAAGGTGATTACGACCCTTGAACGTTATTTTTTAATACACATACATAGTAACAGAGAGCTTTGACAGAAACAGTAAGATAAATTAGGAGTTAAATTGTGTGGAATACATTTCAATGCTTAACCTGATCATTTTCATACCTTTTGTGAATAAGAAATAAATATCCCAAGCTGTCTTACAAATGGAAAATTCAGACAGAATACCAGAGATAAGATGGAGATGGATTCTATAGACTGAATACATGCTGCTGTGTCTAGTTCAATGTCGCACCAAATGCTAATAAGAATACGGTACATATATAACCATTTAGGTGGTGGCCAAGTGGTAAGGACTTGGAATCAAGGGGTTTGCTCTCTCTGTTAATCTCAGGTTCGAGTCCTTGGTTGCTCATATGATGGCCACTGGAGACTTACATGGTCGTTAACTTCAGGACCCGTGGGATTAGTCGTGGTGCGCGAAAGTTGGCCCAAACACCCACGTTAATCTAAAAAAAAAAAATACGGTACATATACGATGTTGGTTGCTGTAAGAGTAATCTGCATGCCACAATAAAAAAAGAAAGATACTGTGCAGGATACATTCAGTGCTCGTGAGAGAAAAAAATTTAAACTGAAAATGGCCACGCGTACAAGCTCTGGAACTGAAAATCTTTTATAAAAGTAAGCACCGAGCACTGCAAAATTTAAACTTTTAA
Organism: Populus ilicifolia; assembly: GCA_015708895.1. NCBI lineage: Eukaryota > Viridiplantae > Streptophyta > Magnoliopsida > Malpighiales > Salicaceae > Populus > Populus ilicifolia. The sequence goes on along the minus strand of SRLM01000119.1, from coordinate 2,260,280 downwards.
AATATAAACTATATTATTTTACAACAATAAAAAAACATCAGGAGTGGAATGTGCTACTCCTTTTAGAAAAGGCAACAGGAATGAGCTGGAGCACTGAAAAACATTTAACAAAAGCAATCATCTTGCTATCCCTTCAGGTATCGGATAATGAGAGGCAAAATCGCAGAAAGCATCTAATTGCTCGTGAGGTTTTCCTCCCTCGTATTTCTGACTACACTCCCTCTGAGACGGAGGAGCAGACTGTCAGATCATTCTAATTATGTACCAGCCTGACAAAAATCCAAATCCTTTGGAAAGAATTCCACAATATTTCAGGAAACTAGCATTTCCCAGTCATTGCAATTCGCATAAATCAAAGGTATTTTGTATACAAGTCGCGTCAAAACCTTGAATTATGCGGAAATGCATCGCATGGTTCATGAACACAAACCTGCAAAAAGAATATCCATACAAGTCCTGTTCAAAAAAGACGAGCCCAACTTCACATGCTATAGTTATTGAAAAGGAATTCATTAACTCCTCTAGCGTGAAGCACCCGCAGGAAAACATGTGGGTGATGAATTAAGACTGATGACAAACAAAACAAAACATTTTTTATGACAGAGACGTGAAAAAAGACTAGTGTAGGTATGAAGGAAGCCGAGCACCTATCAGAAGCTAGATTTAGCTGAACTATGGAGCCCAAAGGATATCGCACTGAGTTTTGTAGTATCTCGTTAGCTGTATTCTAGGAAGTAATATAAGCTGAGTTACCACATACTGGATCAATAGCACTTTGAAAACGAGAGAAAAGAGGCATCATCATGAGATATTAACATGCTTTGCACGCTGGGTGTTTTGGTCCACCTCCGCTCCGAGACCACGTCCAGCTAGCTCAGGCAGATCGACTGATCCTTGAAGCTCCAGTTCAGCACCTGCCTGTTTGTTTTTGGATTTCCCATCCAATAATTTCCTCGTAAACCACATGCTCCACTCCCTTAAAATGGCTTATCTTCTTCATCTGTAACACCCTGTTGCAATCTCAGAAGCCTTGCTCGTTGAGAGAAATATTTAAAAAAATAGTAGTAATACTAATAATATAAGTATTGCATGTTTTCTTCTTTAATTTTTAATGCCTAGTTTTTAAAATGGAAAGGAATGATTATTAAAATAATGATTTAATTAATAATGGTGATTATAGTAAAAGTAAGAATGATAATTGTAATGGTGGAGAATAAGGAATATAAATAGATGGTAACAACAACAACATTAATATTAATATTAATATTAATATTAATAGAAGTAATAATAATTTTTTGAGATATTAGTATTAATAATGGTTGTGATATTGATGATAATTGAGATTATAATTATAATAAAAATAATGAATAAAAATAAAATATCATTCAAATTCTTGATTCCCCCTGCTTCTTTCATGAAGTAAAATTATTTTTAATTTTTATTCTCATTTTTCATTCTCGATTTCATGCCATTCGTTTTAGTCAAACATCTGTAAAATGGAATACAATTTCATTACCATTTCGACCATTCTATTTTTTTTTTTAACTGTCAAACATCACCTAAAAGATAGAAAAAACAACATGCCACCTGGATTCTAAACTAGACCATTAAGTTGCGATCAATTGCATATATGTCATTTCAAATATTTTTTTAAAAGATAAAAAATAATCATCTTACATGTTTTGTAGCAAAAAAAAAAATTAATCATAAATTCAAAATGATACATATTACATGATTTTTTTGTTTTAAATAGTATCGGCTAGATTTTTTAAAAAAAAATATTGAGATAACAATATATTATATTTATTTTATAATTTAACATGTTATATCTGGTACTCAAGAAATGAAATCTTAATAACCTTATAAAAAATATAAATCAAAATAAATTTTAAATATTAATTTTAAATAAATTAAAAAGGTATTTGAAAGTTTAATAGCGGTTATTTTTTTAAGAATTTTTTATCTAAAAATGCATCAAAATAATATTTTTTTTATTTTAAAAAAAATATTTTTAACATCAACACATCAAAACGATCTGAATATATATATAAAGCAAAAGTAAAATAATTTTAAAATTTCATGAAACATGGTTTACATCGTGTTTTCAAATAATATCTTATAATGTTGAAGGAAGAAATTAAAAAAAAATATCCAATTAAAAAAGAATAAAAAAACTCAAATTAATTTAAGTTAATATATCAAAATCATGCCTTAGATCATAAAATCAAGATAAATTTATAGGAAAAAAAATATTTCACAATAAATTCAATTAAAAATATAAATTAATCCAGGTTAACTTGTCAAACTTATAACTTGAATGATATGATTAACATAACTTTATAGTAGATAAAAAAAATTATAAAACTCAATTCTACTGGATTCAATGTTGAAGTTTAAAATTGATAAAACAATTAAATCTTTAACATCAAGATAATTCCATATAAAAATATTATAAAATCTAATTATCAAATAATATTAAAATTAAAAATTAAAAATAAATAAATATAAATATTGAAATTTTAAAGGGTGACATCTGTTGGAAGAAAGAAAAAAACATAGATTCGATGGATGGTGGATTATAAATGTGGGTACATTGATTTATTCATACCTTTTAAGTTTTTTTAATTAATTATATATATATATATAAACAATTTATTTAATAATAAAGAACACACTGTAACTTCAATTTTTCTTATTAAACCTCCATAAAATATTATTAAACCTTCATAGAATCTTTAATTCCTTGAATTGATAGTTCTTAAATTAAGAGATAAAGAAATCAGAAGCGCATCCCTCTTCCTCTGGGGATTCATCGGAACAAATATTTATAATCTCATTTTTACGTGAATGGAATAAGCATTATCATGAGTATCTGAAAACTCTGTTTAACCAACGAGACTTGATGACGTGGCACTTGGATTCTTTCACTTTCACTTATTATCTGTTTTTTTTTTAAATATTTTAAAAATTTAGAATTTTTTTATTTTCACTTTATTATTTTTAAATTATTTTAATATATTAATATGAAAAATAATTTTTTTAAAATAAAAAATATTATTTTAAAATATTTAAATATAAAAATTATTTTAAAAAATAATCCAACCGCACTCCATGCCTAAACTGAAACTCCAACGGGGACCCTCATGGGCCAAGACAATAAGGAGTCGCTAAAAGGGTAGTGGGCCACCAAATCATTATAAATTAAGGGGGTTATAAAGACTGTTTTTTTTAAAAACAATATTTAAAAATATATTAAAATAATATTTTTATATCAGGATATTATAATAATTTAAAAATAAAAAATAATTAATTTAAAAATAAAAAAATAAAAAAACTTCAAAAAAACCCTGTAATGTCAAACCCTATCTATCAAAGAAATCATTAGGAAAAAGGTTAATTTAATATCGGAAGAGAATATTCTTCGATTCCTATAGTTTGATGCCGTATGACTTTATCCAATCTTTGTATCGGTGAGGCATTTCTAAGAGTTTGTGCGCAGCAGGTAATGCATAGAAGCGTACAAACAGTTATTTTTAAAGTATTTTTTATTTATAAATACATAAAAATAAAATTATTTTTTAAATAATTGATTGGATGGAAAATTAAATAAATTTGAAAATCATAGTTCAATTCTTCGTGGAACCAAACAGGAAAACAAGTAAATTGAGCCAAAGCACAGTTCAACCCTGCCCCGGCCAAGAATAAAGCTTTACTGTTTCCAACCGCTACGATACAATTATCATAAAGGAGAAACCACCTTCCAAATGGACCCTGTCTTTTCGATGGAGGAATAAACCGTGGGTGCACATGTCGTGGGATTTGGGCTCCACCTTCCTATTTAGATAGTCTTTGTAATGTAATTGAAAATATGGTAATTGTTATTTTTAAAAGTATTTTTTATTTTGAAATATATTAAAATAATATTTTTTATTTTTTAAGATTTACTTTTAATATAGAAAATTAAAATAATTTAAAATTTTATAAAAGAATTAATTTTAAAAAAAAATTAAAAACACAAAATGAACACACTTTTCACGCCGTCGACCACGACCCTCCATTCCAATTCAAACCGGCGAAATATAGACTTAGTCAACGAGAAACAACTAACATGTTACTTGGTCCATCTACGATTGCGTGTAACAAAACAGATGCCATCATCAGATTGATCAGAACGAAGGGGCCCTCTGTGTATGTGTGTGTATTAAAAAAGGACTCACGTGTCAGTTAAGAAAGGAATGGACCCCACATTACAGAAATCGAAGACACGTGTCTTCATTCCAGTCTAATCATTTGCTTCCCACTCTCGATCGGACCACCAAAAAACATTAGCAGGGACCACCAAGTGGCTGCCTTGAACAGTGCAAAAAAGAGACGGTCCCATCTGGAGCCCACGAACCTGTTGGGGCCCGATCATGCAGGCCCCACTTAACAAAAACAAATGGGCTTCTCTTTTCTCCTTGCACGGTCCAGGGTGCCCGTCCCTTTTTTACTTTTTTAAAAATAAAAATAAAAATGAACTGAATTAAGCAAAGAATTTTCCTTCTTTCTCACAATGGCTGATCGTGAAAGAACAATTAATTAGGTTAACCTCTGAGGGCAGAGTAACCTCCTCCGTTCTAGCTGTGAGTGTTGACCCACCATATATGTGGACCCCGTTCTCCGCCTACTTCGACCCCACTCTACACGTGAGCACGTGCTCTCTCCTGCATCCACAAATCAAAACAACTGTTTTTTTTTTTTTTTAATCTTAAGAGATACGTAGCCCAAGCTGGAATAAACTTGTTAATGGCGGACGCACCAAAATCAATGAGAACCAAAAAAAAGTGACCAATGAAAACCATCAATTTTTGTCATTGCTTTCAAGATCGAGACATGAACTGTAACTCTTGTTTGTCATAAATCTCTAAAGAGAAGTCTCTAAGCATTTGAGGAGTTCTATTAGTAGTTGTACTTGTAGTACTGACAGTACAGGCAGAACTTGAACTTGGTGCCATCATTGAAATACCTTTCGCAGCCATAGAACCTGAAACTGGCACAGCCACTGCCATATTTGATTGCATGGAAGACACAAAAGATGAAATTGGCCTTGCCGAAATATTTATCAGAGAGGTAGCTGCGGCCGGGAACGTAAATATCTGGGGCTGGTTAGACGATCCTGCAATGGACGGTACCATAAAGAACGCCCCTGGAACGACAGCATTGGATGGTATGGCCCACATGGGCACTAAACCCCGTGGCACTGCCCCAACTGTTTGTTGTGGCTGCGGTGGTAACTGCGGCTGTTGCGCTGTCACGGGAACGAGAGAAGCCGAGACAGAAACGGTGTCGTTGACATCAACGTACTCGCTATTAGCGGGTCGTTTGCGATTCTTTGTAGCGTTCGGTTGGCCAAGTCCGGAGCTGGAGCTAGTTGTTGTTGGGATTTTGAGGGTTCCGTTAACAGACATGGCAATAGCAGGGACTGTGCCGGTTCCTGTTGCTGCAATTATGGCAGGTTCAGCATGTTCAAGCAACCACCTGATTGTTTCACCGTCTGATTTATGGCCTAATTCTCGGGTTAGTTGAAAGATCCGGGCAGCACATGCTGCGGGCATTCGGATCCTCCGGCCTCGACCCTCCACCTTGGTGTGTCGGTCTTTTGTTGATGGCCGTTTTAGTGGGGTTACTGTGGTTAATGGCATGGAAACTGCTGCTAACGGCATGACACCTAAAGGTGGTGGAGGTGCTCTTTCCTCTGTGCTTGGCTCTTCCTTGGGTGCTGCCGACATGTCGTTGCAGTCTTTTCTGTTAGTGGGGCGTGCTCGAATGTTTGGTAATTCTCTGCTGTTGATTCTAAGATCAACGGTTCTCATGTCTTCATCTTCCCCAAGCTCTTGCTTCTGTGTCGATGCCATGCTAAGAGACGTACCACCGTGGATAAAAAGATAAAAACGAGCAAAGGAGGACAGGCTGGGAGCATGGAAATGGAGGGGTTTGGGTCTGTAAAAGCACATTTGAACAGCAGGGATGAAAAGGGGGTTATATATAGAGGCATGGAATGGAGATTGGATTGCCTAGTGAAGGGCGTAAAATTTGAAAGTGGAAATCTACGGTTACCTGCCAATCATAAAAAGACATTGGACTCTCCGGATGATGACACGTGGTGGGTCCCATACCGTGATGCTTACTGTTCTGTAGGGTCACATGGTGGTGATCCTGCGGTGCGGTGCCTCCGATGAGGTCAGATTACAAGTCCTTCAGACCCCATATGTGCTTTGTAGTACTTTGTGTGTCGAATTTCATTTGCGGTGCCATCTTCCAAACTGTTTCAGGGGCGAAGTCTTCCCTTTTTTACACACACTGAACTAATCTTATAAATTTAAAATTAATAATTATATAAATTTTTAATAATCTTAAAATTTATGAGTAATTTCTTTTTTTATTTCATCCAATAGCTATATAATCAATTGTACACCTTGTAATTTTTTCTTACTAGTCCATGTGTTTTGAAACATTGGGTAAATTAGGCAAAGAACAATATGCTATGAAAATCAAGCACAGATTTACATTTCTTACCGTAAAAAAATGGAGGGGAATGATTTTTTATGCTATCATAATTAGTTATTTATAATTTAACATGGACCAGCTAATAGGCTTGGTTTGCATCCAAAGTTTTTTTTAATAACAAATAAATGTTTTTATAACTTTTTTTTATAGTGATATTAAACTTGATTCAACGAATCAATCTTGAAATCTTTTAATTTATTTTTTATTTAAAATTGGTTTTATATTAAATAGTATGTAAGTTATTTTAACACGATTCAGTCAACTCGGCTTTAAAAAATAATATCTCCTATTAAAAAAAATATTGAGATGATAATATAATAAATTATACAGGTTTAATAATTTTTTAACTTTTTTTTATTTAATCATATGATAACAATAATGATCGCTTGTAAATTAAATATCAGCTCAAATTCAAGATGTTTATTTGATATTACAGTAACCTCATAAATAATAAATTGAAGCAAGTAACAAAATCTAATTCTTATCTAACCTCTGTTAAAATTAGTGACTCAAATCACTAGGTTTAATGATTTTTTTAAAATTATTTTTTATTTAATTTTATGATAATAAAATATAAGCTCATGAAATCAAGTGTCAGTCCAATATTAAGATGTTTATTTGAGATTTTAATAATATTATATAAAAATAAATAAATTATAAAACTTAATTTTTAATCAATTTAGGTTAACCGACTATACATGTGATGCAAGTCATCTACCAAGTTTAATAATTTTGATTAAACTATTTTCTATTTAATTATACCATAAAAAATAGATATTTTTTAAAATTAATCATCAGTTAAATTTTAGAAAATTTATTTGAGTGTATAATAAATTTATAAAAAATAAAAATAAATTATAAAATTTAATTTAAAATTAAATATGAAGTTAGAAAAAAAATCAATAAAAATCCATTGTAAAATAATAAAATTAATAAAAAATAAAAAAGTAGAGAGAAACAAAGTAGGCTGGACTTAAAAAAACCGGACAGCCAGTACAACTAGCTAGATCTTAAAAAAAAAAATCCTAGGTGCCTGGCGTTTCTTAGATTTTTGCCCCTTTTTAATGAGCTTTGTTTTTTTAAAAATAAAATAAAAATATTACAGCTAGTGACGTATTGATTGTTGTTCCAAATTCCACCCATCATAGGTCTCGAAGTCGAGCTGCCAATATAGGCCTAAAACGAACTCATTTTCATCAATTTTTTCAATCAAAAACACCAAAAAAAAAAAAAAAACTATAGAGATCTAATCAAACAAGAAGGAAAATCATGGTTCTCTAAAATGAATTTAAAGTTGATGATGTTCACTATTCCTCTTCGTATAGCCACAAAATGGAAACGGTGGATCTAACTGTAAGAGTAGTAGAACACACACAAAAGAACTGAATCTGCGCTCGTGTTATTAATGATCCACCAGCAAATATAGCAATTAGCAGCACACCGAGAGTGTCAAGCCTACCTGTGTTAGGTTGGTTGCCATTAATGTGCAACAACCATTTGGTATTGCACCAAACATGTGCATTCATACAAGATGTCAAAGGTTGGCAGCCACCATTGTTGAAGAAGAGTTGGAGTTGGCAGCCACCTTTGTTGAAGAAAAGCCTCCATGAATGCCTATAAATAGAGGCATATGTTAGAGAGCAAAATGTGAGAAAAGAATTGTGAGAATGTGAAGAGAGTAGAGAGGAAGAGAGAGCTGCAATGGCAGCAGCCTTGCTGCCATTGCAGCAGCTGCAAGTGCAGCAAAGAGAGGTGAGAGTTGAGTATGAGAGGGTGTAATCCTCCTCCTCCATGTATTTGTTTTGTATTCTTTCTCTATCTCTAAATATATTGACTTCTCCCGTGGATGTAGGCGGTTTTGCCGAACCACGTTAAATATTGTGTCAGTGTGCTTGGCCTCCTATGAGCAAATATCATAACATCACCGGTCAGGATTCCCCAACAACCTGTGGGCCTAAAGGGCACGTCTAGTGGTGAGAAAGATTTCGGGTCGTCTGGTTAACGTCGATGGTTGAGGGCTTCAAGCAGGAACACGGTGATAGAGGTAGTTAGGTCCCTAGAGCATCAAGGAAGACGTCCGCCTCATTCACTTGCCCATTATTCTTGCATTGCGTCAATGGAGGTTGGTTTGTTCACGCATGGTGTCTCTCCTGCCTAAATAATGCGCTGTGAATCCGGCGGCTCCTTCATTGATATTTTCACATCCAGCTGCGTCATTTATTCCTGATTCATACTTCTTGTTTTCTGTATTTTAAAAACATTAAATAAAAAATATTTTTTTATTTTAAATTATTTTAATATATTAATATTAAAAAAATGTTTTAAAAAATAATCAACATCACTGTAATTTTATTTTATGAAATAAAAGAACTACAAACAACCATGTAATAATGATTAAGATGCATAAAAAATGCTTTTGAAACTCTGTAGGAATTAAGGATATACTTGGGAACATGGTTGAGGTTGTTCTGTATTTATAAATATATAAAAATAATGTATTTTTATTTATTTTTAATTTTAATATATTAAAAAATAAATAAAAATAACTTAAAACAAAAAAATCAAAATTTCAAGAAAAATCAGGACAGCCCGACAGGCATAAATCACACGGCAGCGGAGTGTTTTTCGCTGAGCCAATTTGCTACCAGATAAAAGCCCTGGGTTTGGATTCTTCAACAAGTGGGCCCGGTTAAATTTTAAAGAAGGAAGGAGGACTCTCCGTGGGGGAGGGGACCCTCATGACTTCGTGGCCTCGTCTATTTGAGGTGAGGGACCCCGCCACCTTGAGAAGGACACAGTGGGGGACGGTCACTGGCCCACTTGCCCTAACTGGTCCCTCATTTCACTGTTCAGTTTGGGGATCCCTGCCACGCCACCCAAGTGTGGATCCCTTTGCGTGGGGTACATGGACCCCATTATACAGTACAACTTTTTGCACAGTACCCTGCTGCTGCCAGCCAATGCCCTTGTATTGTAGTAAAATATCGCACGGTTCTTTCCCGATGGGCAAATGCGGTTTGGCCCCCTTTAAAAACTCTGACCATCCTTGTGTCTTGTATTGCTAGCTAACTTTTTTTTATGTGGTTTGTGTGGTTTTAAAATATTTTTTATTTATAAATATATTAAAATAATATTTTTTTTTATTTTTTAATATTTATTTATGATATTAATATATTAAAATAATTTAAAAATACTAAAAATATATTAATTTAAAATACAAAAATAAAATATTTTTAAAATAAAAAATAAAAAAAATTAGTCATTATATGAAAATTATTTTCCATACGAAGACCATTATCATTATGTTTTTATAAAAAATTTTATCAGAGGAAGGAAATGTTTAAAATATATGTGTATTTTGATTAGATTTTGAATTTGGTCATATAATATAAATTATTGATAAATAAAAAATTTAATTTTTTTAAAATTATTTTTAAAATACAAAATCAAAATTACTCATTGTTTCCTACAAGACCATTATATTTTTATTTTTATGAATTTTTTCATTGGAGGGAGGAAATATTTCCAACATATGTGTCTGTTTGGATTAGATTTTGAATTCGGTCATCTAATATAAATTACTGATAAATAAAAATTTTATATATCCATATCCATATTCAATTCAAAACAAATACTAAAATAAATCATTTTAAAGTCGATTCAGATGGGATCCTAGCCCTGTTGGATCATAATTCATAAATAAATTACACTAATTCTGTATTCACACTAATTCTGTATTCAACCTCCCACGGCCTACACAAGTCCAAAACATTTTCTATTCACTCTTTAGCCGCCCGATAGCCTCTCCTTTGATTTCCTCACCGACGACGTCTCCATCCAGACCAGCGTCGTCTTCTTCACTCTTTTCATCGCCACCAACACCTCTTCCATGGTTGAATTAATTGGTGAGTTATTTGTGTTGGCTAGTGTTTTGGTCGATAGAGAGGCATCCTGATGTGTTGAATTAATGTTATTGAGTCACCATGCTATTTGGTACGTTGGACAAGACATAATAGAACATAACAAAAATATTGTCACATTTTACTTTTCAAACAGATTCGGGATGCTGCTACAGAGGCAGACGAATATCAATTCGTTGGTAAATTAAGAACTGCATGGCACAAGCGTATCGTAACAGGATAATTTTGTGAAATAAGATAATTACAAGCATGGCTTTGATAGCAGAGGGACCGGAAAATTTGAACTTCCATTACAGGACAGTAAATAAGACAGATTTCACGCGATGACCCTTTTTTAGGATTGCAGCAGCAGGAGTTTTCTTCCAGTTATGGTGAACCAACATTACTTGGAAAAGGATTCTGTTTAATTTGGTTAAATAAACAACGAAAAGCGAGATTTTTCTCGATTTATAAAGCATCTGGAAGCATGAATAATCGAAACTGTAGTACTGCAGTGCATGGCCGTGCTAAAGCATTTCACTGACCTCCCAAAATCATAGCTACATAGTAAGATCAGCAAAGCATTCACTTATTTAGAAGAGAACGAAACGCATATCTAAAAAAATCTGTTGCTGATTTTTATGGAAAGCTTTTTGTTGAATTTCTTGTGATACAGATGAAAGCAATGCCATTTCGAGTCTGGCAACTGACGCTTATAACTGCATCCGGAGTGAAAACTATAGACAAGACATAAGAGGACAAACTCCTCCGAAGGAGAATACTTCACCTAAAATCAAAGAGACTCGGAAATTCAACTTCTAGTGCTGTCCGTTACGATCCAGACATGTAAGTGTACCGAGTCTGAGCACCAACAACAAGCTCAACAATTTTCTCTGCATGTTCAAGAGACATTGTATGAAAAATATGAATATTTCATAGGCAAACACGATCATCAAGGTAGAAATATGATGCAGCCAGAAAGAAATAAACACCACGCACCTGTTAGAAGCCCAATAATGGGAACAGGTTCCAGTAGCTTTTCAGTGCTCTGAAGTCTCTGCCTGAATGGATCAACAAATACAGTGTTGAATCTTAGATTACTTTATCTTGTGGGGATTGCAACTATGAGACACAATAGCTTAGCAAGAAATTTCGGGAAGAGAGCCTTGCCTGGTGTACTTGGTAAAGAAAGGATCTCTCATAAGGTAAAGCGCCCATAACAATTTTCTTCTTTTCAACTGATTCAAACATGATATCAACATTTCTTTAGCATCAAATCCATCAGTTAATGATTATTGCATTCACAAAAAGGACAAAGCGGGGGTTGGGGGGGTTGTCAGAATCATCGTGAAAGTAGATGAGCTGGAAGCATATGCAATTTGAACAGTAAAAATCTGGAAAACTCCAACCTCATCCTGTTCAGAAGCAGTAAGGTGATAGCGTTGCTCTTTTCCACCATCCCTTGATTTAGTAACCTGTGTTAAAAAGACTAAACCACCAGCGTCTGCAGCCAGAGAAACAAACCAAGGTATCCATGACCGAATTCCATACTTTCTGATGAACAGCACATAAATAAGGGGTCTTATAATAAAAACGATCTCTCCCATGAGAAATAACGCCCCCTGAACACCTTTCTCAGATAAAATCATGGAAAGTGTTGGCCTCTCAATCGCTGAAGCTGTCAAGGCATAATTGCAAATATTAGTCGAGTTGAATTATAGTTGTTTATTAGTGATCTGACCCTGAAATGAAATTATTAAGAATAATTATACATGGAGGCTCCATAATAGCTTGCTGATGTTCGGCCCTGTGCAGCCATACAGGGTCAGAACTCATCCTGGCATTTTCTCCAAACCTGCTCAGTGCAGATAATGCCCTTCCTTCTAGATTCCACGGGTTAAGTCCATTAGGACCATGGCGAAATCCAGATCTTGGGAAACCACCAACATTATGCTGCGAGCTTGAGACATCTGAATGCTTTTCAATATTTGGTGTCTCTCCTCCATGAAGAAGCATCTTATATCCACTATTCCAGAACAAAATGAGCCTAACTAGCACCCTGAGTTGTAGGAATGCAGAGCAATCAGGCAAATATCAACAAAAAAATACAATTCTAAAAAGCCCAACTGAATGAAATAGTGGCAAACAAGACAAATGCTGTTTACTTGGTAGCTTCTGTAACAGCAATGAAATTCCATTTCTTATTGTCACCAAAATAGTGTTGAGCTGCAACTTCAACCAATGTTTCCAAATCCTTCATAGCAGATATGCACAACGAATACGGGAAAGAATTAGGCTCCATAGGACCAACATGCATCTGGGTTGGAGTAGTATCGATGATATGCTCGTTGATAGCAGTGATAATGCCCAAGATTGCAGTAACTGCAGATAATTAATAACTTTCTCAATATAGCAGCATTTTTAACTTTTCAATGTGTATGAGTACAAAAGAAAAGGAAAAGGAGTCTGAGCAGCTAGATAAAAACGCCCATCGTGTTTGGTTCGTGAGATAAAAACCAAGGCTAAAAAAACTGAAAAACCTCAAATTTTGACAGTTCAATATATTATTATGGAGCCTGAGAAAACAATAAAACTCCAAACTGAACCTAAAACAACTGTGTGAGTGTGACTTACTAGTTCTCATTAGTTCAGGATGGAAGCATCGGAAAACATAAATTTTGATGTCTAAAATTAGTTTCTTCCCACTCCCACCATTTTCCATGATTACTTAATAAGGAAAAAGAAATCCCAAGCAAACAAGAAGTATCCAAAAGTTACCAAAGTTTCACAAAACCTGCTTCTGGTCCTATCTCTGAAGCGGAAAACCGTTCGGGAAGAAGCCACGTCAATCCCTGTGCAAATTTTGAAAACTGGATCAGACAACATTTTTGAAATACAGTCACATCCGAACCCAATTCATCAGAAATTTCAACATTCGGATGCCACTGCCCAGTGCCACCAGAATAAACTATCCATACGATGAAAACAATCAACATGGCTAAACATATTCATCTAACAGTCAAAGAATCTTAACTGGAACAGCTAAGACAAAAACCATAATCATTACATACGTAGAACAAAAACCATCTCTGTTATCTTAACATACTTCCTGTCCACGATCAATATTTTTCTCATATTTTCATTTATTCGCATCCACAAAGGATGATATAAGCAAGTCTAGACAGCAAAATATGCAAGCATTTTCATAAAGAGAGCTCCTTTAATCAATTTTCTCCAAGAAAATAACGGTCCGCTACCCAGAAGTCATAAGAAAATGCAACAAACTTAAATTCATATCCAAGCACAGCTCAAAGTCACCTTTTTGCCAAGATATACTCCATTTGTAAGCTACAATGGATGATAAAAGGAACCAAAAAGAGAACCCGGAAAGCCAAAACAATCAAATATTAAGATTAGACTTACATTGGCGAGAGACTCCAACGAGTGAACATAATCTTTATTCCTTCTAACCCATTTCTTATAAGTCTCCATGGGTTCAGAATCTCAAAGAAAAAGAAAATAACAAACAGAGAGAGTCAGCTCCCCAAATAACCGAATGTAAACGCTGACCTTGCCTCACTTGAATCTAACTCTCTCTCTCTCTCTCTCTCTCCCCCTCTGGTGTTTTAGGACCAGACCCAGATGACGAAATACCGAGAAAAGGAAACCCTTTCAACTAATTCGATCTCAAGAGTCAAGGCGTGGAAACGACCAAGAATGCTTGGAAAAGAGAGTGTCATAGACTAGTTGTTGTCAAGGAAGAGGCAAAAATCAGAGGTAGTGATGGACTTCTTGACATGTGGTCATTTGTTTGGTGTCAATAAGGAATTTAATCCTAACCATTGATCCGGATAAGAATTTGATGTGGCTGACCATCCGATTCAAGCATTATATTTTTTTAAAAGTATTTTTTAAGTAAAAATATTTCAAAATATTTTTTTAACATTAATATATTATAATTAAAAAAATTAATTTAATTTTTAAATTAAAATAATTTAAAAATATTTAAAAAGCAAAACTACCACAATAAAAACTAATATAAAGGTTAAATACCGGCACATATATAATTAACTATTGAACTTTAATGTAGTTAATTGTTTATGTTATGGGAATGTTGTATTGAATTTCTATTTATTTTTTAGTTTTTAAATTGGAAAGTGTTTTTTTATGAAAAAATAATTTTTTTATATTTTTTGATCATTTTAATATGTAAATTTTAAATTGTTTTTATATTAATACATTAAAATGATCTAAAAACATAAAAATATTCATTTAAATAAAAAAATAAAAAAAAATACTTTTATAAAAATACTTTTAAAACATAAAATAAACATGATATAGATTTGATGTATTTCAGGTAACTATACTCAATGTTTATTAATAAATTTAAATTTCAAGGTTTCATAAAAGCTGTTGAATTTTTTTATATATAATTATGCAGTTTTATATTATATTAAGTTAATATAGAAAAAAAATTAAAGGAACTTGTGTAGTTTTTTTTTTAAAAAAAAAGTTATAAATTAAGTATAAAATATCCTTCAATGCACATTATTATATATAATATTAAAGTTTAAAATAAAAAACAAAATCAGTGTAAGCATTCTTCCTTGTTTAGGATCTTAAAACAAAAAAATAAATATTAAGTCGTTTCTATTAATGATCAATCATCTCTTCTTAAAATGGTTCATGCAACCTTCCCAATTCAAGGATGGTGGTGTTAAAACTCTACTTACCAACACATTTACAATTCCAACATGAAATATTGGACCTCAGGCATTGTTTGGATATCATTCGCTTTCTACGATGAACCCTCATTAGCCATGGTTAATTCGAATGAACCACCGCCATCGTCCTCCATCACTTACATATTGTTCTTTAACTACTTTATCAGCATTACAATTTAGCAAATGTGGGTCTCGCAGAGCATAGCTCTTGCTACTGTCTTCAATACAAGTTGTGGAACCTTTTATTATTCTTCCATCTCCTTTTGCTTCTCCTCCATCTAGGCTTGTAGCTGGCTTCCTTGGTCATTTTGTTGAAGGACATGCTCGTTGTGGTTTCTAGGTTCCTGCTCTTTTATTAATCGTTTGGTTGCATGTAATTTATATTTGATTCAGTGAGGATTCATAATGTGAATGTTAGCCCTAAGAATGGAGTAGACAAGGGGAATTGTTTGTTTATTTATTTTAGTAAGGAATGAAATTGCAGATAATAAGAAAACAAGGGTTGTGCTCATTTTACATGTCTTTTTATGCCTTTTACAGTTTACTATGAAAGATTTGCTTGTTTGCGTTCGTACGAATTTGATCAAGGAAAGGCCTGAAATGTTCATGAAAGGCCGGCGATTCTGTGTAAGCTTTAAGCTTTCCTTTTATTGGCATTGCTCTTGCTCTTAGTTTATTTTAAAGTTGAGAGCTTTTGCTAATCCACTGCTAAATGAGGCAAAATTGTCCATAAAAAAATATAGGTGATGATGAACTCGGCTCTGTTTGCTGAAGACTTAGTTATAATGATTGGTCTCATTAGTACTTATGTTGAGATTGTGGTTGGTTATGCAGAAGACCTGGTGTTTTAGTTCTTGTGAATGATTGTGACTGGGAACATAGCGGTCCGCTTGATACGAATTTGGAAGAGAAGGATTTGGTGGTTTTTATTTCTACCTTGCATGGTGGTTAGCATGTGTGCTTGTGATATCTGTTAACTTCATTATTAAAGAAGTAATGTGAAAGAAATTTCAGCCTTGGAAAGGGGAACGGGGATTTTGACTTTGTCATCATCTTGTTATTTCCTATGCCCCAGCGGCAAAATGTATGTTCTGCTGATGTTACTGTACTATTTTCATGATAAGTTACTGATAACGTGATTTTTCAATGCGAGGATGGGAGATTATGCTGCTTTTGATGTGGATATTTCCGAGCTTCACTACACTTGAAGCGCCTCTGGAGAGTGGAGATAAATGAACCACTTTTTCAGTGCCGGTTGCCGGAATATATCGAAGAGAAATAACTAACGGCACTGAAAAAGTAATACTAGTTATTTAGACTAGCAAGGTTCTTCTAGTTAACTTAACTAGACGGGTTCTCGCTGCTAGTCTAATGGCAACCGATCCCTTGCTACGACCCAATCTCTCGGTTATCAGAACCGTTTCCTATCATTAGGGTAAGCTCTCGCACCCCAGTAACGAGTCTAATGGCAAGGACTTTCCCAGGATTCAACGCAAAGATGGGAAAGAAATGGCTTTGATTGTTTGCCAACCACAACCAATTATCTGTGAAGCTTGAACAAATGTTGCTACAGATGATCAATGACGACGCTGTTGTAATTCTACTCTCTCTTCAGTGCTTTAGATGCACACTTCGCATGCACTGGTGAAAGTAAAAGAGAGGATTTGTAATCTCTCTACACAACTTACGATTCAGGAAAGGGATGTGGGCATGGGGGTTTTTTTATCTCAACTTCTTGTTTTCCATGATCTGATGATGCTGCTGCACCGTCTTACGAAAAGAATGAAGAAACTATCATGAAAACTGCGAGGCTCCAGTAACTTGGAAGAGAAACACTTGAAGGTATACAGAAAAAGGCCAAAACTGCATTTTGATTGGCTAAGGCATGATATTTCTCATTCACCATGGCAACCTTTTCTGCGCTGAATTGTAAATAAAAGAAGCAAAAGAAATGTTGAGAGTGGGATTTGAACCCACGCCCTTTCGGACCAGAACCTTAATCTGGCGCCTTAGACCAACTCGGCCATCTCAACATCCGCTAACTGCATAGCCTCAAATTATATATATTACTTTATTTTAGTACCTAGTAAAATTAAAAACATTTGGTTCACGTTAAGTTCCATACTTTCATGTGGTTTCGAGGGAGAAAATTGTCATTTTTTTTATTTGAAACTTCTAAAATAAAAGATTAATTAAAATATTATTACCCAAATATTACTTCATTTAAATATAAAATTTAGTTATTTTAGATTAATATTACATTTCACATACATTTTATGGTGGGAAATTAGAAAACAATTAATATAACAAATCCACAAGCGCACTCAAATATGCTTATGACTCTTCGTACAAAAGGTATGCTTTCAAATTTCTTATTATTTGAAACTTCCATTAGTTCTTCTTCTTCTAAGACAAGAAATGCATTAACATGAAAAGGTTGCATTGGCCTTGTGCCAAGACGTCTTGGAACAAAATAGTAAAAAGTTTTCTAACTCTTTACAAATTGATATACTCTTATTGTTTTGTTTTATATATGTTTGTACACAAAATTCAAATTCTTCAAGAATTGAGCAAAACAAAACCTACTGGGACTGCCTCCTGTAAAGATAACACCAAAACACCACCATCTTATGAAATATCAAAAGAGGAGTTAGTTAGTTTTAATAGGTATAGTTTAATTCATCAGGTTTTATATTTATTTTTTAAAAATTATAAATTTTAAAATTATTAAAAATTTATTTAGTTAATAAATTAATCGAGATACATGTAAATTAATCTTCACTGCCCAAAAAAAAAACAGGGAGAGTTGCTCGCTAGACACTTGAAATCCAGAACATTTATGTGGAGAAGATAGCAAATTTCTCATATCGAAGGCTCATGAGACCGTTGTTCCTTTCAATATCGTTGCCACAAGCTTTAATTATTTCATTCACATTCCAGAAAATCGATGGTCGCCCACCGTCAACCACCCTATCGCTTCTGCATCACCACAATTTCCCGACGGAGAATGCAGACAAAAGCCTCCAACGCTCCAGGCCAACCCCACCACGTCATATTGCTTCTCCAAATCCTTTTAGCAGAGGATTTTGTTCAACATGCGCACAAAACCAGCAGCCGGAAGCAGCTGATAAAATTGCTGCGGAACCCAAATCCATTTGTCATAACGCGTTGGTGTAGAACCTGCTAAATGATTTTCTCAGGACCCTCCCATCTCCGAACAGACTGCCAGATACCATCGATCACACTCCGGTTATCACCACCTTTTAACACCGCCCCCCGCTCCATGATCAGTCAAAGAGAGAACACGCCAAGTTCACGTTCTTGTTGTTTTTTTGGGACCCTGACTCTATTGCAGACCAAGTTTGAATCACAAGTTCTTTTTATTCATATAAATTATATAATATCCAATGGGAACCCTGAGAATTCTAAATACAGACTAGTTTTCGTTTCCCCCCTTTCTTCATTATCATCCATCAAATCTAAGTGAAGGAAAAGTCACTGTATTGTTGGTTCATGCAAGTATAAATAAAGCAATACTCGCTGCTGCATTACAATTCTGTTTTGCCATTCGAATAAACAACACGGCTGACTGCAAAAGATATTTTTCTATCATCAACATTATTCAAAATCAAAGAATCGAAATCATCTAAATGACAAAAAAAAAAAAACACCTTCCAATAGTTGAAATGGCTAAAGCATGAATATTATTAATGAAAAACCACACTTATTGCACGGTAAAGGTGCATAAAAAAATGTTCATGAATAAATTAACCTACCCAAAGCATCATGCGGAGCTTCCATAAAGCATGACTTTAATTCCAATCAGCCCAATATGACATGACTGGACGCAATCTAATTGTGCGCTATTACAAAATGGTTGAACACGTATCATTTAGACCTTTTGCTTTCCTTTTTGAAGCCTGTCTAGTTCTGCTTCAGCATGTTCCAACTGCAGCTTTAGGGTAGATATCCTTCGTTCTAAATCTTCCACAGCATTTCTGCTGGTGGAAGGTTGATATGGTGATGTAAAGTGACTTGATAAAGCTCTGAGAGCTTCAACTCCAGTAACCTATTAAATAGGAAATCTAGTCAAATGGATGATTAACTAATAAAAATAAAATAAAATAAAAAAGCATCAGAGCAGCAAGAAGCCAAGTAAATGACAGAAAATTCACCCCTTCAACTCCAGAATACACTGACGTAGAAAATATTACAAAAACAAATTGCATTCAATGGAAAATAAGCTCCTTAGGAAAACAGTGGCATATGCTCATCCTAAAATATTTAGAAGGTGATAAAAAAAATATAGGAACACAATAGCTACCTTATTTTAAAAAAAGTTTACGTTGCTTTAAAAACACAAAAGAAGCAAGAAGTTCCTTGGCAAGTCCTACAAGCTATGGCACAAATAGCTTACCTCTTGTGGCAACAATGGAAGTTTTGTAATGTTGAAATCATCATACAACATATAGAACTGATCAAGGTACTTCTGTTGCATCCGCATTCTCGCTTTGAGTAATTTGGATTCGACATCTACAGTAATAACACCAACAAATAATGGTTAACATGTTTATCTAAGCATGAATATATATGAAGTATAAAGAGAGGGGATCATGGGACATGTTAATAACACCTTCTTCATCATAAAGGACTTGATTAATGATAATATTATGTGTGTCAATCTCAAACTTGGTAAGCTCCTGAACCAGCCTCTCAGTTTCATAAAGGGATAGGAACTCGGGAATGCAAACACAAACAAAGGTTGTCAAGTCCTGGAAACAAGTGCATTGCATTAAATAATTAATTATAGTCAGATGAAACGAAAAGAAAAGAAAAGACGAAAGTGATAAAGAAACTAGAATGTTCAGCTGTAAAATAAAAGCACACCATCTACAGAATGAAAATTTTCAGTAAGAATCAGCCCATAAAGAAAAATTGCAAGTCATAGCTTCCAAACTTACAAATCTACAGTATCTTAGGCCATCGATGTAAGAAACTATTCGAGTAGATGAACATGTCAGTCATAATACACATCCTTACACCAAACCTTAACAGAAAAGGGCCAAAAGATAAAATTTAGTTATGCCCTCAAAAACCATATGCAAGACACCCATCAGACGAAAAAATAAATTAACTTCAATCCAATTTAACAACAACACTCCACTGCAAGTCATTAACTACAATAATTCCAGACACATGGAGAGATAATGCAGCAACAATGAGAACTTCCTAAACCCATACTTATTTAATTACCATTACCACAATACAGGCACCTTCATTGAATATGCTAAAAGAGGCTCAATCCTCTAAACAAACTCTGGCATATATACAATAATAAAAAATAAAAAAACCCTGCAACTGAAACATAACATAATTAACACTTAAATGTATGCAAACACAATCACATGGATGAAAGACCTTACTGGGTCTTTGAATTGCTTATTGACTTGTTCAATCACATCTTTCATGCCTTCAAGCCTTCCCAAGATTGCATCCTCACCAAACTCATCATCGATGCCAAAGAGACGAGTCATCTGTCACAAAAAATTCCAAGAATAGTCAAAAGACACAAGAGAATTAAGGATGCAGAGGCGTGAAATTTAATATCACTCAAATGTACGGGAACAGGAATCCACTACTCAGAGGCTAAACTTTATTCTCAGTCATCAATGGGTCAAAACGGCAAGAGTAATACATCTGCACTTCTTCCAAATGACTAGAAATTATAGTGACTAAAGATAGCAGACAAACCCCTAATATTATTATCTTTTCTTCTCTTTGTTCTCTCAGATAAAAAAAACCTAGTATTTCTGGATTCAGCTCTTTAATCAGAAGCTTCAACCATACAAATACTAGGCAGAGAATAAGGGAAAAGTAGAAAAAGTACTACCATCTGAGGTCAATCCTATAAATGGTCCACCAATCATGGATGGTTCAGTATGTTTTTGGTCTCACCATTCCTGCCTAATGCATGAATGACTGCTTGAACTAAGATAACCAGGGAAATGAAAGGACAAAACTGAAAGAGAAATAAAATTGCAGTCATGTACGGGCAAGAGGCTCAAATATTGAACTGGCACATTGGAGATTGGATGATCATTCCACAACCTAGAATCAACTTGAACATTTGATAAATGAAGAAGGAACAGAATTAATTAATTTTCATGCTATGGTGGATGACAGACAAGGAGCACCGGACTGATCAATGCCCTGTGGGTACGAAACTGTATAATAAGTCACAACTTAGGAACCCAAACAACAAAGGATCGATGTGAACTGCATTGATTAAAAATTTTCCAAAATAGAACACAAGATTTCATAGAGCACCATATTTTTATCTCCTAGCCATTAAGCTAAGGTAAGTGGATGTTGGAAGGAAAGGAAATACAACTGCTCAATTAATAGAGCATGCTAAAATAGGAATAGAAAAAAGAAGTTAAAACAGGCATCTGAACAGTTCGAAATAACTTATAACATAAGCATCACCTGACAAGAAAAGAAAAGGATAAACTTCATTTAAATAGCTGTTTCAACTATCATATAGTAAAAGACACGCCAAAAATATGACCCCCATTTGAATTAAAAGGTTAATACGTGATCACAATGAAGGCCATACCTGACCAATTAAGCCGCCAAATTTACTTTTCAAAGACATCACCTTCTGAAGCCCCTTCTCCAAAGTTGATGGAAATTGTAATAGCCGGAGTGTATGACCAGTTGGAGCAGTATCAAATACAATACAGGAATAATCCATCGTTTGCACCAGTCTGCAGGAAAATAAGTTGAGCAGAAAGCATTTGATTCTTGATAGTTAAAAAATTAAGTTGATTCAACTTGGTCAAGCAAAGGCGAGAGTCAAACCACCATGTGTCTCTCAGCAGAGCTTTGGCAAGGAAGGGAATAAGATGTCAGTTTATGTAAAATAGAAAAAGCACTTCACATACAACAACACAATTCATTCACTCATTCTAATTACATTTATAGAAATATTACAAGAACTGAATATGGTAAAAGACCATATCAATGACATGCTCAAAACTGTTTGATCAAAGATTCAAATGATGGAAACAAATAAATAAAACCCAATAGCTCAAAACATGTAGCACAGCTCGAATAACATGCAAGAAGCCCAGTCTATCAGTAGAAGAAGTCTACTCAACTATAGCTACTTGACAAATAAATTCACTTAAAGTTAACCCCTACCAGTGCTTGTCATCGAAACAAAAGAGCAATCCTGGAACTAATAATGTCATAAATCTCAACTTCTTGCAGCTTTGCAAACTTTGAAGAAACCCCAGAGCAATCCTCAATAAAGAAAAAGAAAATAAGCATAGCATCCCCACCCATAAATTCAATCAAAGATTAAGCTATTAGATCATAATATTTATTGATCCACCAAATGCTTTTCAACATTGCAAGTGATCAAGATAATGGAAACATGGTTCTTACTTCAACATCTCCGCGAAACTCATGGCCTCATCAATGCCAGGAATTGCATTCGCAAGCTCAGAAAACAAACTATCCATTCCTTCGCTTCCTCCAATATCATCGTTTTCAACGTTAGGATCCACCTCCTGCAAATCACCATTACCCAAACAATGCCACAATTATATACTGAAAAACAACATTATCAACCAATATAACAACTCCCCAATACAATTAACAAAGAGAACTCAAAATCAACCTCTTCAAAGAAAAAAAGAACAAAACTTCATCAAACTTTACACAGATGTTTCACACAAAGAACTCAATTTCTGAATTCTTCAAAAACCAACAATCAAAAACTTAAAACGAACTAAATTCACAACTGGGTATTCTCAAATTCAATAAAAAAAATAAAAAATTCCCTTTAAATCCAACAAAACCCACAAACCCAAAACCAAAAAAGATCCAAACTTTTACCATAGCATATAAATTACTGAACCCATTAACCAAAGTAGGAGTCTTCGTAAATCGTTGTTGAAACGCGTCACTAAGGTTATGAGCTGGATCAGTAGATATGATTAAAACGGAAGATCTGACTTGAGCCAGAAGAATTGAGAGAATCGAACTGCAAGTCGTTTTGCCTACACCACCTTTGCCTCCAACAAAAACCCACTTTAGAGTGTCTTGGTCTAGTATGTTCCTTACCGTTCCATCTGGTATATCTGTTGTTGCCATGTTTTTACAATGTTTTCCTTCTTTTCGTGTGGCTGTTTTTGTTTTGTTTTTGTTTCAGCTTTGGGTTTTCTTTTCTTTTCTCTAAACAGAGAACAAATCGAAGAAGAGAAGTGGCAGGCTGGTCGTTCCGGTGGCGTTTCTGAGTTTTTCGTTATATTTTGAGCACACAAGGTGGCATCATGGGCCAAGCCATAGTGTTTTTTGGGCTATAAATGAGTTTCCAATATGTCAAGATTCCGAAGCTGCCCCGAACCGCAGGTCCTTCTCCCGATTCCTGTAATTTTGTAATTGAAAATGATATTGTAGAAACCACTAGCTAAGGTATACGTTTAATTACATAATAAATCATATTTAAAATAACTACTTATAAGAAATACAGTAATTAAGATAACAGAGAAGAATGTATTTTTTTAGTTAAAATAATATTTTCTAATTTAAATAATTTTTTTCTTGTAACATGTCTTTTTTTATGAACAACTTGTTTATTAAATTAAAAAAACTAATAACAATTAAAAAATGTATTAATTTAAATTAAAGAGGAAAAAAAATATCTTATAAGAAATACAGTAAGAGAAAAAAAAACTAATTGTATAATTCTTTAAATATCACTTTAATACATTTATTTAAACAAAATTGGATTTAAAAAATTAAAAAAATCCAAAAAAAAGATCCAAGGGCTATTTAACAAAAAGTTATAAGAGGCTAGGCCTCCATACTCGACTTTCTATTTTTTACTAGAATTTGGAAATGTTTCAAGATAAAAATTATTTTTATTAAATTTTTATTTTTAAAATGATTTTATTAACATTAAAATAATTATTTTGTATGGTTGAAATATTGTTGACGGAACTTTTTTTTTACCTTTTGGATGATCTTCTTAATCCTATCTTAAGAGTTAGGGACTAAAATATGATAAAAATAAAGTTTAAAATAAAAATATTAAAAGCAAAAATAATATTGTAGGTTGCACAACAACGTTGTCGGCGACAATAAAGGCTTTTGTTGTGCCTCCAATAAGGTATTGTGTTGAAAAGACTTTGGAATTTAATCATAAAACTATAATTAATGTTCAAGAGTCAACACCTATTATGAATATATAGTCTACGAGAGTATAAGTAAAAGATTGAATATGTAAGATAAGCTGCAATATTGTTTGATTATTTTTTTAGGTTGGGTTTTTATTTGTTGGTGTTTTTTAAGGTTTAAGGCAAATTTTTCTCTATGAGAGAGTCTTTATCTTATCGGATTAAATTTTAACCTTTCTAAAGTCTGAATTTTAACATCACATTTATTTACATATTGTATCTTTAACATATGATATTTTACTTTATCATGTAACTTTACACACAACAGATATTACAGTCTACATCTAGACCCTATAAAAAAATTGAAAAGAACTTTTTAATATTTTAGTCAAACCCTAATGGATGATCATTAACTGGTTATGATATTTGTTTTTTCTTGGATTTTCAAAACATGAAAAAGATACAAATTTTTTTATGAAAATATGCTTGAAAAGAATTTTAGAATTTGGCTATATGCATAAAAATATTTAAAAAAAATTAATTTAAAGGTTTTGATTTTTTTGAAATATTTCAGACAGAAAAGTGTATTTTAATACCAGATTCGTATTTTATAATGTAAATATACAATCCAATATTATACTAAATTTCTAGAAAAATATTTGAGAAAATCACAATTTTTTAAAATAATTTTTTTATTTTTTATTTTTAAAAATATTATAACATATATTATTATAAATAAATACATAAAAATATATATGGGTTGAGCCGGTCTAACTAACTTGTTCAAGCCTATAAATGTTGGGTTGAGCTGGTCATGACCTAACAAATTTTTTTTTTCAGGGCTGGCTCTAACCCAACCTAGCTATCTGGGTTAGGCTAGAAATATGTCCAACCCATCCCTATAACTATTAGTGAACGCTAGTAGTGTAGGATGTGAATTAATTCACATCTTGTATATTGTAATCGAAGGGAAAGGAACGAAAGGTGTCTATAAATAAAGATAACTAACAAAGTTCATTTGGGATTAAAGTATTGCTTACAGCTTGAATGACGATGCTTAGTGTGATTCGAGAAGAAATGGTAGTTTCAAAGTAGAGTTAGAGATAAGAAGAAAGAGGAAAGTAGTAAAAAAAAAAGGTAATAGAAAGGGGGGGAGAGACCAATGATAGCTGGTCAAAGGTTATGTTGACTTTTTGTGATGGAGTTAGTGGTTGTATCAATCAATAGCTAGAATGATAAATAGAGAGAAGGAGAGGAAAAATTGCAAAAATTAGGGGCCGAGTTTTTTTTTTTTTTGCTTAATTTGGACTTAATTACCTTCATTTTTTGCTATAAAATCCAAATTTATTTATAGAAAGTGGAAGTGAGATATTTTTCCTTTAATGATGCCAAATCATAACCTTTACTTCAGTTAGAAAGGATTTCAATTGTTGTTTTAAAGTATGCATTGTGAGTTGTCAATTTATAATAAAATATTGTTTGAGTTGACCTTTTTGGATGAGCATTGAGGCCGATTTATTGTCAATTGATTTAAACAAGTCACAATGGATTATAGAGCAATGTAAAATGGTTATTTTGGTTCGTGTGTTGTCAATTTCAAAAGACATATAAGGCATAAAATTCATTTGAAAAGTAACCACCTAGACAATATTCTTAGGCAAAATCTAGAAATATAGTAAACACTGACAAGACAAAACTTCATTTAGTTTTTTTTTTAGTTTAATTTAGTCCTCTATCTTTCAATTCTTTTTTTAATTACACTTCTAATTTACCTTAAACTTTTGATTTACTGTGATTTAACCCCTATTAAAATTCAATTTTCTCCCTAAATTATGATGTTTTTTGCACTTTCATCATTGGTATCGGATTCATGTAATTTAACTTCTAATTGACTATTAAACTTTAAATTTTTTTAATTTCACCAATGATATTTGTCAATTAAACACCCATAGTTTGGTGCTTTTTATAGGTTGGTTATTGACTATGAATTCTTTTAATTGAATCCTTAATTGATAAAAAAAACTCTAGTTTTTTTGTAATTTTTTTTCTAATTTCAATCAATTAACTTGGTAAAAAAATTAAATTAAAGTTGATCTCTTAAAATTTCAATCTTCTCAATTGAGCTCAAATTATGCTCCCAAACTTATTTTTTTTACCAATTAAGTTTTTAACAAAATTAATTTGACCTATTTAAAGTATAATTAATTACTTGCACTAATGAAATCCTTTAACTGGATCCTAGATAATTCTTAAATATTATTAAAATTTAATTTAATAGATGATTAAATCAAATTGACCTATTAAAAATTTAATTATGTTCTTTGACTTATTTTTTATGCAAATTCATCCAATAATCATTTAAGCTGACCGTAAATGTGTATGGTTTCTCCATTTTTAGCATAATAGGGTATAATTAGACCTCAAATTTCCTTCAAAATTGTAGTTGTATTTCCCGACTTGCTTTCTTCATGTTATCATTTTTTTTTATATATATTTTTAAAGAGTGAATTTTAAGGAATAACCTAGATCTGGATCATAACAAAAACAAATAATAGAGATTGATTACATATAAGTTAAAACTTCATGGACTTAATTAAAGTTTTTTGTGTGTTTTTGAATAATGAAAATAAAAAACAACTCTATTTTGTAACAAATTCAATTTTTTTTCTTTTATTTTTTGGTGGTGTTCTAAAATTTTATTTTGAAATATCTATCTTTAACTTAACATCAGAATATTATTTGACACTTCATATTTGTGAGAATATGCAAAGCAAAAAAAATCTTAACATATAATCTATTTTCATCATGAGTTTTTTATGTTGAATTATTTAATCGATTTAAATAAAATAAACCTAAAATACCCAAAAAATAAACAAAGCAAATTTTTTTAAAATAAACCTAACAAAAACACTCATTAAGCTATGGCTTGATACTGCAAGCCCAGAGTATAGTAGAGAACATAAGTGAACATTGATTAATGATAAAAAAAAATAGTGAATGAAATCATGAAGTAATTTAGACTATTAATGACAAGTAATATATATATATATATATTATTTAAAATAAAACATAATGATAGGCTTTCTTTGATTCTTAATATAAAAAAATAATTGAATAAAAAATTCAACAAATCCTAATTTATCTTTTCAAGAATGTATGTAAGAGAAAAAAACACAATGAGATTCATAAAAAGAATTTATTCATATAGAAAAACAACGAGTTTTATTCTTGAAAAGTAACTACTAGCTGTATATTATTTTCAGATAACTTTTTTTTTTTGTTTCAAACGTAATAACTCAAATATCAATATCAAGAAAGATAAAACTTTGAGTCAAAATTAAAGTTGTCAAAACTAAAGAAACTGCCGGGTAAGAAAAAGGAAAAGGGTGGGGTAAACAAGATTTTTTCCGAGCAAATTTAAAGATTGAACACGAAATTCTCCCCACTGTACATTTTGGTTTTTTTTTAAAAATATTTTTTTAACAAATTTTACTAAATTGATCATTAATTTGCACACGAAGACTGCAATTGAAAAAAAGAAAAGAAAAGTTTGGTAGTGAAAAAGGAAAAGAATTCCTAGTAGCTTGGATTGCTAGAAAATGTTATAGTTAGTAACGTAATTTGTAAGACCAGTATTGATTTTAGAAAACCAACCAAGTTGTTTGAAGACATAACCAACCCACTTGTAAAGGTACCTGTTTTAAAAATCCATGCACTGAATCTACATCTACATCGGCTACCGACCACCATGGACTGCTTTTTCATAATTTCAGACAAGACCGCTAACTCCTTGTTCGAGAGTAGATGGTAAGTTTTACTGACCACCCTGGTCTCTCTCATGCGCCTGGAGGAAGATGACAGCATCATCCATGGATGTCGAGAAAAACATACGAACTGATTTTCAGAATTTGCTCATGAATGAATGCTAGCTAATTAGTCTTCGCGTCACTTTAGTTTCCAACTTGACTACTAGGAACCAATTAAGGGTGTCATCTTAATTTCGTGACTTGGCATAAAACGCCCACAATAAGAAGACGCAAAGTGGCCCCGTCCGTGCCACAAAATCCATTGTTATTTAAATTTTGTTGATTTAATTATTTTCCCACCCCCAACATGATGATACACACACATTTTAATTATTTTTTTAGTTTTAAAAATTAATGCCACAACATGATTAGATATTTTTTTAATTTTAAAAAATAATTCAACGCTTGCAAGTGAAAAATCTAGTGTGATACTAATTATATATATTTTAAAAAATTATTGTAATTTAATAATTTAAATTATTAAATAATTTTTTAAAATATAATTTATATTATTATTTAAAGTAATAACTCTTTAAACTTAAATTTTTATATTATTTTATATTTAATTTTTTATTAATTAAATAAAAATAATAAAATTTAAATTAATAACTGTTTAATTATTAAAATTTTAATATGAAATTAAAGAATAATTTCAATTCAAGAATTTAAATTATTAAATAAAATTTTAAAATATAACTTATATTATTTTTTAATAATATAAATCCTAGCTATTTCATTTAAACGAACGATCTGTCTCTCTGCCGTATTATTTTACTAGACATATTAATTTTAACAGAAATTAGAAAGCTTGTTAGGGTTCTACTTTTTAATTTTCATAAAAAAAGATTTCTACTTATTTTTATTACCGAGAAAAGAAAATAGAGTTCTTCTTTCGAAGGGCAATAGCTGATGGGTACTTCGTCCTCATTCCAGCTTTACACGTCGTTCCCTTTTTCGTAGTCTAGCTACTAGCTAGCTATTCAATCATTCTATGTTTCTCTCCTTTTCCTTGTCGTGCACAGTTCTCTCCATTCAGCGCACAGACCATGTCATGGATAAAAACAAAAGCTGTTTCGGCAACTCTCTCTCTCTAATTACTACTCAGTTGACAAATGGCCATGGTGTTCCTTCCTTCAATGCCGAACCGCTCTTGTAGAAAGAATGTCGTGTCGACTTGTTGATCCGATTCTCGACCAGTTTTTTTATTTTTTTATTAATTTAATTGGTCGGATTAATATATATATATATATTGTAATTAATTTTATAAATTTTAAATTTAATAATTATATAAGCTGTTTATAATAATTTAAAGAATAAATTTAAAATACTTTTAATTATAGATGATCAATCCTTTTCTTAATTGCTTGCAACTACAAGAATAACCGCATGCTGTGTTTGGTAATTAACCTGATCAGCGCTACTCTCAGATCATCCATACAAAATGCAAAATTCTGAATTCGAGACAGGGTGAAGTAATTAGATGGTAAATAACTTGTTTCTTTGCTCCTTGTTTGGACTCCAAGTTGAAGGAAGGATGATTTCGTTAGCCAAAATAAAGGTGACAATGTGCAGTTTCCCAAAAAAAATAAATTGATGTGCGGTATGTGTAGACAATATTATAATCAATTTTCTAATTAAACCCTCGTAGGGTTACATGGACACATATCTTACAATTAGTTTAATAAATTAAAAACCTCTCCCTTTACAGAAGAACAGCAGTAACAGTGACACAACCATCTATTAGCTCGTAAAACATACTGCGTATACTGTCAAACTATATTCCTCAAGAAATAGTAACATTGGGATGTTCAAATCTCTTTTTGGTTCAATAAATTTTATATACATATCCTCGAGACTTTGCTCCATACAATGAATACAAAAACAGTTTCTCTGCAAAATATTTCATAGTAGATCTCCCTCCCTTCCTTTTAATTTTTCGCAATTGATGTGTACGTAAAGCCTACAAACGTCGATACGTGGAAACTCAAGAAAATGAAGTAATCAAAAGCAGACTTTATATGGTGGCTATTTTTCACATAACACTATTTTGTATTTCAAGAAAAAAAGATAAGAGAAAAGAGTGACAAAGAGGCCAAGAAGACTAATATTATAAGGACGATCAACAAAAACTAGCTACCGCAATAATTTCCTAGACCTTGAAGGAGTAATCTTGATAACAAGACCAGGAAAAACATCATCAGGATCATGAATATGGGGATTCTCCTCCACTATAAAAGGGTCATCGCACTTATCACTGATGGTGTGAAGGGTTTCTCCTTCTTTCACAACATAAATTTCATCGCACGGCCGGTAAAATATTTGATTGCCTTTAACGACAACATCATGGTGACGATCATCATCGTATGTGGGAGATGCCTCTCTTAAAGAAGTAAGCAATATTAGAGCAAGAAGGACAAGGGCACAGTACCATGTAGCTGCATCAGCTACGGACATCAATGTAAACAGAGGCTTGTTGGAGACCATGAAAGCCATGAGAGATGTGGAGAAAGAAGATACGGAGATGTTTGGGATTTTATAGAAACATGGGAAGTCGAGTTGATGTGGCACGAGGGAGATGTGAGGAAGAGGGTTCGGTCAGTTTTGGCGGTTTTTAACCGAGGAGGTGTGTCGTGTTGGGGAGCTCGACAAATTGGTCACGATTGTGTTGCTCCAGTCACCCTGATGAGCCAAGGAACGGCCCCCACGAAGACTTTCTTTATGCACAACGCCTTTTGTGCATGCTTAATGTTTAGTTTGGTTGTGTTCGGTAAAAGATACCCAGAAGACCCAACCAGGTTAATATTATTTTTTATTTATGAATAATTTAATAAAATTATTCAAGTTATTATTAATTGAGTATGTTTAATGCTATAAAATTAAATTATATTTATATAATTTAAATAAATTATTTATATCTATATAAAATTAGAATTAGAAGCATTAATTACGTGAAACATATATATTATATTTAGATAAAAAATTGTTGTCTAACTTATCTACAAATCATATTAAACTATAATTAATAAGCCATGTTATTCACTTAATTATTTTAATTTATTAAGTTACTTAAATCATGTAAATTAGATGAAACCTAAATCATATTAGAAGACCTAATATTGAAGTTCTATCATAATCAACTTGAAACAATGAACTCATTGAACTAATCATTAAGAAAGCATTTTCATCCTAATGTGAGGGCAATTAATCAACTTCATAATCTTAATTAGCACTTACCAAAAACATTGGAAGATCAATTTTTAATAAATAATAAAATAAAAATAAATTAATTTTAAAAAAATTAAAAAAGTCAACTCACGTTAACCTTTAAGCCTAGTGACTTTGGTTATAAGACTGACATTAATTCTATAAAATCATAAAAAAAAATAATAAAGAAAAGAAAAGGTAAAAAAAATTAGCTTTAATAAAGAAAAAAATAGAGCAACCCGAGAAACCTTTTAAACTTGATTTATTCTTTAAAACTTGCAACCTGTGAAATTATGAGTTTTGGTTTAATTAAGAAATTTAATTCTTAATCAATGTAATTTTAAATGATAAAATCATAAAAAAATGTCAATTTTAAAAACTTATCAAAGTAAAAAAATATAATAATAAAAAGAATGAGATTCAAATTTGATAAAAAAATACCTTGTAGAGGATGAACTTGTAAGAAAAAACAATCTAAAAAATTATTGTAAATAAAATAACAATCAAATTAATGATGATCAACTTTGAAAGATTAAAAAAAAAGGTGAAATTAAAAAATATTTATAATTTTATATCTTATTTAAAATAAAAAAAAATAGTAATTAGAAGAACATGTACTGAGTAGGAAGGAGAAAAAAATTAAAAGGATTGGTATGAAATTTTAAAAAGGCTAGTGTTGGATTCAAATAGAAAAAAATAAAATAAAATAAAATAATTATCAACACCAAACCAAATACTACCCTATTACTTAAAGAGTTGTATAAAGACATTCCATAATCATCTTTAGAAGGCAATATTTGGTGATTAAACAACCTCGAAATACATTTCTTGAATGACATAAAAATAATCCAAGTGCTCTAACATGGTATGCACTCACCACCATAATTTTTTTAATAATATTTAATATATATCAATTATAATAATATTTTTAAATAATTTTTAAATTTAAAATAAAAAAAATATTCTTGTAAAAAAGTTAAGGTGAATTTATTCTTAAAAACATCAAAGTAATTACTTCTTAAAAATAAAGAAAAAGATAAAAATGCCCCTGAGTACTATGTATTATATTTTTTTATTATAGGATTAAATTAGTAATTTTACTATCAATAAAAAATAAAATAACTAGTATATCCCTGTATAATTTATAAAAGGTAATTGTCATGCTGGAAAGACTATGTTACCTTCAATTACTAATTCAAAAGTTTAATAGTTAAGGAGCAATTTTATCATTCCACTGTTACAATCAATAATATCTGTTTTCTTTTTGGTATAGTAACTTCATTTCCCTCTTTAGTTTTAACTAGTTTATTAGCTCCTTCTATATTGTGATTTTGATCAATTGTTTTTAATAGGAAAAAAATTATCTCATTTGTTGCTAATGTTTTACTAGGTAGAAAAAATAAAATTAAAGATGAGATATTTAATACAAATATTAAAATAATAATATATTTGATTGATTTGAAACCTTAATTTATACCAAGAAAATATCAGCCACTGCAGTCATTTTCTTGCCTTAATTTATTAATTCTAGTTGAAAATTCAAGTGGTTGATTATAGTAAAGATTCAATATATTGACAATGGGTCTGGCACCGATTTTCAGACTCCATTGACATATAACACTACATTTTAGAGGCTCCTTATCGTAGAAAGAGTCAAATTCTTAATACTCTTACAGAATGTTCAACTTCATTTAACTGTCTTTCGCAATTGAAGATTACAGAACGATGATTCTGTTGTATTTGGCATGAGCCAGTCTTGTCCAAGCAATTAAGAAAATGGCACTATGAACCATGTTTGAGTTTGTTTCGAGGGATAAAGAAATTTCTAACCGCTTAAGGATAGAAAAAGTAATTTGATTAGGCTTAATCACCGTAATCATATCAAGTTAGATGAGCTAATGGAGTAGTAATATATAATTTCTCCTAAGGTCAAACTCTTAAGATTTTTTCTTTTCTTTTTTGGAGGGTTCAGAACTCTAACAATCAAAGATACGCTAATTAACATGCCTCAGTTTTTCACTTGTATTGACCTTGCTGTGGCCTTGGCTTCCGGTGTTCAAAGACGNATATATATATATATATATATATATATATATTCACTGTTAATGATTGTCTTAGACTAAATACATGTATGGTAACGGATAAACCGTGCTGGCAAAGAAATGGGCGGGTTAGGGGTTAACGTTAACGTGGCCCTTTCGCGAAGAGGACATCCCATTAACTTGGACAGCCCACATACTAATAGGAAAGGTGGAATCTAAGGCCCGTGCTAATTCTTGTGACTGCTGCGTTTCACCATTTTTCAAGCTGCTAATAAGCCTGCACCCATGGCCTTCTCCTAAAGGTCTCGGTGTGGAGCCATGTCTTTATAACTGGAAAAAAAATATACAAATCAAGCCGAGGCCTTTTCCGTTCGAAGTGCTGAGTTGTTGTATGAGACAGGAAATGAACAAGAACAACGAAACTTCGTGTATTTACACAAGAAAAATATTGAACGGACAATATTCTGACCTCCTGGTCCTTGCTGAGAAAAATAAGTACTAACACACAGTAACACCACTATTTTTTTTTTATTTCCTCCTACAAAATTTCATTATAGGCTAACGCTAGAGATATCCCAAAACAATGAGCATGAGTTATGTCATTTAAGGGATAATTTCAGTGCATTTTCAGTATAATGGGTGATTCTAATATTAGCTAGATGTACACTTCTGTTACTTATAATCAATCTTCATCAGCAAGTGATGAGATCAAGCAGCAAGTCATCAACCAAAAGACGAAGCACTCCGTTCTCAATTTCCAAAGCAAGCTCTTGTTGTTCTTCCTCAAACTTTTTCCATCTGCCTTCCCTGTCCATTTCTCTAACATAATCCTCCCTTTTATTCACTATCTCCCATCCAACCCACAACCTGTCTTCCCCATTTATCCAAGTTTTTGCCTTATTCATTAATTCCACATCAATCGCATTTTTTCTAGTCTCATGTCTCCTTGTAGCCAATTCATCTCTAAAGAAGTTCAATAGTAGGTCTACGTTGTCGTTGCAACATCCCACTCCAGTTTCTTTGACATGGTTCCATAGCTTCCATGCCTTTTCTTCGACGTTGTTAATTTCTTCCTCTTCTTCGTCCTTGATCATATTTGTTTCTCTTATTCCTTCAAGATCATCGCTGTCTTCGTCATCGTCATCATCTTCTCCAGAGCTAACGTTTTCGTCCATTGACATCCATTTATCGAGGTTGACAGGTACCAGTTTGGCTACACTCTCAGATCTTCGGATCTTTTCCATAATCTTTTCTCTAGTCCCTGCATTTCGTGGACGTCTTAGAAACATTCTACCATCATATATAGGAAAAGAACCATCAGCACTAATTAATGAAGCCTCATATTTTCTTATTAATTTAATGAATTAACGCAGCCTCATTTATGCTTGCAGTGCTAAAAAACTGTGCATGATGGAGCAGGAATTAAGCCAGAAGGGAACATACTATCCAAAGTGGCAAGGCTTTGATGAAAAGACGAGCTTGACTCTTCATCTTCTTCAAAATGGAACTCAATTACTGAAACAGGAGTATGCTGTTGTTCCTCCTCGTCCTCCTGTCATTTTACATCGCTCCAAATTAGATCAATTTACACAGCAAAATAAACACAGGATATACCATAGACATCATTACAGAGACATTTGAAACACATTTCCAGTTTATATAAATCTTAAACACAACGAACTTTTTTCTAGCATGAACAATCACCTAAAATTGTTTTCATACAACCCGAGTGATTCGATACAAGATTAATCAGTGTTCTCATTGTCAACCCATGTCCAAGAAAGCCATTAATTAAACATTCAATCACATATTAAAGTAAAGCAATAAAGGGCATGTTGCATACATTAAGCATATCTTAGGCTCCATTAATATTATGTTCCTAGCATTTTCCATGTTGATAAATCTAGATGCAATAAATATTTTGATGGCACTGGCATGTAATGAATGTTTGATTCCCAGCCAACCCTAGCAGCTTCTTAAAAAAATTGTGCCGATGTGCCCTCAACTAGAGGTTTAGCTAATCTCATTGGACAAAGGGACAATGAACAGACTTCTCTCTTTTGTCCTATGTGATTCAACACTGAATTACAAGCACCTAGGCCTAGATATGGAAACCGACAAGGTTAAAACACGAGCCACTAAAAGACACTTTCTCGCCGCTGGTTAAATAAAAACAGCAGACACAAATTTTTGTAAAGATGCGATACACTATATAATCTTACCTTGGGACCCACTTTTGTATCTATTCTTGCCTCTGTTGTCGCCTGCAAAGAATCCTCGCCGACACATGGTAAGAATTTCTTACCCGCTCCTACCTCATTTTCAACACACTCGTCAAAATTACCGTTCCAAGACGGCAAATAATCCGAGTTGAAATCACTATCGCACCAACTTGACCCGCTACGTGGGGTGGTAGAAGTGGACCTGGTTGTGGTCGTGGTGCAATGATGGGGTGATGATGGCAAATCCGATGGTGGAGCTTTCTCTTCGACAATGTCACGAAACGATTTCCACCGTATAATGTCTTTTACCTGGATTGTCATTTTGACTTCATTCTCCTTATTTTGACACTTCTTTTTTGATAGTCTCCGAGAGAGACTCCTTGGTAAAAGTGAGGGAGACTTAACGGCAATGAAATGCACGTTCTTGACGGCGTTCATCATGGCTTGAAAAGCTGAGATTGTTGTTGAGGCTGCTGCTTTTGAACGACTTTTAAGCAGCTTGTAACTTGCAACGTTTCTTGGATTATAAATATCAATTTCGATAAGGGTTTTCATGGTGGAATCGCATGGCTTTCTTGAACATGATTCGAACCCCCATGAGGAACATGAACATGAATCATCTGTGAGAAACTCTTTGAGCATCTTAGGCCTGCGCTCTACTGAAAAATGGTTTCTTTGATTATAACTTGTGTTTGAATATGAATTATAGAAAGAACCCATGTTTTGGAAAGCACAAGAGGGACGAGATCAACGAGTTAGAAGAATAGACTTAGAGAGCAAGCTAGCTAGTGAGAGTGAGAAGAGGGGGTGGAAGCAGGAGTAGAAGTAGAAGTAGAAAAATTGTTAGAAATGAGAGTGAAGTGGGAAGTGAGTGGGGGGAGAGGGTTTTTAAAGGCTAAAACGAAGGATGGGGGAGGTAACTTCTAGCTGGTGGGGATTTCCAGGTAAGAAGCTCGGGCAAGTGGATAAGCCCATGTAAGTCAGTGTTAATAAAATGGGTGCAAGTGACAAAAAAAAATGTAGCAGCGTGGAAGCTTCCGTTTTATGGTTTTTTTTTTTCAAAGGGTAATATCATAGACTGATGTGGTAATAAAATCTTTGAGAGGGTAAGATTAATTAATGTGTTTCCAGCATCTTGTACTTGAGGCATGTCGTTGGTTAGGGAGAAGCCTGTGATTTGATTCGAATATCAGATCGTAATTAAAGAGAATCATTTTCGCAACAAAGTCCTAATTGTCAAGACTGTGTTCCTGGTCTCCCTTCTAACGACTTGGATCACATGCATGCAGCCCCTGGAGCCTACAAGGACCCCTGATCGATCTCGTGATTTATGCCTACCATTTTTACATTAGCACAGTGAAACCAACATTTAAGTAAACAACGCATTAATTTGAAGAAAGTTTCGGTAAAATAAAACAGTTTTAGCTTGTAGGGCTTGAAACGTAATATTCAATGAATTTTAATCATTATTATGTTGCTTTCAGATAAATTGCGACAGCTTAACATGTTACCTGTCGTGATATATTATAAAATTTAATTTATTATCCAAATCAATCAAAATAAATACATACTCTCTCTCTCTATATATATAGATATATATAAACAATGCCAACGACCTCTCTCTTTTTTCAAAACAAACTCCCGGATTACACTTCTTTTTAAAAACCAAAAACTCGAATTCATCTTATTCTCTAAATCTTTTAGGATGTTTTTTTTTAAAAAATTATCAGTAGCTATTATTGTTGTTGTAACTGGCACCCAAACACTTTTTAATCCTTCATGTTAGGTTGGTTGTCATTTCATATAAAACACCAACCATTAACCATTAACTATTACACCAATCATGTGTATTGTTAAAGGTTGACAACTACTATTGTTGAATAAAAGTTGGAGTTGACAGTCACCTATATTGAAAAAGAGCCTCCATGAATGCCTATAAATAGAAGTATATATTAGAGAGCAAAAGATGAGTAGAGAATTGTGAAAATGTGAAGAGAGTGGAGAGAAAGAGAGCTGTAATGGCAGCAGCTGCAAGTGTAGTAAAGAGAGCTGAGAGTTGAGTATGAGAGGGTGTAATTCTCCTCCTCCATGTATATGTTTGTATTCTTTCTCTATCTCTAAATATATTGACTTCTCTCGTGGATGTAGGTGGTTTTGTCGAACCACGTTGAATATTGTATCAGTGTACTTGACCTCCTATGGGCAAATATCAGTACATCACTAGCCGGATTCCCCAACATTTCAAGCAAAATAAACATTCTATATTATTATTAATTGTATGAATTTTATATTTAATCTGCATTTAATTTAGTTAAAATAAAATTATTGTTGTTATTAAGGGTTTAGGTAAATTTAAAAATTGTTAAATTATTGATAAATTAGTTATAAATGTTATCATTTGGAATTGATTAAGTTAATGTACATAAGCATGAAAATAACATCAATTAGATTGGATTTTAATGAATTATATGTTGTGTTAAATTTGAGATTTTGTGTGAATTGGTTGAAAGTAACTATAAATGCTATAAATTAGGCTTGATGATTTTATACAAATGAGCATGAAGTCAAATTCAATAAATTATACGCAGTTGTTGAGAAAGTTGTTTTCCATGATTGATAAGTTAGTCATAAAAATTTGTTAGGAAGCTCTGGTATGGAGATTTGAAAGTTACGAAAACATTCAATGGTGAAAATAATTTAATTCATACAATTAAATAATGATACAAGCCTTTATGATCTAATATCTAATATTTGTCCAATTACAATGTACACAAATATTGAAATGTAAGTTATATTTACACAGGAGGTATCACAAAAAGTTAGATTCGTATGAGTT
This sequence comes from Populus ilicifolia, assembly GCA_015708895.1. NCBI lineage: Eukaryota > Viridiplantae > Streptophyta > Magnoliopsida > Malpighiales > Salicaceae > Populus > Populus ilicifolia. The sequence continues at coordinate 2,221,816 of SRLM01000119.1, read as the reverse complement.
AGAAAAGTTAAAAAGAACACATGTTTATACCTTAACATTTATCCAAAAATCTATTATCAACTTGATATAAGTTTTGTTGTTGATGTTATGTCAACACTTTTGATAAATAATCATTTAATGATAATTATAAGCATTTAAGAAGAAATAAAATTATGTTGTAAATGTAAAAAATCATATGACATAACATGAGTTGCTAAATAAAAGGTGTTTAAGCATCTGTTTAGTTTATATAAAGATTTGTTTGAAAAATTACTAAGGTTGTTTTTTTTAGTAAAAGAATCAAATCCTAAAATGTTTGTTATTGAAAGCACAATAATAATACAATGGTAGCTAGGAGAGTTTTTTAATTATTTGGTTTTATATTGAAGGTTCAAATACTGTAAGTCACTAATTAATATTGAAAGCACATATTTGTTAGGCAATATGATAAAAAATTATTGATTATAATTGTTTTTTATATAGATAGTAAAATATTTCTTTTAACTTTTGTAATTATTGATAAAAAAAATAATTACAATTGAAGATGAATTTTTTACTTTATATATAGTGATACGTTACCAGTAATAAAACAAACATATATATAATATCAGATAGATATATAATCATTAAGAACAAGGAGCATAAATTTTATCATGAGCTTATAAGATACTATTAATCTTCTAATTGATATTTTAATAGTAATTTCAATTCAAAATTCAAATACCCAGTTGATGATTAAAATTAATTTATATTTAATTTTTTAATCATGTTTTAAATTAAGCCTCTCGACCCTATTCCTTGTCTAGGTCGGAATTTAAATTATATTATATTGTGGTTTATTTCATTTTGGTGATCTTCTAAGATAATCCTTGTAATTAATCTCATCTTATAAGCTTGTAATCCAGCCCAATTCGAATCTAAGAACCTGACTTTACTCCTTTTATCATTTCTCTGGACCATTTAAATTCAGAGAGAACAAACGTGTTAACCACCCGAGTACCGGAAGAAGGCTATTAGCCAGCCGTCGCACAGCCCAAACTCCGTCGGGCTTCTCAGCAAACAAAAAACAAAAGGATGGGTTAACACCCAATATCGAACTATTTGTGGATGTTTGTGGATGTTCTTGCCTTTTACCCTAGATGTCCCGCTGCGTGCTGGAGCCACCACACAATCGAACTCGAAAAAACAGCCAGATGAACCAACTGGTGGTCTGTAGTGGCTGACTTGGGAATGGGCACAGATGTGCGAAGAGCGGGAGAGCTAGCTAGCAGGGCCGGCCTCGTTTGAAATGTGTTTCAGAACAAAACAGAATTATGATACGGGAAATCTTAAGATTGTTACAGATATCCGAATTGTCGATTTGCCCATGTTGCCAGTCACGGAGGGCATGTGCGTGTGGCCACTTACTACTAACCATTAGAACATGCAAAATCCAACTCCCAAAGGTGGCGGGTTTTGTCATCGAAGGAGTGCATGGTTCGTTCGGTGACGACTGAGTGGTCTTTTTCCTCCCCTTTTTTGTTCTTTCTCCCAAGTCCCAATATTCAGTTATGATATGGTTTTTAATTTTGCTTTCTGTTTTTTCATTACTTTTTTTTCTTTCTTTTTTTAGTTTTTATTGTTTTAATTACTTGGATTTTATACCATGGGTAGCGCAGTAGAAAATTTAACTTAATTTCTCTCATAATATCATCATTTAAGTATTAATTTCTTGCATTAAGAAAATTTGAATCAGCCCTAGCAAATCATTAGCCACCAATCCATTGTTGAACTATTTGTGCATGTTCTTGCTTTTTACCCTCGATGTACTGTGTGCTGGTGCTGCCTCACAATCGAACTCTAAAAAAACAGCCAGATGAACCGGTGGTCCGCAGTGGCTGACTTGGGAATGGGCACAGATATGCGATGAGTGGGAGAGCCAGCCAGCCAGCCAGCTAGCAGGGCCCAGTTTGAAATGTTTTTCAGCACAAAAACAGCCTTATGAGGCGGGAAATCTTCAGATTGTTTCAGATATCTGAATTGCCGATTTGCACATATTTCCAGGCCACGAAGGACATGTGCATGTGCCCACTTACTATTTGCCATTAAAACATGCAAAATCTAGCTCCCAGATGAGACGTGGACACCAGTCAAAGAAGGGCCCAACGCTGGTGTCTTCTTGATTGCGAGTGATGGAGCCGGTATGCTGAGTGTCGGTTCAGCCCCTGTTGACCCAAACATTCTCGTCCAAAAACATTATACACACACGCACGCTGCCCCTTTTCTGTGTTACGTGATTTCTTGAGTTTTGTTATGATATTAATATTATTTTTGTTCTTTTGGATGAATTAGAACCGTCGGACCTATGGTTTGTGTATAATCTTACTTACATAAACCATTCACAATCAAATTGATCCATTAATAGGAATTTATTTCCGTATTCTTATGAAATTAAACCTTAGATGAATGATTACAAAAAAAAAAAACTTGGATTTAATTCATGTAGATTCTCGTGATAACTTCGATCACGACATTGTAAATGGATAGCAATAAAATTTACTAAGCGGTTTGAAATAAGAATGCATGAATCAAATTTGGGGTGAGTAGTTCAGCTTACTGGGTTTTCTTTTTAATAAAAACAAAAATCAAAGTTCAAAGGGCAAGCTTCTAATTGTGCCATGCTTAAATTATAGCTTGGTTTCACCTTTTCCAGAGACTCTTTCTTTGTTTGAATCAATGTCGATTTAAAATCATGATTTTGGTTTCTCTCGAGCATGTTTGGGACTGGATTCTCCATAAACAGGCTTCCTTTTGAAACCCCAAGATTCTCATCTTCTATAGTATGCTTGTGGTGAGGAGGTTAGATTGTACGAATATATTTATTTATAAAATATTTTTCTATTTTTTAAAAAAATTTCTTATTGTCAGAGCTTCCAAACCAAACAATAAATCCCACATCATTTGGACCCCGACCCAAATGGGCAGATCCAAATGGCTACACCTTTACCTTTTTGTGGCTCGGCTCAAACGATAAAATCTTCCACTTTTATCGCTCCTTCCCCCCCTCTCCTCCAACACCTTTCCTCTATCTTTTCCTCAACACCTAGATTGTCATGTAACCATTAGGTTAATACTCAATATTTTATTTTTAATAATTAATTATTTTTATTTATTTATTTATTAATTCAAGCATCCAAAATTTCATTGTTCAAAGAGAAATTTGTTTTTTCAAAAAAAAAAAGATATCAAATTAAGCTCAACATCTAGATCCAAATACAAAAATTCATATTAAAGCCCACATATCTCAACCCGAAACTATAATTCATGGAAAACAATGTGAAGTATTTTCATAAATTCATCATTTATTTAACCTCAAATATTTTCTGGATTTTTTTTTACCACCATAAATGTTCTCCAACTTAACACATCGCCGATAATTTCTTTTAGAAATTCAATAACTGTGCCGATAATTAAAAAATAACCATTTCGCACCGCACGCTCGTCGCCTGTAGGCTTAACTTGCCGACATTGGACCAACTATTTTACAATGTCATAAAAGGTAGATGTGGTCCTCGCCTTCACCATTGTTTAAAATCTAAGGCCTGGCCTACTCGTAATGTGATAAACTCATATGGACTTAAACGAGCTATAGAACACGAGGAGTCTTGTAATGGAAAAAAAAGGTAGATAGAAACTTCAAACTCTCTGCTTCTTCCAAGACATGCAAACCTTTAAAAATCTTAACACTCTGTCCGTTTAATAAAACCAAACTCCCTGTTTTAGTAATGTCTTGCAACTACTGACATTATTCAAGAAATAATAATTATGGTTGTTGGTGGCAAATTATGGGATTTACTAGAACCCTATGCGCGACATGATGGAGCCGATTTCTTGAGAGAAAAAGGATCACAGTCGATCTTTCATAATGGATAGTCTAACATGAAACAGCTATCGAGGCAACCCATTTCTGTCAACCTCATCTCCGTCTCAATTTCTTCCGTACCATCAATCTGTGATCCAAGTTTTGAGCTTTTTTCGGAAACTCTTTTGATTTTTTTTTTTGTGGGGTTTGGTAATGGCCTTAAAGAATCATTCTTAAGTGTGATACTTATTATTATTATTATTATTCTGGAGATATACGTTGTATGAGTACCCTTTTGGTTAATGATGTGGCTAGATTGAGTGGAAATTGTGAAAAAGTTGAAGATTTTGAAAGACGGTTGTTGTTTTCATCTGGATGTATTGAGAAAGCTTGAAACGTTGTTTTTTTTTTTTTTTGGTAGCTTGGAGTGTCTCCTGTTTTTTTTGTTGATGAGACTCCGTCGCCAATGAAGTCTCAAGCGAGAATAGTTTTCGGGGGTTGATATTCCGGGTTTGTTGGTGGCGAAAAGGGTTTTTCGGTAGAGAGGAAAATACTTTTCTGAAATGTGTTCGAGAGGGTGCGGTAAGTCGCTGTTAATTTTATAAATGTGTTTTCCTTTTATATTCATTAGTGAACCTGCATTTGGTTTCTGAGAATTGCATTCTTAGCAGTGTTTGTTTGGACATACATGAATTTTATTTTACTTCTAATGGGAGAGTGCTTCTAATTAACTGATTCCCTGAAGTGGTTCTTGTAGGAACTGCTTGAACTATTTGGCATGCCTGTTTAAAAATGCCAATGGTGAAGCTGAAGCACTGTGTGCTCAGTTAAATGCCAAAGGCCATGTGGATGCTTGTATAACAGCTGATAGTGATGCTTTCCTTTTTGGGGCTAAGTTTGTGATAAAACCTCAAGCCTAATACCAAAGTAAGCTTTAAGTGTCTTGTATTCAATTTTCTGATTATTTGTGAGTTATAGGTAAACTTGGAAGTAGTGCCTGAATCATAATTTCTGCAACTTACTGCAATGCAGGGTAGTTTTATAGATCTTTTTATTGTTCTGAATGTGATAGGCAATTCAAATTGCTTCTTCCTTTTGAAACACAACAATTTCATTGTGTGCGGGAACCATTTCCATGCTACCATATATTGAAGCTGGTCTTGGTTTGAAGAGGAAACACTTGATAGCTATCCCTCTCTTGGTTGGAAATGATCATGATCTAAATGGCGTGCAAGGGTTTGGGCATGAGAAGGCTTGTTGTTTTGTCCGAAGTTCCAGTGAGGACAAGATATTGGATGCGTCCGTTTCCATACCTGTCTCCAATTTAGTTTCTTTTGTGTTCTTGAAAATAGTGCTCTGTGATTGAGCTCGATCCAACTTGTTCTCTATGCAGGTTACGTGAAATTGGCAATGGGAACGCTCCATTTCTAATTGGCTCAAACGTTGTAGATGATTTAATGCTTGATCTAGATGAGAGCCTAGTAAAGTCAAACTTCTCACCGTTCCTTCTGTGGGCATCCACACAGCAAAAGAGCACATTTCAAGTAAACCTGTGAATATTGTGGCACTAGTAATATTCAGGGTTTGCTTAAGAAAGCCAGAGGGTTCTAAGTGTAATTGTTCCTCTTGTAATGAGGCATATTTTTCCTGTTCTTCTGTTGAGTTTTTTTAGCTGTAGTATGCCTTGATATGCCATTATTGAAAGTATTATATGATATTTGTCTGGTAGGATCGAAAAGAAAAGGAGCAGCAAAAACATGAAAATTGGTGCATAAAAGTTTGCAGCAAGATATCCATGGAGCCAAACTTCTCAAATGATGATATCATTTGAATGCATTTGTGCATCAATCATGGAAACTTTACTGGTATTGGCTGTAGGATGTGGATTGCATGTAATATATATCAAATTTTGTTAACTGAGATAGTCTAATCTAACCTATCTCATGCTATTTCCTTTTTTTCATTTTGACTTTCTTTTCTAAAATTATATATATTAAAAAAGATCCTCTTGTGTGGGTATAATTCCACCTTTGGAACATTTCAGAAAGCCCCTTTTTTCCCCTTGGGATCAAGGGCTGTGTGAATGGTGTTAGATGTAGGAGCAAGGTGGATATGTTTGTAGCTTCTTCTTCTTCTGTTTTTTGAATCTTTTATTGTGACTTAGTTTTCTTTATTAACTTGTTTGATTTTTTTTTTTTAAATGCACATCATTTTTCTGCTATGTTCCGGTCCCTTAGTAAGCCCTGAATTATTTCTTGTATAGCTGATGATGGCCCATGCTTATCATGGAGAAACCCAGGCATTGAGATGCTAATTGATTTCTTGGATTTTCATCAGCACTGGGAACCATCTTATGTTCGACAGGGAATGTCTTCCATGTTGTCCACCGTATATTTGCAAGAAATTTCTGCGAAGCCTTAGAAAACCATCTTGTATGGGCAGTGTGTATTTGATTCTATCCAGCCTGTGAAAATAAGACGGACACCAATCTTATGTGATCAGGTGGAGAATAGCCACAGGTATAGGATGCAGTCTTATCCATACCAACTGTATTGAAGAGTTTGACAGGCCTTAAGAAGAGATCATCGAAATTGATGAACTAGTTGATCAATTGGATGAGGATGCCGCCCCCAGATTCATATTGATGATGGGTATTGCTTCATGTTGACAGATGAAAATATGGAGCTTGCCTGCTGTGCTTTTTCAGAAGAAGTTGAAAGTTGTTTGCATGATAAGGTATGAAGGTATGGTTTTTCCCCCCCATTCTTCTTCTCTCCTTCTCACTTTGTCAAATTGCTGTTTCTTTTCTTCTTTTTTTGTTATAAAATCATGGATACCCTATTTTCTTATTTTCCCTTGTGATTTAGCAAACTTGATGAAGTAGAGTCATGTCTCAAAATGTAATTATCATAAATTAATATCTGCAGATTAATTCTTATACAGGAATCTCTAAGCCCCCATAATCGTAGATGTTTAAGATTGATGACCCAAGGAGAGAAGCAAGTAGGAATGGGAGAACTGGTTTTATGTACTCTTTGACCCTGGTTTCTTTTTTGTATTAGCTAAAACACTTAAAGAAATTGCATCATAGTCCATTCTTTATTAGTGCAAAATGCTGAATAGTGCAAATGGGAATGTTGAATGGATGATTGACAGGACAAGGACTGGTTTATTCAGAGGTGATTGTATGTATGAGAAGTAAATGACAGCATTAGATACAGATAAAAAGGTGGAGATGGATTTTCTGGATGGAAGAAGGATAGCAAAACAAGGATATTAGTTTCAGTTGAAAAGGTAACGTACCCTGTGGTGGCCCGAGTTCATCAGGGGTGCTCTGTCCTTTTCTTATGTGCAAAATGGTTTAAACTCGAGGACTGTGGATCGTTGAAATTGTTTATTTTGTTATCATGCTGCCTGTTATATATAAGGATCTTGGAAATGAGTTAGCCTCTGGGCCTGCCAGATTATTTACTTTTGTGGTTGAAAACTGGCAGGAATGGAGAGCTTCATAAAGAAGAAAGGGTTCAAGCTTAAGAGCTGAAGGGTCCGATGAAAAGTTGGAATCAAAAAAGTCAAAACATGTCCAACTTAGTATAACAGAATTTTATCGTTCTGCTAAGGTGGCAGCAATTCATGCGAAACAATGAGATCTAGCCAATAATTCTGAAAATCAACAGGATGGGCCATCAAAACAGAAGAGAAAGGTTTCAAGTTCAGACTACCAAAGTCTATGAGACGTAGCCTTTTGTTCAAGTAGGACATTTAGGGACTTCAGATATGAATATGTACACAAACTGTTAGCCTTAGAACCATTATTGTGGATAAGTGGAGGAGAATTCTTGTACATGAATGATAAGTCTACTTTTTGTTGATTTGTAGAACAAGCCGCTCTCTTTGTAGGAAATATAGCAGTTTATCTTTACAGTCCATTTATACCGGGCAGCTTTGCTGCTTAACACATTTTAACGGGTGCGCATTTAGACTACAGAGTGACCAATTCCAGGCTCTAAATATAATGTGTTACAGAACAAATCGGTAAATATTGATGGGAAGATCCAGTTAGTAGGAAACATTGACCTTCAATTGGGTAATCAACCGATAGTCAATTGGCCTCTTCTCTCTAGACAGAGTCTGTTATGATCAGTATTTCTTCAAACACTCAACCTACACCTGATTTCCTTATTATCTTGCACCAATCACTAGAAATGTCATATTGCAATCCTTATCTAGTGTTTGTTAGTTTCCCCTACTCTTATTACCAAATACCTTCGTATGAACCTGGATATTAGGGGAAGTAAATAGTTGTTACTGATTTTCGGTGGCTCTGAATTCTTCTAAAATAGTTCTGAAACTTGATTTGTTATTTTTTTATCAAGCTTGAGCTTGTTTACTAATATAGGAAATGAAATAAATGTAAATAGTGTTAATATAATTTTGAACTACACCTATTTTCTTTTTTCTAAGTACTAAATATATTAGCCTCAACTTGAATGTTAAAATCATGTTAGGTGTATTTTATATTTTATCTTCCATCCAAGCTATAATAAATTATTGTTTTTATTTACTCTTTTAGATATTCATCTAAATTATATTTTATGTTTACGAACATTTTGAATTGAGTATTTAAATGTTGTAACTTTTCATAAAAATAATGTAATTTTGAAATTGTGATCAGACTTGGTTAATGAGTATTTTATCAAATCTAACAAGAGTCAAGCTCGATTAGTTTGGTTCATTATAGAGCATTGCAAGATATTAAATAAGCTTTAAAACACTCCCTTCTATCCTGTTCCCTGTAATGAGAAGTAATAATAGCATTGGTTATCATCCCAAACACCATTGAGTTGAACGTTTATGGGTGGGTACTGTCATCACATGTTTGGTTGCATTCATATGATGACAGTATGAGCAATATAAAAAGTTAATGCATAAGGGTTTTCTTATGTATTTAAATATGGAAAATTGTGCACACTTCCTAGAGAGGAAACTCATCAAGCGACCTGGAGTTCTGTATATATGGCAATCTTAGGGGTATACTGGCAACCTAATTCAACTGTGTTGACTACCATCAATTTTCAATTGACAGTTGCATGGCTAGTGCTGCCATTTTAGAATGCTCTGCACATCTTCCCAAGTGATTGTCAAAAAAATTTTATGATCATTTTGTTTTATCACACTTGAACTTCTATTCCGGATATGCTTTAATAGTTTTGTAGACTAATTTATTGAGGAGTCTTCTGATTTGGATTCAGCATCCGGGCAAAGTTTGTTGCTATCAGGGAATGCTTTAAATAACCATCTATGCTTGTGTGAAGTAATTTTGTCCATCCATAATGTAGGGTCCACACGCCATGAACGGACAGGATCATCTCACTTTGCGTGGAGAACTGCACAAGTCTTTTCTCAAAGATTCTTTCCCCGGGAAGCTACCATATGTACTTGATTATCGGTTATATATAGGCACCTCAAAATAAATGCATACATCCTATATTTTATAGCAGAAGCATATCTATCTGAGCCTCCCTCTCTGTGCCTATCAAATTATCCCTCTCTCCCCTGTAGGTTCTGTTCCAGACATGACTAGTGAGCAGTTTCTCTCATTTGAAGTTGCAAAAAATAATGCTAGCTCATTTGCTAAAGGTGTTAGAATCTTGGTTGTGGAAAGTGATCCTACATGCCTCAGAATTGTGTCAAAAATGCTTCAGGCATTTGGATATGAATGTATGTACTGGGGATTAGCTGGTTATCTTTTTATATCCACTTCTGCTAGACTCTTAAACTACAATTGTTTTATCAGCATCCTTGATCACTAGATGCAATATTGCTTTACTGTTTAGTTATACTCACCTTTAACATTTAGGAATGTGGTGGAGTGATGCGATATATCCTCTGCCTCTGGGCAGGGAAGGTTTTTGTTAATGCCCCGTGTACCACGTTCTCAACCGGAGCCTATGTTCAATAATAAGTATGCTATGTTAGAGCGTTGTATGAAGTTCAAGGGGAAAAAAAAAAAGAACAAAAAAAGAGGGTTTGTTGCGTTGTTTTTTTTTTTTTTTTTTTTTTGGGGGGGGTGGGGGTGGGGTGGGGTGTGCGCGTGGAGGGTGTTGGGGCTGTTGCAGGCAATCCCTTCCTCAGATTCCTGGTAGAGCTTGTGATCCTGTTCTCAGATGTTGAGATTTAGTTGCTCCTTGTAGATAACGACACGTTTCCAAACATGCTAGTTTTTTGATCTGTGTTCCTGCGTTGGAAAAGACCGTGAAGAGCAAAATCTGGTAATTTATGTTCCATTTGGTCTAAAAAAGCTAAATTGAATCTCTTACCAGCGCCAGCCACTTGCTTTTAGATATTGACGGGCACTTAGCTTGTCTTCTTCTTTCTTCGTTGTGATGGAATGGTCAAATTTAAGTATCCGTAACTTTTCTTTGATAAATCTTATACATAAAACTTGCTATACTGTTGTACCTGTAGTTACAACTGCTACACAAGCCACTGATGCATTGCATATTTTATGGGAGAAAGAAGACGAAATTAACCTTATTCTGATAGAAACTCACTAGTCTGATATGGATCAATATGAGATCATTGAGACACTGAGAGCAATGTCTTCTTCTTTGCCCATTGTCGGTAAGTAGTTCTTGATTCAACCTCAGCCATGCATCTTTTTCCATAAGATGCTTGTTATTTAGAAATACAATTTTTAACATCTGATTATGGTGGTTTTACTTCTATCACAGTTTTTTCAGCTGATAACAATGTGAGCGCCATGTTAGGCTGGCTGTTTAAAGGGGCTGCACTTTATCTAATGAAGCCAAATCGTCAAGAATGATGTAAAAAACCTTTGGCAGTTAACATATAGAAAGAAAAAAAAGACAACTGTATCTAGCGTAGGATCAAACAGCTTTCGTGCTGGGTTGGCAGAGGAGAATGCTTCAAGTGTGACTGCAGAGATCCCATCACTCTTAAGTACCATGGGGAAGATTGACCAAATGGGAAAAAGAAAGGAGCTAGAAGAGATAGATAGTGATGATGAAGATAATGACAATTTGACTGTTCTAAAGAAGCCAGGGCTTGTTTGGACTAATGAGCTGCATAACAGATTCTTGCAAGCTATCAGGATATTAGGCGTTGATGGTAAAAAATTCATGACAGAAGTTGTATGATAATATTTTTCTGTTTCCATCTTTTCTGTTGACAATAATGGTACAACATTACTTAAATCTCATTATCAATGCAGGTGTCCATCCAAAGAAAATACTTCAGCACATGAATATCTCGGGGCTAAAGAAAGAAAATGTTTCAAGCCATTTACAGGTTTGTTCTCTGTATATGGTTTGGGGGTTAGATATGCCTAGGTTGTAAGGACCTTTACTTGTTGGTAATATTTGAAGCCCGATATTTCAAACATGAGTGACAAGTGGCCTGAGGATTTTACTGTCTCAAACTAACAACATGTAAATACTAGAAGCATATATTTCTTCTTCATTTTTTTTTGGAGATCTCTGCAGGACACAATTGCTATGTTGATTTTTCAGAATAATTGAACAATGTTATGTTGCTGTATACCTAGTCCTTATGCATTGTAAGATTATGAAAGGGCATCATTTGCATCTAATTATTACAAGTGTTATGTTTTCAGAAATATCGTCTTTCCTGGAAGCAGGAACAAGATGCAACACAGAAGACCATGATTAGAGATCACCATCCTTCATTGACTTTGAATTTACAAGGAGAGTTTTCTCAATTCACAAACCCGCAATTCTCCATGGCAATATCTCAATCAGAACACAGAAACAATATCCAGAATAATCTCTGTAGTCCTGTGTCAATGCATTCCCTTGGTTCTGCACATTCTCTTACTCGAGTGAACACAAACTCTGATGGCATGTTGATTCCTAGCTATGGGCAAGCAAACAGCTAGACCATACTTACCCCAATTGCAGTCATACTGGAATTGGGACTACTAATGATGGGAACTTCGCAAGTTTAGGACAGAAAAGAAATCATAATGTGGAAGAACATCTCAATCAAGGAACCACTTTCTCCAATGTCGGAACTCATGGCCCCACATTTCTGGGCAACTCTCAGCAGCAGCTACAGTTTCCACTGCTACAGCCTCAACCACTTCCAGAGAAGGAAGATGAATCTGACATTCCCAATAACGTAACAGAGGCAAGGAATGAGTTTTTGGTGATGAAAAATGAGTTCCTTGACAATCCTAATAATGATCTCTGGTAGGTTAATGATTTTTGTGATCTAATTTTTAAATGCTTGCTTCATGCATTAAGTTTCTGTAGTGTAATTATAATTATCTTTATTTGTATTTCCAGTGTCATTTTTATTTTCCCACTTGTAATCCTTCTGTGAATTCTTACACAAGGCTCTGAAGTGACCATGGAATCGAGATTGGCTTTGATGCTTTATAGAATGGAGAGCAAGATCCCCGAAAACCTTGAATCTGGCCATGGTTGAGCAGCAGAAGCCAAAGAAAGGGTGCAATTGTTGGACACATTATCTCTCAGTTTGACATTTAGTTTTACAGTTAGTAAGTAGTTAAAATACCTCAATGAGGGCTCTGTTATTTGAATGCTGTTTCCTTGTTTGCTATGCCGATAAATTAGTGACTGTTTGTTGTTATTTAGTTGCTCTTTTCTTGTTTGCAATGGCATAAATTAATCTCTACTGTCTGGGGAAAAAAATGAAGTTACTGGATATTTGTAGCTCCTTATGGTGTGGTCAAGAGAGTGAAATGCTACCGTCTTTATGATAACTTGTCCAGCTTCATATTCCTAAAGTTCATAGAACAGAAGAGGATGGGGTTTTTTCATTCTGTTCTCAACAGGGAAGAAGGACGAAATCATGCCTATTTCATTGGTATGAAAACTCCCTTGGCATAAGGAATATAAAAGCTTACCATACATGATACATCGGTTAAAAAAACCCCTACGCTTTTGCATGTGGAATTTCTCAAAGCGAGGTTGAATGAAATCACTCCCATGTGACTACCAGGATAGTTAATGCTCGATTACCGATCTCGAAAGGATTCTACTTTTGTTCTCTGGTTGGTATTTAATTGATTCTGAATAAAATTACATACCTTGTATGCATCTTACACAAATTTAGTAACAAGCATATTGCTAATCATAGAGTACAATTATCACTGGATAGATCAGTTGACATGGGACTGTTCTAGCTTAATCAAGGGTTTCTATTTCAGGATTGGGAATGTAGCTGCGTTAAATACTTGGTAGGAAGAGCTTTGCAGCCCTTCTGGTTCTACCCAGCTAGAATCTGGATTAGTCGGAGCTCACCTGAAAATCTAACTTAAAAAAACTACATTGCCCTTGTCCCAATTGCATGTTGCATGCCTCATTGCCACTCAATTTATTCTCCACTGGTGTAAATCTTGCCAGGCCATAAAAATTTTAACAAGAAAATCTATCACATTTTATGCATGTCGGTTCCTGATTCCATAGCAAGGTCTGTGTGTTTGTTGACTTCAAAGAGTAGCTTCTCATTTATACAATTTGGATCAGCCTTCATAATTTTTCAAGCATGGATAATGACCCCACATGCCTCGGCATTGTGACTGGGATGCTTCAAGCATGCAAGTAATAAGGTACTAACTACTTTGTGATTTCTTGTGTGTATTTGGTGCTATGATCATGAGTTATTCAAGATGACACCTTTTCCATATTCTTCTCTCCATTATGAAAAGGCAGCTAATGCTCTAAAGGCCATTCAAAACAGAACAGGAAGACTAAATTAAAAGTGTAACTTCGATAGGATTGTATATAAGAAAATTACTTAATGTAACAATTAAATGTGTTTTCATTAGTTTTTCCCTGAACAAAAAGTGATGTTGTCGAGAACTCATATCACAGCAACAGATGCTAAAAAGCAATCAGTTTTCAGAGAAAATGCTATAACAATAAAAAATTATATAGCATGTCAAATCCCAGAATAGGGATAAAAACATGAGTCGCTCATAATGGAATACATTACCTCTAAAATCCAATTTCAATTGCATCATGTTTGTGCCATAATGCCATGGCATCTCAAAATAAAGTAAAAGATGAAAGATGGAAATAAAAAAATAGCCAACCAGATGAAATTCAATCATTCATCCCGTTCCAAAAGCTCACTTCATCAAATAGCCAATGCAAGCGAAACTCCCCTGCTCTGCCCTGTGTCTCCTCTGTTCTATTTCTTCCCAATAATAATCAGCCATGAAACTGGTAGATAAGATCCAAAGCCCTCAACCTAGTCCCACGGGGATCAAAGCCCACAATTCCTCCCCCAAACCCATCATCATACATCCTCCTCTCCTCCGCCACCGCCACCGTTGACGGAGAAAGAGGCCTTTTAGGCCTCTTATTCTTAATAAAACAATCTCTCATCCTCTCCTCTACCTTCTCAATAGACACCACCTTGTTGGAATTCTCTTCATCATCATCTCCAACTTGCATAGGCTCGTCTCCATTCTCATCAGCTCCAGTTGCCGAGGAGAGAGAGTTCTCTTGTGGTGGGGGTTGAAGTGGGAAAGAAGGGAGTTGGTGGTTTTGGGAGAGGAAGGAGGAGAGGTGATGGTGGGCTTGGTGGAGAGAGGAATAGATTTGGAGGAGGTGGGTTGGGTCAGTTGTTGATGGGAGTTGTTTAGCCATTAGTGTTGCTTGCTCTAATGATAGTATCAGGTCTGGTAGTGGCGGTGGTGCCAAGGTGGTGGTGTTCATTTTTGTTGCCTCTCCTTCTCTTCGCAGCAAAGATTTTTCTTTTTATGTTCAGTTTGCTATGGAGACGTACTGAACAGAAAAGTTCAGAAAGTTGGTTTTTTTTTTTTTTTTTTTTCTTGGACTTTGTCTTTAGGAATCTTGGTAAGGTGTTGAGGATGTCAGAATTCGAAGTCAGTTCTTGAAGCTGCCCTTGCAGTACTGTACCTGGAAAGATTTTTTTCTTTTTTTTTCTTTGGGGAAGGAGGGGAGGGGCTTTCCTCTAAAAATCAAAAGCACAATGCATACTCTCAAGTTAATTTTAAAAAAATAATTATAAAAGTAGTTAAAGAATATATTTAGTATTATGATAATTTAAAAAAATTATAAAAAATATTTTTAATTAAAATTAATTTAATATTTATATTTATTTAGTTAAAACTATAATTAAAATTAAAATTAAATAAAAAAATTTAATATATTTTTTTTAAAAAATACCTTTTAAATTACATATATTTTGATGATTTTTAATTTAAATATTATATAGTTAATTATTGTTATTATATCATAAAATAAATAATACTTATATTAAATATTTTTATTATTCCATTAAACTATTTACTTAAGTGCACAATGAAGAGTTTTTACTTAAATGAACAGTAAAGAGTGATATTCTTTACTGTTCGCAGGAATGTGAAAAGCAACTCTCAGTTGCTTTTCACGAAGGTTTTAACAAAATTTGAATGGATTTTACATGAATGGCAAACTATATTTTATCATTACTAAACATTTAACATCTGCGGTTTGCTTTAAAAACTACCACAGCTGCATAAATAAACGGACACTAAAAGCCCAAGAGAACACGGGACTACTTGCAAACTTTAAACTGCCCAGCTCCGTATTGGTCTTGCATTAATAGAACATCCAACCAGACTACCTGGAGACACTAGATTAATATCTAAATTAGCCAATCCATCTGCACAGCTATTAGCCTCTCTAGAGGTATGAAGAACTTCAATCCTCCAGTCTCCAAAACATTATTCTACTGGGTTCGGGTTCTTTTAAGCAATAAACACACCCTCCAACCACGGTTCACAGTCTTCTATAGCTCTAGAGTTGAGTCCTGAATTCACTTTACAAATTCAATACAGCCTCGTTTTCCTGTTCCCTTTTCATTTCATCTGTAAACAAATTTGCTACACATAACGAGGAGGGAATTACAATCTGGCAAGCCATAACATATACTTTCAAGTATTTTTCAAATCATACAAACTTACATGCGTGTAATACAATTCTTACACTCCTAGCATCAGCAGATAATCATCTATTATTGACATTGCTGATGATCGATAACTGGAACCAAAGAGATTGTAATGATTCAGGTAGTGATACAGCAAATAGATCCCTCTCCTCTTCTCAAAGCCTGGTTGTTTGGGCATCACCTGGTAAAAAAGGTATGCACAAGAATGTCATTGGATCCTGCATAAGACTGCGTGCACAACCCATTGAACATTTGAGCAGGCCAGCACACTTCTAAGCATTTTTTAGTTTCAAAATGTAATGTTGATGCAACTTTTCCCTTATCTTATGTGATCAATATAGGACTGCCTGGATTGCATGGTTGTGTATCGCATCTATTGCCTTGACATTGGCATGGATGTAAACATAACCATGACATGTCACTATTTATGTGTACCAATGGGACAAAGTCAATTGTTACTGAGCCCCATGTTTAGGTGGATAGTTTTTTGGATATGAAAGAAAACCATAATTTTGGTACTCATATAGCTCGTATCTCTATGGAAGAATTGATACCTCAAAATAAGCATTGTAAAATGATCCTCCAAAACCAGCACACCATGACATTCCAAATTCTGCTTCATTGTGTCCATCTGAAATAAAACTCAACAAATAACGTGCAATTAGTGGTTTATAAAAGTAATCTCTACATGAACTTCATGCATTTAGCTAGATAATGAACGACTTAAGCAAGCCATGAACTTCAGTTCTCAACATTCTCGGGTTAGAATTTCAAGCCATTAGTCATCTAAACAGGTGTTTTCTTTCTTTACATATTGTCTACAGCAGAAACATAATTCGGTCATATATACAAGCGCAAGATATTTTCAACGAATACAAGCCCAGCTGCAACACAATGATTTAGCAATCAGATTATTTTAACTTACAATAGCAAGCTGGGTCTAGTATAACAGGCTCGACATTCTTGTCAGAGCTAATATTCCCACTCCACAAGTCTCCATGAAGTAAGCATGGCTCTATGACAATGTTTTGAAAGAGAGGTGCCATGTTCTTCACCAATCTTTTTCCTGTGAATAATATGTCAGATAAGTATCCCAAAAATATGTCACTTGCACAAGCTACTGATTAACAATTGACATTTAAGTTTCACAGATCAAAGTCTTTACTTGTCTATGAATGCTGGAACCAAATAACAAGTGTGATGAGAAGCACTCAAGCATATGATATCTGAGTTATTCAACATTAGTGATTTAATATGATGAGGTTCTCCTTATAAAAGAGAGGTCAGGCGGTCTTCCCATAAAATATGCTTTTGAATCCAAAGTTCATGGATTGGAAAACAGAATTAAGATCTCAGAATGACTTAATGCAACAAGGAACATGGAAATAATGTTGCATACAAGAAGCACAAGAATAAGCATTTAACTACTGTGGTTCTAGTGATGCAAACAGAATTGCAGTTTCAACATTGCACAGCTATACCAAATGCATTCATGCTTATATACCCAGCATCATGTTTTCCAGTACATTTGCTAATTTTGCCATCTATTAAATTTGCATTTTTCACAAGCAAAGACATGGAATGGATAAAATAAATTATCACAAGGATGGGATATGTAGATAACCTTTTTGATAAATGGTTGAATCACCATATTGATCTAATGCCAACTTAAGTTGGTAACCCAATCTGTGCTTTCCGTAAAACTCTATCCAGTCTGATGTCCAAGTGTTTATCTGTGGAGTACTACAAATTTGCACATGAATTTCTTAGAATTGACCAAGAGCCCGGATTCATTATCAATTTCAAAGTCAGTGTACATATGACATTTGCATCAGAAAATAGAGGACAAAGATGACAACAACAGTTTCCTGAATGGTTGCACCTGCCAATGGTATTATCAACATCGAAACCAAAGCCTTTTTCAGATTTCCCAGCTTTATGCATTTCAGCAAGCTGTCTCCCTAGAATAGACTGAAGAATGGTAAACTGTTCAGGCATCAAACTGTAAAGAGCTATTGCCAAGATCCAATTATTCATTTTCTTGCACCCTCACCTGATTGCCTCTAGATGCCCCAAATTCAATAAACTCCATAATGATGTATGATCCACCTGTTGGTAGGGGTCCAACCTACAATGCATAGCAAGTAGTTACAATCCAATCATAATGCCATGTGAAAACTTATACAAGTTGACATGTTCCATCAATAAGAAGCAACTAATAGAAGAATAAGCTTAGCCTTCTCACCTTAAATGGCCTAGGTACCCGGATTGTTCTGGTTTCATACATAGCACCCAGGCCAAGAGCCTCTCCCTCAAACATGGATGGTCCAATACCCCTAATCCAGTAATTGAACAGTAAAAATCTTTAATCCCTTTAGACATGTTAAAATAGAAAAGCATAAGCCTTTGAAGTTATTTCACTGATCTAGATTCAAGTTTCTTTACTACCTGTTTGTTTTTACAAAGAAAGAACCAGCATCAGTGTCATAACGCCTTGCATTGTTGATACAACCACCACCAATGGGACTAGTTCGTGTTATCTGGGTTGCATTTCCTTCTGACAAAATCCAATCACTGATTGGATCATCGCTCATTGCAGCTGAAACTGGTAGATAACCAAATCTCAGGTACAACCAACAAATTCAAGTAAAACCCTGCCTACAGGAACTTGTGGCATAAAGAAATTTTTAAGGCAAATTAATTTCCCATAATGACAAACATCATAATTTCTTGAAAGGCTCGTAATCTCCCAGGCAAAAAAAAGAGTTTCTCTACTGTTGAAATCAATAAAAGCTCCAGTATTTTAACTATATCTACATATCTAATGGACCCATTCTCTAAATGCCAAGATAATGATATTCTACTGGCATTCAACTAAAAGCTAGAAACGGACAACAACAACAACAAAAATACTTTTACAGTTTAAATGAGACATATGAACATTGCTAAAGACTCCACAAAAAATGTCAAGTGGCTTCAAACTGCATATTGAAACTGTCACGGGTCAAACAAAGTGAAGTTGAGACTGAAGAAGTGAATTTCTTGTTCCAAGGACATTGAATGGAAATGGGTATCTCTCAAATAACTAGTTTATGTCGAAGGACTACAAGGCCTCGTAGTCATACCCCAAAAATTGAAACTTTACAGTAGTTACTATAGGCATCAAATAAGCCCATAACATGGTCATTGCAATAAAGTGTATTCACTAAAAACAGACAGAAGAAACTCAATTAATTAAAACTAACTATCAAGTAGAGATTTATACCTGACAGTACAAAAACTAATCCTATGGGCATCATCAGAATTCAAAGCAACATGCCATTAAACAATCGATACCTTACCTGCGAATGGTTTGCGTTTAGCAAAGCAAGGACGAGGAGGAAAAAATGAAGAATTGAGAGATGAAATACCAATGTATGACGCCACCATTTTTTTTTATCTCCTTTTCCTTCTACTCGTCTTTTCTTTGTACGCTTTGCCACCCTGTTTTTTAGTGTATCCTGTTTCTACTGGATGTGTATTTTGTGACACGAGGCATGGCTCGCGGGTCCATATTTTTTATCATGAAAAATGATATTTAGATCCGAAAATACCTTTCAAAAGCAATTAAAGAAATCAATTAATTGGATTGCAGTAATAACCAAGTTTAATAAATTATTTTTATTTTAATTAGATAATATAATATTGGATAACTATAGGCAACAAACAATTTTTTTCAAAAAAAAGTTTACAATACCTAGGAATAAATACATGGGAGTATAAAATTTGATAAAAATAAATAAATAAATAGTTAGAGTTAGCTCAGAGCATTGCAATAAATATAAAACCTAGATAATAAGATAGTGTGATGAACATGTAGATAATAAAAAGCAAACCAACTAGATTTAACTTTTAAAACTTACAGCTAATATCATGAAATTAAAATAATTTAACATAAAGTTTATTTTAAAAAAACCATAAAGATAATTTTTTTTAATAAAAATACTAATACCGAATAATGATATAGAAATAAGAAAAGAGTGTAAACTTTCATTGACTTTTCAAATTTATAATGTTTATCATTAAACTAGAAGCATTGTATATAAAAAAAATAAGGAAGTATAATTTATGGAAAATTAAACCGTAAAAAATGAAAAGAAAGGAAAAATTAACTACATAAAAGAATATTAAATTAAAAAAATTTAATTAAAAGAAAAAGGGTGGAAATTAAAATAGATTAGAGGAAAACTAAAATCTTTAATTGAAGGGTTAAATTGAAAATAAAAAAATCAAACAATAAAAATAAAAAAGACTAAATTAAAAAAATAACACACTGTAAACTTGAATTAAAGGATAACATTAAAATCTAATAAAACTTTTATAAAATGGCTAAGAAGAAAAAAAAAGAATAAGAATCAAATAAACAAACATAATATACAACAAATTACAATTGAAGGACCAAATCAAATAGAAATAAAACTTTCATAAAAAGGTCAAGAATAAAAATTTAAAAGAATAAGGACTAAATTGTAAAAAAACTATAAACTTGAATTGAAAAATAAAATTAAAAACTAATAAAACTTTTATAAAAATATCAAGAAAGAAAATAAAAAAAATAAGAACTAAATTAAACAACACAATATATGAAAAAATGAAATTAAAAAACTAAATTGAAGAAAAAAATATTACACGCCAGGCCAAGGACAGAATAAATAAATTAAAAAAATAAAATACAAACATATAAAACAACAAAGATGAATTTTTAATTTTTAAAATATAGGAGATAAGAAAAGAGAAGCCTCCCTTTTCACAACACAAACACTACCATGAAAAAAAGCAAAGCAATAGTATATTAGAAAGACGGTGAAAGCTCAAGTAATACCACTAGGAAGCGACGCTTAAAGTATGTAAGCAGCTCTCGTGAACTTGCGCATGCATGGACATATATAAAAAGCTAAAGTACTCTTGATAAATCAGAAAATATCAAAGTAAACCGATTTGAAAAGACAAAAATAATCATGGGAAGCCTTTTTACCTTAAGGTCATTTTAGTAACTTAACTGCGAATGCAAGAGTGAAAATTTGAAATTACCCCGCCTCAATTTTTAATATCCAAGGTTATTTATGTCATTACGCAGTTCAATAACAAGAAAAAGATTTTACTACCCCGCAACCAGCTCAAAGTTTTTGTTTTTTTGATCGAGAGGGGCAAAATATAAATTGACTGTCACAATTCACAAATTCACAGCAAATCGAGGTGTAGCATTAGCTACTCTTCAAATGACCCTGCCCTTTTAGTTTATTCTTGTATGTATTTGGCTACTGTTTGAAAGTAAAACGTGGCGTGGCGTGGCGTGGCCTATTCCAGGTACAGAGTATTGCTTGCCGCGGTTAGCACAAACAAACATGGCATGCCATCTTCCGAAAAACCTGGATAGGCTTGCCTCCAGCGAGGTGTTGTTATATATTTTTAATTAAAAATGACTCTTAAAAACACGTTATATTGCAATATAACAAACACTAACTACGTGGCAGCTCCCAGCTCGCGCTTGACTCTAGTCTCTTACCTTTATTTTGCGTCCCCAAGAAAACAGAATGGCGGATCCAGCGATCCACCATGAGACCCAACCCATTAACCAGATCGCCATAGACTACACCCCAGAGGCATGCGCTCACTGCCCGGAGTCCAATTCCATCACTCTCACATATGACCACCGTGGGGGCGCTCGGTGGCGCAGTACCACCCGCTTTCTTTACGGCACTTTCAGTTCTCTCATCCAATGTCCCAAGGGTAACACGAGTGGCCTTAACTTCAACATCTATCTTTCTTCTCTTGAAGGTGACAAATCCCAAGATGAGATCGACTTTGAGTTTCTTGGTAAAGACAAGACCATCATACAAACTAATTACTACGCTTCAGGTAATGATTGTTAATGACAAGACTGGTTCTTTTTGTGGTTGTTTTTTAAAGGAGACTTGATGATTGTGTGCAGGGACTGGGAACAGAGAAGAAATTCATGATCTGGGGTTTGATTGTTCTGACGCGTTTCATGAGTATGTAATAAAGTGGCGTCCAAATTTCATAGAGTGGTTGATTGATGGAAAGGTGGTGAGGAAAGTGGAGAAAAGGGAAGGGGAGGGATTCCCTGACAAACCCATGTTTTTGTATGCTTCAATTTGGGATGCAAGCTACATTTGTGACGCAACTTGGACCGGACCTTATATGGGGTGTGATGCACCTTATGTTTGTCTCAACAAGGACATTTGTGTGCCTGTTGGGACTGCGGTGGATTGTTCTTGTGATTCTTGATCCTGGTTCTTCTTTTTCTGGAGTGGCAATCTGTTTTTTCTTTCGTGAGGGCATCAGCTTGCCAACTGTGACCAAATGCTGGTTAATGGTCGTTCTTCATGATCTGACTATTTTTTTTTGTGTGTGTTCTATGTGTTTGAGTATTTGTCTCATATCTTTGATTCTTTTTTGACTTGATCTTTTTAAGTTGGAACGCTCCTTTTCACTTAAATAGTCATGAAATGTGGATCTGTGATGATTGTGGTGGACATTCTTCTTTAAGAACGACTAGCCTTGTATCATTTTGTGTTGATTGGTCGTATTGTGACGGTTCTAGAAACGTGGATCTGTGATGATTGTGGTGGACATTCTTCTTTAAGAACAACTATCCTTATATCATTTTGTGTTGATTGGTCGTATTGTGACGGTTCTAGAAGGAAACTAGGTTCCTTTGACATGGATAGATAATTTTGGCAGGATATAAAGTGAACAGTCATCACTTGCATCATGTATATGATGTTTGAGAGATGGCAGAAATTAAGCTGTCTAGTTGTTTTTTGTTCGTACCTTGGCAAAGTTCAGAAACAACAAGATTATCCTTTCGCTATATGGTCCAGTTCAATCAATTTTTGGTTTCTTGATTGCCCATTAGCGGTCCAACTCTACTCTCTATTTCTATCTTAGTTTTTATGGGGGTAAATTGACAAGCTTTATGTAAGTTGAGATTCTACTAGTTTATGTTTGCTGCTTTTTGCTTCATGGGTTTTCTCTGTATATCTCGTTCTTGCTGGTTAGACTAGCCAGATTAATTTGCATGTTTCTTTGTAGAGTCCTTTAAGATTGATTTTGCTGTCCTCTACTAAGATAATAAGTAAACAAAATGAATTGGTTTCACACAGCCCGAAGATGTTATATGGTGCTTCATTCAGAGGCATATGACAGGGGTCAGTGGTTACTAGTCATCCTCATTACATAGACTTGGCATCTGTTGGTCGTAGAATATTAGATCTTGCTTTTGTGGGATCCGTGTAATAAAGTACACCCTTACCACCAGATAAAACCGTAATCGTCATTGCAAAGGAGAAGCCTGCAGTGACCCACTTGTTTATCCAGTCGCCCAAAGGCCTCTGCTGTGTTAGGTTCTGTGGAGTGTTAAATGTAAACATTAATCAGCGAGGTATGTGTTGTGTACCGGTTCAACAGAGGAGCAGTGTCGTATTTTATATTTGATCCTTCTGATACGGTTCATAATAGTGATTCTGATTGGTGGGGAATCTTGAATCAAATTTCTCTCTCCCTAACATCAGTTTATTCCTGTCCATTCAATAGAGATTGGATGATGCTTGAAGGACAAGAAAAGAACCTTTTGCTTTTCCATATCTTTGCTGCTTCATCATGTATTTCAACTGGAGAATCATGTGATTGACTAGCATGGTGGTGCTCATTGCATTCAATCGAACTGTTCGCCATCGTATGGTGTTGAGTCTTCAGGGAATGGATCGCATAACTATCCTTTATTACATGCATGTATTTGGGGAAAAGTATAGAGAAGCATGGGTCCAAGGTTTGTTCAAAATATTAAGTTTGTTGTCAGTGGTCAAATTGGCTTTCTCAATTGGAAGATTTTGGTATGCTTACACGGATGATGCAAGGGTGGAGATACTTGCCGGTTTGAATTTATCAGAGAACTTGGTGATTATATATCAAATCCGCCAAAGAGGGCCAATGCCACAATCAAAACCCTCAACGAAGAGGTTTCTTGGAAGAAGACGGATATCATTCCAGCGAAGGTGTTTTTCTGAAAAATCATCATCAATTCCTCTTGCAGAGGAGTCACTCTCATGTTGACAATGGTTCCCTTTTTTGAGTTCATGTTTTTGGAGATTGCCAGTGTTCCAAGAGTGGGCCATGATGACCAAGCTCAGCAAGCAACTCCAGGTGATTTTACAAAGGGATTTCTAATGAAGTGGGTCATTAATCTTGACGAACAATGTAGTTTTGCCCTTGTTTAAACAATTCACAGGTAAGTATTATTGACGTGTTATTAGGTCCAAGACCAATCAACCACCTGATTGTTTTTTACTGGATTATTAACGTCTGCCATTACCATCAAGCATTAGTGAATTATAGGTAAAGTGCACGTCAAGAAGGCCAAGTCCTTGTCAAATTTTCTCTATTCAGTGACAAGACTCGAATCAACCCCAAATTCAAACAATTTCCTGTTGCTTGCAAGGTGGGATTTTGCACAGTGTTATATGCCCTCATTAATGTAATCCCCAGAACTTCAGTATTCTCAAAGAAAGGTTGTTCAAAGCATGAGCATCAATTTTATGGAACAAGTGGCTTGACAGGTAAGCAAGTATCCTTTCTTCTTTGTCGGCGAACTAGAAAACGAGCAAATAGACCTTTTCTCCCCCCCGAGGAAAAAAACAATAATTAAAGTTCCAAGCTCCAATCACTGGGAACTGAACTAGGCCTTATCTTAAATAAATTTAAATCCATGTTGTAAGAAAAACTACAAGCATAGACAAAAAACCTGTTCACCTAGAAAACTCAGAAGAAGGGAGCTCAAAAGAAATCTTTCTATATCCACTTATTACAGTTTAACGGCACTGTTTGCCGCCAAAATATACTTATTTGATGAGTTTTTAAAATATAATTTATATTATTATTTAATATATTTTATTTAAGTAAAAACAAATATCTTTTAAAAAATATTATTTTAATCTAAAATTTTAAATATAATTTATATTATTTTATAATAAGCATTCAAAACCAAAACAATGGCTAATAGCAAGAAAGCGAAGTGTATCCTTTTTTTCCACAAGTCTGTTCAAATCATCACCATCCATTCAGTGCTTCCTCTCCTTCTCTTCTAGTCTTTAGAATCAACTTTGAGTCCACCTAAAGCGATTAGGATTCCAAATGGGTAGTTTTTCTTTTTCTACTTTGGTTTGTTTTCCCGTTTTGGCATTGGATTATTCAACTCTTGCCATTTCTTGAAGAATTCTGATCTGGGGTCATTGTTACTCTCCTTGTTTATATTGTTTCTTGCCGTCTTTTCTTTAATTTTTTTTTGTTGCTGAAATTAAGTGGTAAATTCTCAAACTTTGATTGAAGTTCTTGAATATTCGGTGTTGGACTTGGTGTTTTTTAGTTTTGAGGAACCGAGTTCCAGAAGTCAGAAACTTGAGAGGTGGTGCAGCTGGGAGATGTTTGGTGCAACTATGAATTTAATCACAACAGTTATTGGTTTTGGTATGAGTGCTACTTTTATTGTGTTTGTTTGTGCAAGAATTATATGTGGGAGGATAAGAGGTGCTGAGTCCAGGCAAATGTTTGAAATTGAGTCCAGAATTGATCTTGAACAGGTATTTTTAATTCTTCGTAACATGTTCATGTTTGGTGAGAATTGTTTTTCTGGATACAGACATCACTGGGATTTTAGGTGACAAGCTGTCTTTCTTTTGAATGAGTAGCTTTTTCTTTCTTTTGTTATTTGGTACAATGATTTTGTCGTGCATTGAATTTCTCCATGTAGCATCTTTTCACATGGTCACATGGCAACTGGGATGAAACGGTGGGCTGGCATTATATTTGTGGCATAAGTTTCGATGCATGCTTATAGCAATTTATTCACTAAGTTTTTGAATATTTATATGGATTCGATTGCGAAAATACTTTGCTCAAACTGAGATACCTTAGATTGGTAGAAGAAAGAATTCAAAAAATGGAGTAAAACAAATTCTGAGATTTCTCGTTTGGTATCAAGTTGCAGAAATTGGGAAGGAAAAAAAAAAAACTTTGAATGAACAGCGAATTTCATTTATTTCCTCTCTAGAACAGGCTAGCCATAACATTAGGAAATTCAGAAGACAGACAGAGCGAGCCAACACGCTTGGAATTAGTATTTCCCTTTTTACTTTTTGAAAGTTAATTAAAACTTGAAATCAGAGCATTGGGTTTTTTACCTACTATTTTTCTGGCAGCCAGAGCATCGTATTGGTGGCCTTGAACCAGTTCTGGTTGCTGCAATCCCCACTCTACGGTTCACCCATGAGGAACTCAGTTCTGCAGAAGATGCACAGTAAGTTTTGACACATTAAAATGGCCTATCTTTATAGGGTTTTTGCTATATTATGCAGAACATGCAGCTCGTTTGAGATTGAGGCTTTCTTCTTGTTGTTCCATAACAAGCAAACATTTTTTCCCCTCTAATCGATCACGAAAATTTTGGTTCTCTGTTAGCCTCATATGTAAACGTAAAACGTACCTCCTCTTGGATCGGTTTTCATATATGGTGATGAAAACCAACAGACTTGAGGCTCTCCGCTTCTGCTTCCTTTTTCCTTCTGTTGTTCCCCATTAGATTAAGATTCAATTATGTTCATGTGTTGTACTCTCTTTAATTCCTGATGGACGATGTACAGATAGAATGTTGTCGTTGTTGTTGTCAAAGTTAGTGCTGCTAACTCTACGGCTTAAAACTTGAGAGTATTATCAAAGTTGGTTTTGTGCTTTGAAATCCCTCCACCAATAGAGCCTTAGAGATCTTTTCAACAATTGAATACTGTGTTTTCTTCCTCGCGCCCTGTTTCTCCTCACATTGAAGCTCAATATCAGGTGGACATTGCTGCTGCTATTCAGCTGTTTAGTTTGCTTCTATTGTGTTCGGTTAAACCTATAAAGAAAGTGAAGTCCTATTTCTCTTGACTTCAGTGTACCATGTGATATTCTCTGAATTAATCATAGATGAGACTCAATATTTCTTCTTTCAACAGGTGCTCCATATGTTTAGGGGAATACCAAGAAAAGGAAGTATTAAGAATCATGCCCGGATGCGGCCACAACTTCCATCTCTCTTGCATTGATATATGGCTAAGAAAACAGTCGACATGCCCAGTCTGTCGGTTCCCAATACAAGACTCTTTGGAAGCAAAGCCCATGAGACAGACAGCAATCAGTATGGTCCAATCAATTGATAGTCCTGATATTCCAAGTGAACAATCTCGGCAATGGCTGCTGCCCAGCTATCAGGGTTCAGCGGGGAACCACAGTAATCAAAGGCATGTTGACCCTGTTCCTGGAAACCCTGAAATTGCTCCTGGAGAATCACAAACAAGCCGTTCATGAACCAAACAAATTGAGAGGGATGCTTACATGAGTGCTTTGAGCCAACTTATACACTTCGAGACATTGAATTTCATGGCGGAACAGGTATATACGACTTGAGATTTTGTATATTTCATTGGTACATAGCACTTCTCGTGTCCTTTGCAGTAGAGGTACTCAGACCAAGTCAAATTCATTGCAAGAGAAATTCAATAATCTTAGAAGTTCAAAAAGGAAGATTGAATCATCTTTAGCTTTTTTCCCGCACATACTTTTCCAGATTTCAACACGTAGAATTTAGGAACTCCATATATATTGACATTGATGACTTCATACAATCGCAATTTTATTGCCGAACTTTCTCCAACCTTTAGGTTTGTTTCTGAACTCTCCTTCACTGGTTTGACTCATATGTTAAAGTGTTGCTTTATTTGCTAGTATTAAAAATAAATAAATATTAGCATCCTCATAGAATTTACAGGCACAGAGATTCCATAGTGAAACGCAGAAACCTGCTCCAATCACCTGCAGTTACAGGCACAAGGTTTCTTTACAGTCTGAGTTGCAAAAGAAAGGGGAATTACTGGTTAATGCAAAACTAACCGATTTTTACTGTGCAATAAAAGAGGATGTTCTTCTCCTCCCTTTCCATGTCAAAGAAGCTATCTGTCAGCCTGCAACATTACTTCAATCCAATTTGAGATGTCGTACAATCTCTTCTATCACAGCACAAATCTATTTATGAGGCTCAACTCAACACTGCATTCAATGTAAAATTATCGGTCATTACATTTTCATTCTGCATTATCAAGCAATTACAATATTGCATGACAATGTACTAGCATCACAATCCGTGTGAGAACGTATTGGAGTCCAGTCTAATGTTTCCAAGCTCGAGTTGTCTAATAGAAAGCTCCACATTGATCGAGCATGTCAACCAGAGCCGTGGAAAGAACAGCAAGACTGGCACGTGTCAATATAACATACGTTACTATCATAAGGACAAGAATGTATTTGCTCCTAATCAGGACATGGATGTGAGAGAGTGATAAAATCATGGAGTTTCATCTTAAGATTAAACTTTAAGATATAATTTATATAATATTATAACACATTATTTTAAATAAAAATTTTTTAAATTTGAAATCTATTTATGGTTTTTTTTATGGTTTTTTTTGTGTGCTTAATTTTAGAGTGATATGATTTATATCATTCATGGTATTGAAATTCAAACTTATAACCATTTGATTAATAAAAATTTAATATTATATCAAATAATCATCTCACTTAATAATTTAAAATATTAGATTAAATTAATTATTTGATATGATATAAAAATCTTAATAATCAAATAGTTATGAATTCAAATCTCTCTTATTTTTTATTCTAATTAATAATACAAGATAAAATAATATACATAAGGATAAGTTTCAATCCTAACCAAATTTATTACATAATGGAAACAACTAATAGTGCTTGATAAAGTGATCAATAAATAAAACATATTACTTAGAACCATTTTGGTCAACAACTGGGGCAAGACCCCATTCGTTAGCATACAAGCATTCAAGTGAAGAATTAATGGCTTGAAAGTGGTGTGTTGGAGAAATTAATTTTATGGGATTTAATAATATGGCATGATATGAAGGAGTTGCTAGACTTCTTGAAAAACGAAGAGATAGACTTGCAGCTAAGAAGATGTTGAAAAATCTTGATGGAGGGATCGCCAAGGTGGCTATGCCGCGTATCAAGAAATACTCTTGTCCCAGTAACTAAGGCTGAGATCAGAGTATGCTTATTGGTATCAAGAGCGGGAAGCAGATAGACACTCTCAATGCAGTCACCTCGAAGCATTTGCACCCCCGTGATAAGATCCTTCATTAGAAAAAAATTCAACAGATACCCAATTATTCTTGGTAAATGTGTGAATGCTAATTAGATTTCTTTGAATGGATAGCACACAAAGAGTGTTATCAATAATAAAAGACCTTCTAGGAGAGGAAAGACGCATGGATCCAGTGTGAGTAACAGTAACATGCGAACCTATTCCATCTCCAGTAATAACCTCATTTTCCCATCATATTCAGATGAATAATGAGGTTGGAGGGATCAGATGTTATATTAAGAGAGGCACCTGAATCTATAAGCACTTCTTCTTTTAACCATTTGTGGCAGCGCAATTGGCGACCGCATCAACTGGACGATACTCGAGACATTGTTTGGCTATATGACCAGATCGGTCACAAAGTTGACGAGCTAGTGTAAGACGATAGAAGTAATTAGTCGTGGTCACCAGGGTGGAGGAGGGAGGGTATTCCAGATGCTTGAGATAGGCTTCATGCCAATAAGGAGAACATGAAGTTCCTTAAAAGTGAGGGATGTCTCCCGAGCCCGAATTATGGCTACAATGTCATCAAATTCAGCACCAAGTCCATTGAGGACATGAAGAGTAAGATTATCATTGGTTAAAGGTGTGTTAATGAGAGCAAGTTCATCAATCGTGGCTTTGATAGAATGCAGAAACTCAGAGACCAGGTGAATACTATGCTAGCTTAACACGAGTTCTTTCTGCAACTGCATAACCCTCGTCCATGAACAGTTGGCAAACAGACGAGATAAGGTGCTCCAAGCATCTTGGGATGTGTCAACTGTGGCCTCAAGAGGCATGACAGTTGGAGACACAAACAAGAAAAATTGCATTGAGAAGTAATTTATCCTGACAATTCCAAAATAAATGTGCAGGAAAAATAGGGGCGGTGGAAATATTGAGCAGGGAATTAGGAGCAGTTTGAGTTGGGCAGGTTAAAGAGCCATCCACTAAACTAAAATGATCATAATTGATCATGAGTAACGAGGTAAGTCAAGCATGCCACGAATGTGAAGCAAACCATCTTAATTAAAAATAGTAGGAGAAGGTATAGCTATTTTTTTATATTTTAGTTAAAAATTATATATATCAAATTAGTACTATTTGTTTAACTCTTTGTCTTTTATATGGATATTTGCCTATAAATAAGCAATGCATCCAAGCATTAGACATATCACAAGAAGAGAAGAAGAGAGGGTGAAGAGAAAATATCCCACAAAATTGTGAGGTATTTGTGAGATAGTAAGTGAGGTGTTTTCTCTTATTATTAGAGAGATTTTAATTGTTCTCCTATTAGTAGAGAGAGGTTGTAATTCCCACTTTACTTAGTAAACTCCTTCTATACTTGTCCGTGGACGTAGCCAAATTGGATGAACCACGTAAATTCTTGTGTGTCGTTTCTCATTTTATCTTGTCCCTTACCTTTTGTCTTGTCGGGTTTGCATGTTAGCATCCTAACAATAAAGGATAATTTATGATTGTTAGTGGCTTACGGGTCGGAGCTGAGACGCAATGTTTATAGCAGCGTGAAATCAGATGAGCTTAACCAAAAATTTTAATTGCAGACAAATTAAATGTTAAATAAAAAAATCAAATAAAAAATATTCATTTAAAAAATCTAACAAAGAATAAAAAAAATATATAATAGGAAAAAATGGAGGGTGAAATCACAAAAAAAATCAATTCTAAAAATTATCTCAAAATATATAAATAAAAAATAAAAGAATAGAAATAAAAATTTCACAAAGTAAAAAAAATCAACAATGCAATGACAAAAGTACTATTCTACAAAGGATTATGAAATTAAACAAGGGCAGTTATGTTTTTTAACAATGCAATGACATTGTTAGTTTTTTTTATATATATATTTTTACTATAAAGGATAAATACATTATTTTACCATTTATATCTTATATAAAAATACAAAAATAACCTTAAATGACAAGATAACAAGTTATTATTTTCAAGGTATTAATGTAAATCTATTATTCTATTAGAACATAAAATATCCGTTTTTAAAATTTCAAAATAATCCCATAGGAAAAACAATTCTATGTCATAGCAAAAGATATTTTTTAATTTTAAAAAAATTATTTTTGATATCAACACATTAAAATAATTTAAAAATATTAAAAATATATTAATTTAAAGTTAATAAAAAAATACTTTTAAAATATATATAACAAACAGACCCTATCATCGAGCTCAGCATAAAAATCACGTACAAGGTGTTAGAATTGCGGAGTCATCCAACTAGCTGCGAGACAGGTGGCCTATTTGTGCGCGAACCATTTTTGAACCTGTGGTTAATTTTAACCTTAGTATGAACCCTAGTAATGAATTGGGGCCCTTTGGCCAATGGGGTGAAGCCACATGATTATCGTACATGACACGTGTGTCTCATGGAGAAAATCCAATCACAAGCTGACAACTCCCCCCCTCCACACCAGGAGGAATGGAGGTTTTGGGAATCTGCAGTCACCCGTGGGGACCATGACGACTGGAATCCCAAGCCAAGGGCCAGGCGTTGGTCATTAAGGACAAAAACTTCTGTTTCCCAACCCACTAAGGCAAAAAAAAGAAGAAAATTAATTAGGAATCAAGCGATGTTAAGTATAATTAGAATGGGACAAGATGGCGTGGAATAAGAACAGACGATAAGACGAAGATATGGGACCCACGGTTCCTTCTATTTCCAAGCGCTAAATTCCAACGGTATTTTAATTAGATAAACTAACTTCCCGCGGATTTTAAAAATTGGGGATCCAAAGTTCCAAATCCGGTCTTGATTTACAAGCTGACAAATTAGACCGCCTTTTCTCTGTCGGCTCCTGTCTGTACCTTTTGCTGCATCATTAAGCCACTTGGCTCGGCTTCTTGATTAAGCCCCTAGTTTGCTTCTCAAGTCCCAGGTCTTCAAGTTCAGATGGCGATGGAATTGAAATATGAATGGGATAAAATCAATGGGTTTAATGTTGAAAAACCATTATGTGAAATATACACAATTTTTTTTTTATTGGGGAAAAAATTAGATATAAAAGATTAAAATGTAAAACATGAAAAAATTTCATCATCAATTTAGATTTTAAATACAAAATTTATTTTTATCTTTCTACTTTCTTTTCTCAATCTTCACATTCCCTATTATTTTTAAAATTTAATTTTGATGTATTTTTTTTAATTTATAGTCTCTATATTTGAAAGAAAAGAAAGAAAGTTATCAAATTTCAACAATAAAAAAAATTATCAGTTGATATAAATTATAAATACTGAAAAAATTAATTTTGATGTCAAAATATTTCATTAATCAAAATAAGTTAAATAATAATTGTTTTGAACCTCAATATTATTTAGAAAACATGTTGAAGCCGGGAAATTTTTTTTACTTGGTTTAATTTTGCATCCTTTGAATCTTTATTTGGTTTTTAGCTTGGTAAATTAGATTTATTTACGTTAGAAGGTTATTGTTTATGTGTTTTTAGAGAGAAAAAAATGAGTTTTTAACTCAAAAATCAATTCATAATTTTTTAGTCACCGTGAATGACTAAATTCTAGGTAAGAGTAGATAATATATTGTCTATTTTACTTTATTTTTTTATAAAAAAAAACTCTAGATACATATGTCTAGGTTAGTGACTCATGCATTTGAGTATTTTTTAAAACCCAAATCAAGCTTGTGTGCCAGATCTCCTTTTAATTTGTTTTTGTCCTCAATTACAAACTTTTACTTTTTTTTCTATTTTTTTATGATATAATTAACTAAAACAATAGATTAAAATTAAATTATCAAGCATAACAAAGTTCATGATAAAACTGTGAGTTTAACAAATTAAACTATGAGACCCTGGTTTATTCAGTATAATGTGACCAAATTTGTTTCTTTTAAATTTATTTTTTAACTTCAAAAAAATTCTATATTTTTGTTACCATAAATTTAGGTGGGAAATAAATTAAAAAATTATCTAACCTAATAGGATCTAAGACTAAAATTAAGAGTTTGCTAAGCTAAGCTAAGTTATAAAATAAAAGTCTAATGAGCGTGGGCCTGTAAGATTTTTTTTTTTTGATTTACGTGGGGTGTCCGGGCCAGCTTACGCGCACCACGACTAATTTTCCACGGCCCACTGAATACCCTGCAAACCCAGTAGGCATGTAAGGCACCGCGGGGATGACAGGCGTGCATGTCAGGGCTCGAACCCAGGTGCAGTGGAAGGAGACAAGCCCCTTCCACCGCTAGGCCAAACCCTAGAATGCGCCTGTAAGATTATGTGTGATATGAGCGTGGGCCTGTAAGATTAACTAGGCAGGTGCTGTTAGGGTTTTTTTTTTTTTTTTCAATGTTCAAGGACTAATGACATAAATTATGTGATATGCTGGTCTAAATTTCAATGAATAGAGAGGTTACTGAAAAGTTAGATAATGAATTTTTTTGAATCAAAAGCCCTATTTTTAACTATTTTTATCTAAAAATACATAATAATAAACATCGTAATAACATTAATAAACTAATTTCAAACCTCAAAACACCCTTAAATCAATTAATAATCATGGAATTAAATTGAATAAATAAATTCTTCCTTAACTCCAATTCATTTCTTCTTACGAGAGAGAAGCTCAAAAGTATTTTAATAGCAATTCTTGTGTGAAAAAAAATTATTGATGCCAAAATTAACCTTTTTCATTGCTGAAATGTGGTTAGCCAACCATTTTCTCTCTCTTACCTTGATTTTTGGTGACTTTCTTCTCTTTTATCAAGTTTTAGGGACTAAAATATAAAATAAATAAAGTTTAAGAATGAAAAGTTAAATTCTCAAAATATAAAGATAAAAAAAAATAAAAAAAATACAGGGGTTAAGTTGTGCTATTTCACACCTCATGAAGAATAAAAAAAGAAAAGAAAAGGTTATTGTATTTGCCTTTATCTTAATCCAAGTTATTTCAATAGTTTGAGGTTTAAAATTATGTTATCATAGCATGAAAGGACGGAATTGAATGAGAAAAAATATTAGGGATCAAAATGAATAACCATGAAAGGACTAAAAAGGAAGATAAAAAAGAAGAAGGAGCAACCTAAGGGCATGATAGCAGTTTGCAGTACAGCTAGGTCTATTTGAACTATAATTTTTAGACCCGGTTCTATCCAAGGACAAGGTTTTGGGTTTTGACCCATTTATTTGGGTTAATTTTTTTAAAAAATTAAAATAATATTGTTTTAGTAAAAAAAATATTAATGAATTGCAATTGGGTTTCTGATAGAGTTTTGCCGAGTCAACCGCATCACACCGAATTTTTTCTTTTCCTGTTTTTTCTTTAACCTAACTCAATTCTAATTTTAAATTGATCAAATTTCAAGTGGGTTTGCCAGATCAAATCAGATTTTAAAACTATAATTTGAATAATAAAAAAATAAAAAAGTCCTGGTAAGGCTATCTATATAAAATATATATGTGTCTATTTCAAGATAAAATATTTCTTTTATCATGTGTATAACTAGATATATATTTGTTTTAAAAAATAAAAGGCATAATTTAAATCGGAGTTAATATTATCAAAGTTATTTTCTATAATCATGCACAGTGATTATTCCACGTCAATATCGAGTCGATGTAAAGTAAAAAAATAAATAAAAAATGAGTAGAAGTTGGTGAAAGAAACAAATCTCTCGTACCGTTTGGTTTTAAAATGTGGAAGTTAGTTTTAATAGCCGTAACATCGCAGTTAAATTATTGTTATTGGCTCTATCATGAAGGGCAAATTAAGCGCGACGATATCATGAAGTTTATTATCATATGATTTTCATTTAATTACCAAAAATGAAAGTTCTATAATTGCAATGGGAATAACATTTTAATTTTTTGTTTGAAAGGGTAACAAATGAAATTTGAATTTTTAATTCCTTGTTTTTAAATTGAAAAAAATGATTACGAAATATTTTAATCAATCGTGGCTGTAGTAAAAAATTATTTGTGGTGGTGGGAAAAAAAATGAATATGATAGTAATAATAATAATATATTTTTAAAAATTAATGCAATCATCACAATCACGAGAGGAGACAATGAAAGATAAGTAGCGGGGAATTAAGGTAGAAAAAGTAACGGCGACGGCCATGATGATAGAAAAACGGTGGTGTAAACATGATAATAATAATAATATATTTATAAGAGAAAAATGCTACTTCCATCATCAATGATGGCGACGACAAGTGTGTGTATATATATATATATATCTTATAATCATAGCTAAAACTATTCGGTGTTTTATTGTATAAGTTTTTTTTGTTTTTTAAAGTTGTTTTTTAATAAAAAATTTTGTTAATATTAAAATTTTTTTATTTAGTTATTAAATTTTTATGAAATAAGTTTTAAGTTTGATGAATTAATCCGAATTTTTTTATATTTTTTTAATTAATTTTTTTAGTACAATCTAAATGAAACGTTTAGCTATCTTTTCTTTTGCTTTGTTTTTTTAAGCTGTTTTTTTTTTAATGAATATTTTTGTTAATATTAAATGTTTTTATATTTAGTTACCAAACTTTTATTACATGAATTCTTCTTTTTAATTAACCTGATTTTTTTCTGGTTTATCTTTTTAATTAATTTTTTTGTTTAATTTAGTTTGTTAATGTAAAATTTTTTTATTTAGTCATTAAAATTTCATAACATGGATTCTGGATTTGACGAGTTAACACAACTAATTATGAGTTAACCTGTAATTTGTTTTTCTTATTTAATTATTAAACTTTCATGACACAAATATCAGATTTGACGAGTTAACATAGTTTGAAAAATTGATCTAGTTAATTTAGATTTTTTTTATTTTTATTTTTTTTCATGTAGGCTTTTCTTTAAAAAAAAAATAATATTTTTTTTTGGTATTTTTTTTACCTTTTCCTTTTTTCTCTTTTTTTAAAAATTTAGTTTGTTAATATTAAGTTTATTTCTATTTAATTATCAAACTTTTATAATATAAATCTCGTGTTTGACGGATTAACCCAGTTAATTTAGATTTTTTTCTTTTTCTTCATTAGTTTTTTTCATCCTGTACGTTTTCTTTCCCTTTTTTTTCTTTTTAATTAATCTTTTTTTATTCATTTTAGTTTATTAATATTAATTTTTTTATTTAGTTATCACGCTCTCATGACATGAATACCAAGTTCGATGAATTAACTTGATTTGGTGGACTAACTCAGTTGATTCAGATTTCATTTTCTTTTTCTTTATTATTTTTTCCCTCTAATTTCATCTTTAAAAATTGTAATTAACTATAATTAAAAGACATCAATATTTTTTCTTTCAATTTCATAACACAAATCCTAGGTTCGACGGGTTAAACTAGTTGATTTAAAAAATTTTTAATTAGTTTTTTCTTTCAATTTCATTTTTTAATATCAATTTGATTAAAAATTAAACTTTATGATTTGTTTTGTTTACTGATCATTAAATTATTGTGATCTCATTAGAAGATTTTATTGTATCTTTCCTTGTAAAGCACTATTCATCAAAATAATGCTTTGGTTTATTTTTTTCTTTTCAATTAATCTTTTTTTTAAATTTCATTATATAATATTAATTTTTTTCTTTTTAATTACCACACTTTTAAAATAAAACCTTGCAACTAGGTTCATATCAAAATCTCCGGGTTTGATGTTGCAACCAAACTCACTTAAACTTGAGTTATACAAGTTTAATATTATTATTTATATTATAAATATAACTTTTGGATCAGGAGTAATAGACATACCAAATGCTTTGAGGTATAACTTTATAAAAAAACATAATACTCTTAAATTTTATTTTTTTTTATATAAAAAAGTTTATCGCTAGTATAGCGTGAGCCATGTTTCTGGTAATAAATAAAAATGATCACATATATGTTTTCATTCATTATTTTTATTATGACCTCTTTGGTGAACAAAAAATTATATATATTTAGTTTGCATTGTAAATATCATTGTTATGTTTATTTTTTAACTGAGAATAAAAGTTTATACTCATATAAATTCTTACTAACCGGGATATAATTCTATCTTACAATCCCCCAAACGTGGATAGCCCAATCATGACCCTACGAGGATGACTTCTATATATGAAACAAATAAGAGGTTAATAATTGAAATATTAAATTATTGTTTCTTTTGAGTGATATGCACTGATTAATTAAAATTAGCGCATGATTAATTGTATGAGATGAAGCATCCAGATGGATGGATTAGTCAACAGCCGAGTCATTAAGCTAAAGCCACT
Source organism: Populus ilicifolia (assembly GCA_015708895.1). Lineage (NCBI taxonomy): Eukaryota > Viridiplantae > Streptophyta > Magnoliopsida > Malpighiales > Salicaceae > Populus > Populus ilicifolia. The sequence continues at coordinate 2,184,539 of SRLM01000119.1, read as the reverse complement.
GCTTGAAGCACTATGCAAAGTACTGATTAGAGCTAAAATCTAACGCAAAACAACAAAAAAAACAAAAAATTGAAATGCGTAACTGCCTACACTCACAAACTTATTGGAGCCATAGCCACCTTTATATACATGGTGCTAATCACTACTTAATTGTGGGCTAATACCATCTATGTATTTCCCACCTGCAACATGTATATGCAGTCCTACAAAAGACCTAATCACGACTCAGATAAGTTTAGCCTGTTTAACCTTGTTATAATTTGCTGTTAATGGCAGAGCCTGAAACACTGAAAAACCCTACTACTGCGACCACAAACAAGGCACAAACAACCAAAGGCCTTACAGCTAGGAGATTTGTTGGAGTCAGGCGAAGGCCATCCGGAAGATGGGTAGCTGAAATAAAGGATTCATCTCAACGTGTAAGGTTATGGTTAGGAACGTATGATTCGCCTGAAGAGGCAGCTAGAGCCTATGATGAAGCTGCTCGTGCCCTACGGGGGGGGAATGCCAGAACCAATTTTGCTGCTGTTAATCCTAGCTTAAACCAGTCTGGATCATCCCTTTCTAATGGTGGGTTCAACATGACAGAGTCTGATGGGAGGTACAGTCTTAGCTTCTCTTCGTTGAAGGCTAGATTGAGCAAGAATCTACAGAGTATCACGGCTAGGACGACAGAGAATAAGTCAACAAAAAATAGAGTGAGTGACCACTTTACCTTTGCTAGTATATTCCACTGTAGGAGCTACCAATACCAAAACCCGGTGGACGCGAAGAACATTGAGAAAGTTGTGCAGCCAAGCATCGTCGTGCCCCATGCATCAGGTCACGAGCCTTCTTATTCCTGGGAAACATCTAATGTTTCAGATTTTAGCAATGGATGGATTGAATTCAGACAACATGGGCTTGATTCAGATGGCTCCGGTACTGGAGAAGTCATCACTGTTGATGCTGATCAAATGATGGGTTGGATTGATAGCCCAGATGCCAGTACTTGTTGCGGAGAGTGTTCAAGGAGTAAGAGGTTCAAGGTTTCTTCTTCTGTTGTCGTTCCTCCAACCTTTAGTGGGTCTCCATCCTTTTGTGCGTCTCCTTCCTTCAGGGGCTCTGCATTTCATGGTGAGAAGTAGTGGCATATGGAAAATTGGAAGTCGGATGGTAACTGCGTCGTTCAACGAATGTGATGAAGATGCTAGAGAATATAATTTATAATTAATCGGTTGCTGTGATATTAATTTTATTTATGTAAATATATTAATTTTATTAATAAAAACTTATTTATTTTTAATATTTATTAAATAATTAATTAATAATTTAATATTTGATTATTAAATTTAGAGTAAAGATAAATTTATTGATAAAAAAAGCTTTGTAAAGAAAAAATATAAAATTATTATAATTACATAATTTTTATTGCATTAAAGCATTGTTTCTAAATAGTTATTGTTAATGCTTTATTAAAATTAAACATTAATTAGAATTCTTGAAATTGATACATATCATGTTTTTTTTCTTTATAAAATAAAGTAATTGTTCTTATAAATTAAAATAAGAGGAATATTTAGAACTAACATGTAGGATGTAGGAGCTTGTAAAATGACTCAAATGAAAATTTTATATGAAAAGAAATTATTTGTATTTATAAAAAGATTCAGTTGTGTAAGTGATTCTTAAATTTAATATTACTAATTTATTTTATATAAAGAATATTATACTTTAATTTTGTTACTAATTATCTTAATTAAGAGTAACAAATAAAAAAATATTAGATAACATGAACTTTATAAAAATATTTAAGTAATTAAGAGAGAGTTTATCATTCTAGACAAATTAAAAAAATATTTTATCTTTTATTAAATAATATTGATTCTAAATTTTTATGCAAAATATATTAAAAAAATTTTAAAATTCAAATCTTATTTAAAAAAATTATGGCTATCAAATACCAAATAATAATTTATTTTTTTAAAAAAATATTTTTTATAAATTTCACTTTATAAGAAAACTAATTTTCAGCTAAGACTACGAAATAAGAGGGACAGAAGACAAAGCCAAGTTTGGTAGCCCCTGTCTGGTTTCTTTTTTCTTTTTAAAAAAAGGATAGTTAAATTCTGAAGCGTGCATGTATGGAGTTTAGAATACGTCAGACCTCTGTTTTTTATACATCACTGTTGAGAGTGTGCTTTGTTTGTTTGAAACAAGGTTACTGAAGCACGCATGTTATATATATATATATATTATAATCAAGTAGGTGGCCTAGTATATTCATCCCCTTAAAGAAAGAATATGGAGACAACAATTGCCTGCTCGCTTTTCCCTGTAATTAAGCTCGTACGTAGTAATCTCTCAATCAATCTCTCTTCATTTTTTTTTATGTAGGGATGTGATTTTACTCTGTTTAGACTATCCCAGAAACGAAGTGCAGATCTTAAGAAATTATATATAAGCACACACATTGCTTTCTGCTGCTCAAAAATGGTCATCGCAATCTGTATCTTTGTTGACGGGGAAAAGGATAATTCTTACAAATGCTAATTAAGGCGTAGAATATAGGAATCCTTTTGCCTTCAAAAACAAATGTTAAGAATGTTTAGACCTTGCATAGGTTTCTCTTAAAGATAGCTGATAACCCATCTCGTTTAAATAAATGATATCTCCTTCTTGACAATAGTTCAGTTAATTGTGGTTACAGTTCTTTCTATATTCTTTTAGCTGAACCCTATAATGTAGTGATCTTTTATTTAACATCTGAGCAATCTTTTTTTATGGTGCACGTACGAGAGCACTCGAGGCAAAACAAACCATAAAACATAGAAGCATGTCAACATAACCTTGGAGCATTATAAAAAAAACAAAGAAATAAAGTTTAATGACCAAAGTATAATATGTTTTCATGAACAGTGGATGCACCATTTTTTTCCATTCTTTAGCAGCTTTTTCGTCAACTGTATGAACTGCTTAAGAACTAAGCAGCATTATTTCAATGTGCAACTTTTAGGCCATCCAAAACCAGTATGTTAACGACATAGTTTGTTTTCCGCACGTATGTATTTTGTTTGATGAGCATAATTCTTAACGGGATCCACACAAAAAACTCCGTAAAGATAAGTTTTTTTTCAAGGCTGGTGGATGTAATCGGAGGTTAGGAATGCAAGACTTGGGTAGCAAGAACACTTGAAAACATACGTGTTATGTCGGGGCTTTAGAGGCTATGTTTTCTGCATATTTATAGGGCTTAAAGAAGATGATTGTTGCGAAGATCATAAAGATAACCTATACCTTAAGGTTTAATGCAGAATTTGAATAGCCTTGAATGCTCGTGGGTACTGTATCCAAATAAGAGGTAATTAAAGTGATCAATTTGCCGAAGTTTTGAATTACTTTTAAACATAAGCTCACTATGCCAACGGACCTCCGTAAAAGCTACATGAGTTTTAGATTTTCCTAGCTGATTTTATTTGGGATTGTAATTGATATTATTTTTAAAATTTTTAAGAATTATATCAGCACATTAAAATAATAATAAGATATTAAATTAAATTAAAAAATATTAAATTTTGAATTTTTTTAAAATAATTTTAAATTGCTAAGATGAATCTGAAGAAAAGTGCGATTACCTGAAACAGCGAGCTTCATAATATACCCTAACTATAAAGGTTGCGATTTGCACTTAAAGTTCTGGTTGCCGGAACGAGCTTCACGACCCATAATTCTGTAGGCTTATGTGTTTTGCGGACGCTGCCTCTTGTTCTATATCATGGGCGGCTAGGTTATCATAATCCTGTTTTCCATCTTGATGAATAATTCAAATGTACACGATTTATTTATAAGAGTTGTTATTATCACTAGAATTAAAAAAAAAATTGCTATTAGCACTAGAATTAAAAAAAAGTTTTGTGGCGGAAGAATAAGAACAAACAACCAAAAAGTATAAATTTAATTAGTTTTTTTAATAAAAAAATAAAAATATTTATTTATTTGTTAAAAATGAAGTTGCTTTCTTATTTTTTGGTTACATCAGGATAGCAACTATTTTTCATAAGAAATCAAAACTATAATCTATAATAGTGATCTTAATATATTATAGTCATCTTAACAAAAACTAAGAGCCTTGCTTCGCAGGTGCGCGGAATGTGGGATTCCGACCGAGCACATGGAGAGCCAAGACATTCGGATATGTCCAAGAAAGATGGATGAAGTTCTAATCGATTTTATTCACGAAAGAAAGGAGAACCTCCACAAGATCCGTCGCCGGCAATATTATTGGAAGACTATAAGCTCCATTATATACAAAGTCTGGACTTGTCAATGCTAGCTCGCTCAACCAACAACAACAACAATATATATATATATATATGGCCTCACCAAATCACACATGCATTAATAGAATTAGCACATATAGTTACATTATTTTTTGTTATATTTCAGTGCAGTAAATCTCAGGAAAGGAAGTGGTATTTGGGAGGTGTGTGCAAGTATGGCAGTAATTGTTTTTTAAAATAAATTTATTAAAAAATATTGAAATATTATTTTTAACATCCGCAAATTAAAATAATTAAAATATTAATTTAAAATAAAAAATAAATTTTAATAGAAAAACAGGTTAAAATTTACTCCCAAACAGTACCTTCATTTGAATTACTTCTATTCTGCTGGGTTTTGACATCCAATAACGCCAATCATAAGATTACCGAGATGATAAGCATAGGAAAATCTCAATGCTAAAAATAATAGATCGGCATGATCGTCATTTTTATTTTTTTTATTTGGAGTTGAGTGGTGCTTTTGTACTTTATTTTTTAAAATATTTTTTTTTTAAAATATATTAAAATATTATTATTTTTAAAATTTTAAAAAAATTAATTTTGAAATTAGCTAACTAAAAAATAAATAATTTTAATTTTTAAAAAAAAAACCTTAAAAAACCACGCGGCCAGACAGGCTTAGGGGCAGACAATGACCTCTTCTCTTTTTGAGGAGAAAGAAAGAAACTCTAGAATTTCAAAACAAAAGAAAATGACGCCATATTTCCACGAAAACGCTGTCGTATTGTTGCCCTTTTGTTCCCTTGAGCATCCAGTCTTTCTGGCTGTCTAGTGTCTATGCTGCCTATCTTCAATTTCTGATTTGCAGTTCGTCCAGTTACGCTGCCTATCATAGGGTTTCTCTTCTGTGTTTCTGCCTCACAAAGACAACCAGGTACTCTCTTGCTGCGTTTCTTTATTCCAGTTTTGTTTGCCTGGTTCTATATTTCTATTTATTAATTTCTTTTTGGCCTTGGACGATAAGCTTTGCTCCAATTGCCAGGGAGAATGAAGGCTATATTTTGTGGCAATCTTGATTACGACGCGCGCCAGTCTGATGTGGAGCGTCTTTTTAGAAGATATGGGAGGATTGATAGGGTGGATATGAAGTCTGGTTAGTCAATTTTATTTTATTTTAGTATAATGTTGCTGCCTCAGAATAGATCAAAAAATAAAGTAACTGGAACATTTTGCTGGCTGTTGTTTGATGTGTCATTACTTTTCTTGATGATGGAATGAAGTCTTTTGAAGGCGTGATGATCATCTCGCCTGCCCACATGAGTCATTGAACTTTGCATACTCAGAAACTAGGGCAAAAGGATTTACTTGTGTTTCCTACTCTGGACATCGCAAAGTTGCTACGGAGGATGTAAGGCGCAATGATCCTTTCAACTGGCCACGTGAGGCATTGGGCAGCATGGTTTGCTCCCTATTTCTAGGCAGATGCCTGTCCAGGCCAAATGGAAAGATCTCAAGAGCATTTGGATTTCTGAGACTGTAATTGGAAGACGGAGCTGGGACATGTTAGTGTTTTGAGTTTTTGTAGATAAACCTATGTCATATTCTGTGTTTATCACCAGTCCTTTAAACTATAGCGACCACTATGAGTGTGGCACACTAATTAGCCCGCTGCTTTGCTGCATTTGGAGATGGCAGGACAATTATGGTAGAGTTTATGCGCCATCATGTTGATGTCCTGTTGGGAATGTAGTGCTTATTTTCCTTGTATAAATAGTCTAAAAGACGTGAGCTACAGCTGTGAATTCTAGGTGGGGAATGAGGGATGCTGATATTTTGAACATGTAGTTGGCACTTTGGCACCAAGAAAATTTTCCCATTGGCTGAAAGTTTGAATGCAATTGAAAATCAGATTTCCCCCCTTTTTTTTATTTTTTTTTCATGCCATTCACTCTTCCCATAGCTGTTAGGGAAAGGTCTTGAACTGACGTCTAAAGGGTCAATTTGTTATTTGGAGATAATTATTTTTGGATGCATATTAATTTTTTCAATGGAGAATACAACACTTTTTTCTTCAGCATGTGAACCCAATATACTCAAAGATTTCTTTGACGCAGGATTACTTGGAATGTTCATGCTCTTCCTGGGTGGATATGCTTCTCTGCATTTCTTTTTGTAGCATGTTTTCAAGCATCATCTTCTTCTTGTCTTTTTTCCACAAGAACCAACCTGATCCACCATGGAACTGTCTTCCTTCATTCCCTGAGACACCATTGGCTTAATTTCCTCATGAGTTTTGGTCAATGTTCTGATTTTGGAATCATTCAGCATAGAAATCATGATGATCTCAAAGCCAATGACAGGTGTCATATTACCTCTCAACAGGTCTTCTTTTGCATCTATTTTTAAAAAACTAAATTTTGTTGAGATTTTCTCATGGTGTATAATGTCTACATTAAAGGATGCTTGACTCAAGATGATCTTTCTTCTGGGCTGTAACTGTTTTTTCCTGGTCACTTGACACTCTGATTTTGTAGGATTTGCTTTTGTCTATATGGAGGATGAAAGAGATGCTGAGGATGCCATCCGTAGGCTTGACCGAACAGAATTTGGGAGAAAAGGACGTCGTCTACGTGTTGAGTGGACTAAGGTAGGTTTGGTAGTTACTTAAGGTGTGTAGGCCTTGGAGTCTATTTGTTTCATAGTAGTTTTGCATTCCATATCTTGGTGTGGTTGGGACAAAGGGCCTAAAACACTGTTCACACACTTGTATGATCATAGATGATAGAGGGTAGCCCAAACCGTTGAGAGAATGGGCTTAAGCTTATGATTTGGTTTTATTTATTTGAACTTTTAGTTGGGCTTGATTTAATAATTGTTGGGTATTTTATTTAGTTGGTTATAAGCTTAATTAGTTGTTCTAGTTTGGATTTTAGTATTTATATTCTATTTTTTTTAAATATTTGACAGTTTTGATGAATTGAATAAAAATTGCAAAGTTGTAGACTTTTCAATCCCCGTTCTTCTCTTCTTCAACCTTTTCTTCTCTTTCTTTGGCTTCTTCTTTTCTCTCTTCTTTAGCTTTAAATCTCTTTTATCCCACATCATGGTTTATATTGGTTCCATACATAGGTATGCATATACGTGTTCATACAGAAACTGTATCAATATGTGTATTAAAAACGTGACCTTCATATTTAAGTTTGCAAGTATGTGTTGTTTAAAATCTCTGTGTTCTGGAATATAAGAACACCAGGCATAACTTGACATTTAACATATTCATGAAATTTTGGTTAATCCTCTTATCCCTCTCTCCCTCTCTTGACCCTCTCTTCATTTTTGTGCAGCTCTCGCAATTGCTTCTGTTTGTTTTTCTTTACTTTCTCAAGGATTGGTTTTAGTGTTAAATGGGAAACATGTATTCACTTCATATATACATTGTTGTATTTTTTTTCTATAATTAATCAAATCAACCAAAATTGTATTGCAGCAAGAACGTGACAGTAAGCCTGCTGGTTCAAGAAGATCATCTGCTAATATGACTCCATCAAAAACTTTGTTTGTCATTAATTTCGATCCAATTCATACCCGAACTAGGGATCTGGAGAGGCACTTTGATCCTTATGGAAAAATATTGAGCACAAGGATTAGGAGGAATTTTGCATTCATTCAGTATGAGTTACAGGAAGATGCTACTAAGGCATTGGAAGCAACTAATATGAGGTCGATTTTTTCTTAATTAATTTTCTAGCTGCTTGCACTCTCATTTAGTAGCCCCATTCAAACTTTGTCTTACTAATTATCAATAACAGATGTGATTAAGTTGTTGTGTTAGTGGTTTTGCTTTCTTGGTTAAAACAAAATAATCTAACCAAGTTTAATATGCTTTAGTGCAATAACTTGTGCTTATTTTAGTGCTTTCTATTTTGATACTGTGTTGCAGCAAGTTGATGGACTGGGTCATTTCAGTGGAATATGCTGCTCGAGATGATGATGAAAGAAGGAACGGTTACAGTCCTGAGAGAAGAGGCCGTGACAGATCTCCTGACAGAAATTATGATCGTGAACGATCCCCAAGTCCATATCGTAGAGATAGGGGTAGCCCAGACTACGGCCATGGACAGAATACAAATGCCAGACCTCAAAGAGGAAATCATACTTATGATAAAACTGAAGGTCCTGAAAATGAAAGATACCGCAGGTTCATATTATCCTCTACAAGCAATTCTCAGTTATTTTTGCTTTGTGCTCATTTTCTAGTTTTTCAAAGCAATAACATGATGTGAATACGCCGTGTTTACAAGCATTTTGACCATATTATTTACAATGCAGACGATCCCCGCCATCTCAGGAAAGGTCACGGTCTTGAGAAAAAGCAGAAGGTTTGATGGTCTGTTTGCTGGACTGTCCTCTATCTTTTGACTAGTCAATTCAGGTATCCGGTCTCCTCCGGTGATGTGCATTTTGTATCAGTGACTTTCTTTCTTTTTTAAGACAGTGATTTGGACGTTGATATGCTGTTGATTTGGTTAGCTCTAGAGGCTTCTCGCGTGTTGACATGGTTTGTGATGTTTCATAATTAATAATTTGGTAGAGATTTTGGTGCGATTTTTCTCAAGTCACATTCTTGGTCCGAGTGCGATTCTGGATGAGCGCAAATAAAGCTGGGACATAGAATGTTGAACAGAAGTTGGAGAGCTATTGCTTGTAATTGTAACTCTAATTGCGCACCTGTTGTTGTCATTCATCTCTTTTCTTGGAGAAGAACAGTTTCTACCTTCGAGTCGAGAAATCATTTGTTTAGGCAATTGACACTGAAATCATTGGGCCTTTGTTCAATGACAACAGTGAGGATTACAAAATGTCATCATGGGTTTTTGCGGACATCTTTTTGCATGCATGCAAATATTTGAATGTGTGAGCTTGCATGTGTTTTTGTTTTCGAGAGTGAAATTGCCTATTTTTCTTGTGGTGATTGTGGAAATGATGGATTAGGTTTCTGGTGGCAACTTGCATGAAGTGGTTTTTGTCGAATTGGGTCAAACCCGGCCAGCCGAAGTTCCACCTTGATTTGTATACAATTCTACCAAACTTGGAACTCAAACCTACCCAGATCCCTTATGCGTTTTTCTTTTTTGGTGGTAGGTTTTTAATTGGTCATGAAACTTTCAATTTCCCGCGAGCATGCAGCATAAATTTATACACGGTACTTAGCCAATGGAGATTTTACTGTTGCTTTTGAAGGATCAACGGAATATTAGAACACTTAAACTAGATTTTCTTGCATTTGTATATTTTCAAAGCATATCAATTAAAGATCGACAGGGTATTGGAAGACTTTAACTGCTTAATGTCGTTTCCTTGCGTTTGCATGAAGGAATTTATCTGTCCAAAGCATCACCGATTAGAATTATTCATGTCGTAGCTCCCTCCCTCTGTTTTTTTTTGTGTAAAACCTGTTGGTCTGATAAAGGGCCCCCATTGGCATTCTATATGAAAAGCCAAGAATCTCTCTTAAATGCATCCCCGCTGTTCACACCCAACATGATATGAATAATGTATTTGTTTTAAAGTGTTTTTTGTTTATATATATATATATACATATATATATATATATATGTTAAGAGGGGGGTTATGATAATTGAAGTGGTTATGTAATGATTAGTTGTTGTTAATGCTAACAACTCCTTGACCTCACAGAAGAAGCGTTTTTAATATTGAGGTCAAAACATTAATTATTTTAAATTATATACTTTAATGTTTTTTAAATAATTTTAATATACGTGGAAATTAGCATCGTCTTGTGATTAACTTTTTTTCAAAGTATTTTTTGTGCTTAAATGTATTAAAATAATATGTTTTTTTATTTTTAAAAATTATTTTTGAAATCAGTATATTAAAATTATCTAAAATATATTAAAAAATAATTTTTTTAAAACATGGTTTTCAAACGTTATTCTAAAAGTAACCGAGCAAAATTATGGTTTTGGAGGATATTTTCCTTCGGGCAACCAAATATAAAAATCCATCCCTCTTAAACCTTTGTAAAAGGATATAATTATGTAAACGGAGAGATTTGCAGATTAATAACAAGACAAGAGAAGGGATTTTATGAAAAGTAGCAGCGAGCAGTGTGGTGTGTAGGTGGGCATATAAAAAGCCAAAATGTTGCATAAAGCCGACATGCACAGCGTTACGTTCCAGTTATGCATCCACGCGTCTTGGTACACTCGCTCTTGCCCCTCCACAAAAACATAAAGCTAGCTTGCTCTCGGTTCTACTGCTGCCGGTTGTGAATGGTCACTGTTCCTTCTACAGTCCTTCGACGTCCTCTACTGCCCATTTCTTATACATACATACATACCTATGTCTGTATGTACATGTATATGTATTAAGATTATGGCTCCTCTGGGGAACTAATAATATTCGGGCTAGATGTTATTAAGTAGCTGTGATTTGGATGTTACTTCACTAGGAAAGTAGTATCAGTGGCATCACTACTTTACCATGCATGCCACTGAGATGGGAAGATTTATTTTACTCGACAAAGCATATTGGCAGGAATATATGCATTGAGGTAACTATAGGCCATTATAATACTTTTTACAAGATGTTAGGATGTTAGGAATGGTATTGTAGTTGTTTTTCAAAGTATTTTTAATTTAAAAATATATTAAAATAATATTTTTTAGTTTTTAAAAGATTATTTTTATATCAACACTAAACAATATTAAAAGATTAATTTAAAATAAAAAACACAGTTTCATTCCAAACACAATTATACTCAGCGGTACACCTCTTTTCTCGTTGACAACCCTTTTGAGACGGGAGATTTGAACTTCAATTCATCATTGAGCTTATTATAAATGTTGCTTTGTCAGTGCACTGTGCGTGTCTGGGTATGATAAAGTTGGACAAATAGCACAAACAATCGTTGCAGTAGTTTTTAAGATAATATTTGATATTCTAATATTAGAACGATACAAAAATATTAACGAATTTAATTCTTTAAAAAATAAGATTTTAAAAAACTACTGTTGAAACGTGGGATCAAACACCCATGGCGTGATGTTTCTTTGCCTTTGTTACTTTAGAGATAAATCCCAGAAACATGCCCTCTTCTCCCGGCCGGAAAATTGTGAATCGGATTCGTCGAGTCTCTGATTCCGACCCTTTACACTTTCATGTTTGCCCTTAATATGTCAGATTTTTTTTATTATTTTTTTCAGTAAAGATCGTGATGTTTTAAGATGCCAATCTCTTTTTGAGATTTTGCAGAAAGGTGTTCGCGTGTGGAATGAAAGAAGAAGATATGCAAGCCTTGCATCTCGGTGCTAATTATATATATATATATATATATATATATAAAGAGTGCAGTTGTATTTATTTTATCTG
>SRLM01000119.1:2068207-2172824 GCA_015708895.1 Populus ilicifolia | reverse complement strand
TATGTAGGGAGAGAACAAGATTTACAACAATAGAGGAGGAGGAATCATCCCCTCTGGTAGCAACTCTCAACCTCACTCTATTTCTCTCTTTACAGTGCTGCAATAGCAGCTACTGCTTGCTGCCCTTGGCAGCACACTCTCTACTACATCTCTCTTATTTTGCTCTCTTACATATGCCTCTATTTATAGGCATTCATGGAAGCTATTCTTGGTTTGTTGTCAACAATGGTGGCTACCAACTCTAACTCATTCAACAATGGTGGCTATCAATAGTCAATGGTTGGTGCCATCCATTTGTTGCACATGAAATGGCAACCAACCTAACAGACATGTCGTAAAAAAAAACATTGTTATTTGTAGCTTCGTACGAAGCATATCTTGTTCTCATTAGCTTATTCTTAACCTTTACCTTGTGGATTCATTCATCTTCAGATAAGAATAAAGGTTCAAGCAGGAAGGATTGCGAAGGTCATGTGGTTGAAGGAATGCGAAGGTTAAAAAGATTTTGATATATAAAAGTACTATATAAATTATATTTTAAAATTTTATTTAATAATTTAAATTATTGAATTAAAATAATTTTTTGATATAGTATATGAATTGTGCNAGAGCATTAATAACCAAACGATCATGAGTTTAAATCTTAATATTTTTATTTATTTAATAAAAATTAAATATAAAATAATATAAATTTATACAAGTTTCAAGTCTAAAACATTTTCATTTAAAAGGATACGTTAGAAAATAATATAAATTATAACTTAAAATTCACCTAACAACTTAAGCTATTGGATTAATAATAAAAAAATATCATTCATCTTATTTAGATAATACTTATTCTTTAAAATTTATTTTGGATATTAATATATTAAAATGATGTAAAGATATTTCAAAAATTAATTTTAATTTTTTTTTAAATTTTTATAAGAACACTTCCAAATTGCAAAAATAAACAAGACAGAACAAGTAAATATATCCTTATGCATGTACTTGAATTGAACAAAAAAAAAGTTTCCACCCACAATATATTCCTTTTGTTTAAAATCAAATGAAATTGTGCCCTGCAAATCTCACAAAATCAATGGTTAATGAAATGTCCTTTTATCTCTTTCATACTTATTAGGGTTGAGTTGGAGTTTTTTGAATTTATTAGAAATCAAATATCTCTTAATATTTTTTATCTTTCTATTTTAGTTTTTATTATTTTATATTTTAAACTCATTTGTGTGTTTTCATTTAGACTAACATGTCTTCTAAATCGAAGTTTGAATATTTATAAATTTCTTTGTATTAAAAAGTTAATTGTACAATCAACCTTATTCTACGATACATTTCTCTTTTCAATTTTGAATATTTATGAATTCAAAGAGAGAGCTGGTTTTAAGGATGGGATCCCATTTAACGCGATATAAATAATTGAATGTGCTCGGAATAAATATATACACGAGTCAAGATGAATTTTATAATAGCAGTATTACACATATATGAAAATATATATGACTTTGGAGATAAAAACATTATAAATTGGACCGTGTTTCTATATATATATATATATTACTTTTTTAACTACTAATGGGACTCAAAAATATAAGCTTTGGTACAGTTTTTATTTCCTAAAATATACAGTCTTTATAGTTTTAGGCATTTATATTTTAGACATCAAATTTTCAGTTAAGAGGCAAGAGATAAAGCTATCAAAATGAAAGATAAGAAATTAAGATTCTGTCAGGTCAAATTTTGACTATAAAATATATCTATATTTATATTAATATCAAGAGGTTTTTCTAAAAAAAAAAAAAGAGCTCAATAAAAATTGTTTGGGATTTTAACCATGCTAAAAGAAATATATACTAGAATCTTCAAATTGTTTTCACTTTAGTTTGATGGATTTGAAGTATTGAGACTAACTACAAGGTGTTTAAGGGGTAAAAATTAAGTTATTAAGATTTTTATAATGTTTTTTTAGGTGTTTCAAGTAAAAATAAGTTGTAATCTAGGTTATATCATATAACATGTCTAGATCTTAATTTTTTAACCATAAAAAATAATCAATAATTATTATAATAGATGATACATTGTCTGTCCAGATAAATAATATATTATCTATTTATTAAAATAAAAAAAGGTTAAAGCCAACAATATACCATCAACTTGAGCTTAAAATAAAACAGTGTGTGACATTTATTTACTCGATTCTAAAAAAAAAAAAAAGAATGAATGAGATTCTGCTAAAGTTTTGATAACAATACTTTCAATATCATTAAAACTATCATAATAAAATAAATTTAATAATATCTTTAAAAGTTAATAATAATATTGTTAATAGTAAATAATTTATTTACCTTTTAAATGATGTACATGGTTGTTTAACACTAGATTTTTTCATTATTTTAAAAAAATATTAATGATATTCATTGATGTTATTGAATTCAAATAATATTTTAAAAAATATGTGCCTTTAGATTCTCATTTATTCTCTTTTTCTTTATATATATTAATTTTTAAAACCTTTTAAAGCATCTCTACTAGCCACTGTTCACGGTGATTTTTTAAAAAATCACAATTATTATAAGTGATTTCCACCAAAATGTACTATTTTTTTTAATTTTTAAATGTGGTAATTTTTTTATGAACAAAAAACTCCACCTCCTCAATGGCCTATTTAAATATTTCCAGAAATAAAAACACGTCCAAATTTCACCCACATCTCTACAGTCAAATGCCTTATCTGAGAAACAATCACAGCCGAAGGATCCATTAACCATGCTCCACGATATACCCTCTCTATCCAGACAGAGAGCAAACTCTAATCTAGTAGTTTGAAAAATTAACAACTCTGCTGTACTTGTTTAAAGCCCAGTTGACAGAGATGCTTGAATGCCCGTAAACTCTTACATAAAACTCACCTCATTCGTGGACTAAATTTATTATTTTCACGCAAAACTCATCAATAATTACTAAAACATATGTCATTATCCACCCTCCTCTCAAAGAAAGAGAACAATTTTACTTAGAGCAGGGAATATAAATGGAAAACTTAAAATTATAAGCAAATATCTCATGAAGATTATACATATATTTCCTAGGTGGTCCAGGATTCCCTAATTTTTTTTACTTGACATGGAATTGGTTTCAAGCTTCTTATGTGAAAATATATAAAAAAAATCAATTCAAAGTTAAAAAAAATCAGTGTTTTTTAAAAGAATTTAAAACAAAAATATAAATGTGCTCACTAGCGGTTTTGCAAAGAATATTACCTAAGACTAGTCCCTCCTTTAAGGCTTTAAGCTAACCTGACTGAAGGCTCAAGCTATATATTATAAACCTAGAGGGGTCAATGTGATGATTCTTTAAAATACCTTAACTATATTTTACCCCCCCAACAAAACTTCTCTCTGTGAAAGTACATTCCGTAGTAAAATAATGTTTTTTAGCACACAGAGAGGCCTGACACATTATTTACCAGTGGCCGAGAGAAAGAGAAACAGTTCTGGAGAGAGAAAGGGGGAGAGAGTTTGATTTTTGAATGTGATTGTTATTAGTATATTTGTCATGCTCTCTTCTGTCTGCTAGTGTGTACATTCAAACTAGACCTGCTAGTTTCTCAGATTCTCCCTTTTCTTTTATTTTCTTACAATGATTTCGACCGTTTGTGTCAGTTTCTCAATTTTCAAACAAAAGCAGCTTCTGGGCATTCCTCATTCTCAGTGAGTGAGTGAGGGATTCCTTTGCTTTTGAAGATCAAACTGGTTTTAATTGTTCATTCTGGAGGCACTACCTAATTCTAGCTTGCGCGAAGTTTGAGTCTTGAAGGAAAAGTTGTTGTTCCTCCTAGTGAGTTTCTGGATTCAATCGAGAGAGAAACAGCTCTGGTTTCGATAAAGTTTGAGTCTTGAAGACAAGAGTTGTGAGTTATTGAACTTTAGAAGCAGTTCAGGTTTCAACTGAGAGAGAAAAGGGGAGAGAATTTGAAGATCAAGCTATACAGCTGGTTGTTGCTTTCTGGAGAGATGACAAATTCTGATTCCTGAGGCGTAAAGGTTGGTTCTTGGAGTTGATTTCTTTTGCTTTTTATGATCCTATTTGGAAAGAAAAAAAAAGTGATCTTTTTCCCCTTTAGCTTTTTACCCCCTTCTTATTGGGTTCTCTTATCTGGTTTTTGAAGATCAGTCAGTTCACATAATTCATGGTTCCATTCTCTTCCTGTATCATTTTCTTCTCGTAGAGACAGGAGTGGCTTTGAATTGTGGAGGTCTTTGGATGTCGAGGAAGGTCAAATCTAATTGAGGTATATATATTTTGCATTTATTGATTTGATTTTTTTTTCTAAACAAAAATGAACTTGTAGTGGGGCTGGTCCATTGAATCAATCTTGAAGAATTTAAATACACCTGATGTATATTACAAATGTAGATAGAGACTTGTAACTTCTCTTCAAAGAAACGTCTCTCTCTCTCTCTCTCTCTCTGAACCAGCTAGCTCTGTATTTTGGGGATAAAAATGGCAATACACAGCCTAGAATCCAGCTTTTTATCCAAAAATGAAATCTTGACCATTGGATATCAATCAAGATCACCTTAAGAAAGCTTAGAAGATAAATCTGATACCCATGTTCTACCTTCTTCATAGTTGAAAAGTAAAGTTTCAGAAATTTCTCCTTTCACTTCCCATTGTACCCTTCAGCGCGGCGTGGGAGGAAGTGTTCGGTAATATATTACCGGTTATATTTTAAAATGTTTTTTTTTAATTTAAAAATATATAAAAATAATATGTTTTTTATTTTTTAAAATTTAAAAACTTAAAAAAATTAATTTAAGAAAAAAAAATCAAAATCTTTGACAGCTCAAGATTGTATTCGAAAGGGTGTTTTGGTATTTGCACGGTGTTATGTCTTACTAGGACGGCAATATATTTTAGTCTTTAAAAAGAGAAACTTCTTTCAATTTCACGAGTCGATCCATATTAAATTACAACAGTTTCGTGTTTTGCTGGATATGCATTCTTTTAGGTTTAATTTTAGTTGGCTTTTAATGATCACTTAAAAAGCCATGGAAATGATTTGTGGGAGCATCTTAAAGGGTACTTTGATTTGGTTGGTCAAGTCTTCTTTTCAGTTAAACAAGCTTTGTGTGATCATGCAAGATTCTCGAAGCCCTTGATGTTTGCATATTTGTTTTTTATTTGTGGTTTATTTTAAAGAACCAGTAACATTAGTTTATAATTTATGTATGATGACTTTAACTGCTCCACTACCGTTGAATTTTCTAAGCAAATATCATTTCCTTCCTCGTTTCTTAATGCCTGGGTCGTCACTTTAAGGTTTGGTTCTCTTTGTAATTCAGTTATTGCAGCTCTGGTGGCCAATTTGATCCGTACACATTAGAAATCATGGTGGAAGATAGAGGGAAAGAAGTTGTGGTTGATATTCAGTCAGTTGAAGACTGGTTATGTCATGCACAAGAGCTTGTTCCTGTAGCCGTTGACAAGGCCAGGGAGGTTAAGGGCTTTCCTGGTAGATGGAAGATGATAATTTCCAAGTTGGAGCAGATCCCATCGCGTTTATCGGACTTGTCAAGCCACCCTTGCTTCTCCAAGAACTCTCTATGCAAGGAGCAATTGCAGGCTGTGTCAAAAACACTCAAAGAAGCAATTGAATTGGCAATCTTATGTATGGGTGAGAATTGTTGTGGTAAGCTTAGGACGCAGAGTGATCTTGATGCTTTATCTGGTAAACTGGATTTGAATTTACGAGATTGTGGACTTCTGATCAAGACTGGGGTGCTTGGAGAGGCTACTATGCCCTCAGCAGCTGTGGCTGGCTCATCAACAGAACCTGAGGCTGCTATTCACAGCAATACAAGGGAATTGCTCGCCCGGCTTCAGATTGGGCACTTGGAGGCGAAGCATAGAGCTCTCGACACACTTGTTGAGGTCATGAAGGAGGATGAAAAGACTGTTTTGGCTGTTATGGGGCGGTGCAACATTGCTGCTTTAGTCCAGTTGTTAACAGCAACTTCTCCTTGCATTCGAGAAAAGACTGTCACTGCAATCTGCTCACTTGCAGAATCCGGAAGCTGTGAGAATTGGCTTGTTTCAGAGGGTGTTTTGCCACCTCTCATAAGGCTTGTTGAGTCAGGCAGCACTGTGGGCAAAGAGAAGGCTACAATTTCTCTCCAGAGATTGTCAATGTCAACAGAAACAGCCAGGGCAATTGTTGGGCATGGTGGTGTTCGACCACTGATTGAGATCTGTCGAACTGGTGATTCTGTTTCACAGGCAGCAGCTGCTTGCACGTTGAAGAATATCTCAACTGTCCCTGAGGTTCGACAAGATCTAGCTGAAGAAGGGATCGTGAAGGTAATGATCAATCTCCTAGATTGCGGGATTTTATTGGGATCAAAAGAATATGCAGCAGAATGCTTGCAGAATCTCACTGCCAGCAATGACAATCTGAAAAGAGCTGTTATTTCAGAAGGCGGAATTCGAAGTCTGTTGGTATATCTTGATGGTCCACTGCCCCAAGAATCTGCAGTTGGGGCATTAAGGAATTTGGTTAGCTCAGTTTCTAAGGAAATGCTGGTATCTCATTGTTTTCTACCCCGTTTGGTTCATGTGCTCAGGTCTGGATCACTGGGTGCCCAACAGGCTGCTGCATCTGCAATTTGCAGGGTTTGCACATCAGCAGATATGAAAAAATTGGCAGGTGAAGCTGGGTGCATCCCTCTTCTTATAAAATTGCTCGAGGCTAAATCAAACAGTGTTAGAGAGGTTTCTGCGCAAGCAATTTCGAGTTTGGTATCCCTTTCCCAGAACCGAAGAGAAGTTAAAAGGGATGATAAAAGTGTGCCAAATCTAGTGCAATTGCTCGATCCAAGTCCACAGAACACTGCAAAGAAATATGCTGTGGCGTCCCTTGCATCACTCGCTTCGAGTAAGAAACGTAAGAGATTGATGGTTTCATATGGAGCGATTGGATATCTCAAGAAGCTTACTGAGATGGACATCCCTGGTGCTAAAAAGCTACTCGAGCGATTAGAAAGAAGGAAATTAAGAAGTTTGTTCGGTAAGAAATAGAGAGACGAAAATCTACTTTTGTATGACAAATTCTCTTCTCTTTTCCTTCATGCATTCACCATATAATTCTCTGTACGAAACAATGTAGTCAATGACAAGCTGGGAGCACTCAAAAGTGTGCTAATCTATGCGGTCGATGTTCTATTTATAAAAATACGTAAGAAACCTCTTATGCAGTTATGCTTCTTTTATTCTTCTTCTAGCTTCCATATTTCGCTCGTTGACATTGCTGCAGCCATCATATTTCCGGCCCCATTTCTTTCTGTTACTCGCTCTCTTTATGTATGGGTAGATCAAAGATCTTCATGCCAGAGACAGTGCATCGTAACTGTCATATTTTAGTCGTGGAAGGAATGGAAGATGTCCCAACCGGTGATTTAAGCCTCCGCAAGGCAACGCAGCAGATCAGCTTCAGGGTTCTTTGTTGAAAATTCTCTTGGGCTGCCATCCACAACTGGGGGTCTCAAAGATTTCCCACAACGAAAACATGTTGCATTGTCGTCCTCAATAGTTGTGAAATGATGGTGCCCCAACTATTGTGCTTGATGTACAGTGCTGTGAAGACTAATGAGGAGAACCACTCATTGATGCTTCAAATTTGCTGTCAAAGGTCCAGTTGCGCCAGAAAGAAACCTCAATGGATTCAATCGTCCATGAAGCAAAAAGGCCAACGCCTTCCTTTTTGTTTTTTGTGATTTAAATTTGTATTCACAACCTAATCCCAGAAGATAAATGCAGCCACAGATCCCACCTTTCGGAAAAAATCCCCGTACTTCATTAATGTTTGCCGTGCACCTGTAAAATTGAAGATATAAATACGACCTTACCAAGATATGTTGTCGGTTGTAGACTTCAAGAGTAGATTAAAGCACTGATGCTTGGCCCACCACCGGTACCTTTTTAACTCTTCTAGTTTAAAATGAAAGGGCAGCGGCTAATATATCTCTCATGCAAAATATTATTTTAAAAAATTAAATTAATAAAATAATATTTTAAATAGTATAAATATAACTTATTTTATTATATCTATTCCAATAAAAAAATCATTTAAAGATTCATTTATATTGAAATAAAAAAATAAATGTTTTATTATTTTTTAATATATTTAATGTTATTCTTTTTACATATCTACATTTAATTGGTTTATTTTTTTAGTGGTTCTATTTTATTGATTTTGAGATATATAGAAATAGCATTTGAGAGAGAACAAAAAATTTTAGCATTTTATTTAGTTTTTTTCTTATAGTGTGCTAAACAAGCAAAAAAAAATTAAAATATTAAATTTTTTTTTTAATTATCCATTTGACTACTCCATTGAAGATGCTCTAACACGGGATATAGTTGAAATTATAAGATGCTCTAGCACGGGATATAGTTGGGATTATGGGATATAGTTGAGATTACATGAGAGTATGGTGGTAATTTTATTAAAATATATTAAAATATTTATTTTTATTTTTAAATTTTTTTAAACTAGTATGTTAAAGTAATATATAAAAATAAATTTAAATCTTTATAAAACACTGCACAGAACACATTCGCAAACAATGTCGTCCTTACTCTACCTCTAGTTTAATTTGCAAGCCGGTAAGAAAAATAATTACATGTGAAAAATGTAGTTCTCCGAATATAAATATTTAATTTCTTTAATATATAAATATGGTAAGAACCTGAGCCAATAGCTCCCTGCCGACCATTGTCGCCAAAATTATATAAAGCAGCCCAACTAAGATTCAGTGGGCTTATGTATTGCCCACAAAGTTTGGAACTTCTTGGGCTCACCTTATTGCTAAAGGGCAAAATAAAAATAAAAATATATATATTTAGTAGAGATGAAGATTTGAGTTGAAATTTATAGATATTAATCCGGATTTGATTTGAATGTATATATAAAGGATGAATATTATTAAATTTAATTTAAAATTTATTCGAAACTAATTTAAAATATATATTTATATTATATAACTATATTTAAAAAAATAAGATTTGTTAATACAGCATGATTGAGATATATATTTTTAATATTAATAGAAAACAACTTATAATATTTATTATTTTGTTATTTAATAAAATCAGACATGCTTTTAAATATATATATATATTAATTATTTTATTTTTTCTTGAATAATAAATTACACACTTGAATCGATAAATAATTTATAAATATTTTATTTTTTTCTGATAAATAAAAAATTATGATATAGCCCGTAATTCCCTATTTTCAGTCAGATCGCAGACCCCTCCGATCTTATCATAACCCAGCAATTCCCATATTCGGCTGCGCGCAAAGCCACCGCACTGTCTAAAATCAGCCTACCTGTACACATCATCATCGGCCTTCACACAAAATACTTCATTTAATGACACGTACATGTGATCAGAGCCGTTGATGATGGATAAACCAATTTGAGAGATGGCTCGAATTTCATGCAGACAAGGAAGTGAATAAAAAAGGAGCCCAACAAATTAAATTTGTATTTTAGTCCTGGGAGAGAGCGCACCAAACATGGCCTTGTCATGGTCTATCATTAGCTGATATAGAAACTTAAAAAACACTGGTTGCTGCGCATTTGCCAATTCTATCTCTTTAAGAACGAAGTCTCAATGCTTTTGTAGAGAGAGAGAGGCGGCTAAGGAGAGATTGTGAATTTCGAGGCCATATCCATCTGGGCACTCCCTTCGGTATTACACGCACACTCGCTGTCTATCTCTTCTCTTTCTCCTTAGAATTAGTGAATTTGCGAACCCCCCTGTGTTTGATTCTTGATCTGTGCTTTTTCTGAGGTCAAGCTTTGGTCTTTATTTATTAGAGTATGTTCATGTTTGTTTCTATTAGTTATTTTAATCATTGCAACTTTATTGCTGATGCCTTTGAGGTTGCTATATGTCTTAACTTTTATTTGGGTCTTCTAAAGTTGATTTCTTTTTGTTGCATTCTTGATGTGAATTACTGATTTTCAGGTTCAAAAGCAAATATTGTTTCTTTCTTTAGCTTCTACTGTTGTTGTCTTTCTTTTATATATATATATGGGCTCAGCTAGATATAATATTTTTGTTTAATCAGGTCAGTAACATTATTTCAGGCTTGAATTCTGATTGGACGTTTTCTTTTTTATTAATTTTCTCCATACTACGAAGGCCAAAGGCATACAATCTTTGAATTCACTAGATTCCTAGAATCTTCAATTTCTAAAGAGTTTGGGAAGCTGGTCAGTTTTAAATTGAGAATTGTTTCATTAAGAGTTATGTGTGTTTGGTGATTCATCAAGAAACTCAGACAGAAACTAGTGATAATCTACTGGAATTGTTTTTTTTTGGCTTTTACAGAAGATTGCATGTGTTGCTTGTCTATGATATATCAAAGAGAGTAAACTTTGAGGTTCTATAAGTATACGCCTCAATTGCTCTCTATTGTGTGGATTAGGTTTAAAAGATTTCGTTTTCAAATTATAGTCAAGGAATGAGTGTTCCTGATCTGATAACTGCAATGATTTTTATGTTATGTTTATTGGATTTAGAGAATTTATTATAGCTTTACTTTGTTGAATTTGTTAAAAGATTGTTTAGAGGACATTTTTTTTTTGTAATAAACAGCCATTGGCACAGTCCAAGAAAGGACCCCGAGAATCTCTTTCCATAGAGATGATTTTTCTGAGTTTTGTTTTTGCATCTCTTCAGTTTTTCACGATGGAATGTTTGCTTTGTGCATGTTTAATTATGTTAAACTCTATTACTTCTTGAGTTCCAAGGATAGGTCATTAATTGATCTTGCAGGTTTGATCAAGATAAAAGATGAGTACACTCGAAGCAACTAGAGCAGAACTTGCTCTTATAGTTCTGTATCTGAATAAGGCTGAAGCCAGGGACAAGATTTGTCGGGCAATTCAATATGGTTCAAAATTCTTGAGCGATGGACAGCCTGGTACCGCCCAAAATGTTGACAAATCAACCAGCTTAGCTCGGAAAGTTTTTCGTCTTTTTAAGGTAGAGTTATATGATATAACATTAAATATGATTAAGTGAAATTACATCTGGCTTTGTTTGTATCCCTTCAAATCTAGGAAATATAGAACTTTTTCCTGTCTTTCTTTCTATAACCAAAAACATGTATAATTGTTCAGTAAATGGAAGCCGAAAAGGTACTTCAAATTGGGTGTCCGTTTTGTTCCTAGAAAGAACTAGTGGAATGAATGAAAATGCTGAAGGACCTACATTTGGCAGTGTTTCATGTGGTCATTCTATGAAGAGGAATGAAAGCTATTCTTCTTGTATTTATGATTTGGCAAATTTTACCACACGCTTCTTGATCTTGTCCAATTGCAGTTTGTCAATGACCTGCATGGTCTTATTAGTCCAGTTTCTCAAGGGACCCCCTTGCCTCTTGTTTTATTGGGAAAGGTAAGAATGATTAGTTAATAAAATGTTTTTGTTACAGTATCACTGTCTTCATGGTGGTGACTTTAACAATTGGATGCTTATTTCAGTCCAAAAATGCGTTGTTGTCAACTTTCTTGTTTCTTGATCAAATTGTTTGGCTTGGAAGAAGTGGCATTTACAAGGTATGAAATGCTTCACTCTATTTTAATCTTTTAATGTTTCAGAATGAAATTATATGAGAAGCATTAGTTAGAAACCTGAGAAGTCTTGATATTTACAGAACAAAGAACATGTTGACCTAATTGGCCGAATATCCCTTTTCTGTTGGATGGGATCCTCAATTTGTACTACTTTGGTAGAGGTTTGTAGCTTTTCACTTCCTTTCTCTTAGAAATTGAGGGAATGAGCATCTTTTTGCAAGCTGAAGATGATTTCTATGACATCTTCCACCATGTCCACATCAGGTTGGGGAGCTTGGGAGGCTTTCTGTGTCAATGAAGAAGTTAGAGAAGGAGCTTAAGGATGGTGAAAAACATCATGTATGTACATCATTGTCGTATCAGGCTGATTGTTTAAATGCTTTCATGTAACAAGGCATTCTTATTGGTGGTCCTTTTTAAGCACAGGATGAGCAATATCGTGCCAAACTTAAAAAATCAAATGAAAGGTCTCTAGCCCTTGTCAAATCAGCCATGGACATTGTAGTTGCTGTTGGGCTGCTTCAATTGGCACCCAAGAAAGTCACTCCTCGTGTTACAGGAGCTTTCGGAGTTGTTACCTCTCTAATCTCTTGCTACCAGGTATCCATTCTTCTCATGCACTGTTTTATTGGTAACCGGGAAATCATCAGTATATTACTTTATTTTTTTTGAGATTGGCTATGGATTGCCCACTAAAGTATATCTCCTGCCCAATCCAAGATTCAATTTCGGCTCTTCACCTCCTTTGCTTCCTCCCATTGCATCTCCAAATAGTGTCAGTGAAAATTTGATGCTTTTAGTTTTTAGAGAGTACACTTTGCTATTACTGAACAACCAAAAAAAAACTGCTTTGCTTTTCATAAACTATATTTAATTGGCATTTTTTAAGTTAATTATTTTTTTGGTCATCATTTCAACATAGTAAACTGTTTTGATAGCACACATCAAATATTTTCTTTAAAACAGCATCTTACCCTGAAGTATGATGAGGGGCGGTGATATTGCCAATCAAACCATTTCTAACCAAATGAGGGAGAAGGGTGCTGTGATGTGTGAGTGCGCTCATCTGAGTATTTGTGTCTGAGTGATAGGGACAGTTTTACCATGAATGTGCATGCATTGCATGAAGCACTGCTGGGTTGAACTTGCTTTATTTGGATTTTGTTTTTTAAAATTGAAGTTCCCTGAAGTTTTGGGAGGTGATGCGCGCTCTTTACTGATGGATATTCTTTCTGCCATGCAGTTGCTTCCATCATCACAAAAGCCAAAGACAAATTGAAGACACGAGCCTGTTCTGCTCAAGAAGTCAAAAAATGTCATCTCAATAATTATTTGAACTTTGTGATAAACCCGTGTTGGTGTAAAGCTTTTTAGCTTCTTGCCATCTTGTGGGTGACCTGGAAGGTTATTTACCTATTTAGTTCTCTATTATTCAGCACCCTCGTTAGTCACAATTCACAGTCCATTACAATCTATCTTGCAGTAGTAATGATAATTCAGCAAATGTAATCTCTGGTCCATATTTTACTCTACAATCATAGCAGCTGACCTCCTAATGTTTGTCTTGGGGAGGGCTCTACACTAAACTAAATTTGGGTCACAGATTTGCACATATGCCTGGAGTAGGGGTGGCATTTTTTTGGCTTTTCCACACGCGTTCATAATTCTCGTATAAATGATTATTTTCAAGTCAACCTGCCTGGCCAAACATCATCATCTAAGCTCGGTGGTATACATTTTATGTTTGTTTCTGCGTGCTTGGGTTTTTGGTTTTGTTGATGAGGTATTTGTTTCTCGTTATCTTTGTTAGATTGTCCCCTTCTCCATCAGTTAGGATGCTATTATAAATCCTCCATTTTTTTTTTGTCACCTAAAGAGGGGTTTTTTTTTTTTTTTAGTTGCGTTCGAAGTTTTGCAAGCTTTGAAATTGTTGCCGGAAAAAATCACAGGCCCGCTAAGCTATCAAAATTTGCCTCTTTCTTAAAAGAGGTCGGCCATTTTAGTTTTTAATTGAGCCATCCATGACATTACGATCGGGGGCTGTCAGCCCGGAATCACTCAAAACAGATTTACTTTTTTTGGTCATTTTAACCCTTTTTCGGGGGGCACATGTCTATAATATCACATTCAAGTACAGCCCTAACAATGTACAGACAACAGGAAAAAAAACAAGAGATTTTGATACGCTCTTTAACATTTGGGCAACCTTCAATCTCAGTGACGTCAGACAGTGGCATGCAGATTGATTCCTCCTTAAATCAGCCACCATGTCTTTCCCTCTTAAACCAGGCTAGCAGCGAGGAGCAGAGATGGCAACAAGCTCACTAGCAGGGGTTGTACGTGCTTAATGGACATACAAAGAGAGGTTTATTTATTTATTTGAACATGATTGAGAGGAACTTTAACAGCAAAACCTGCCTTCCGATATTGGCACATTCCCATTGTGACTAAGAACAGAAAAGAAAAATCTACACCACCACGTGCACGTAACAAGATCTTCGTGCGAATTTGTTAATCTGAATGTAAACCAAAATGATATACATATATAACAATTCTTACGCGCGGAAGAGTAGAAATAAAAACCAAACGGAAATCCTGGGATGCTTAGCATAAGGGTTATACACCAACTTGGCAGAAAGGACTGGCAAGGTTTCCAGCATAGTCAACCTCGCTTAGATAGATCAGGATACCAACTAGATACTCAGCCCAGAAGGGATGGTAAAATAAACAAAGGTAGGTTATTATTATTATACATAGATAACAGGTTAGAATGCTAACTCGTCATCCACTTCATCCTCTGAATTCCAATCATATTCAAAGTCTCCTTCTCCCCTCAACACATTCATAATCTGCTCCCAATCAACACGCCCATGCAAATTTCCACCATGATATGAGGAGTCCTCATCAGGTAAGCTTGGTGGGTTACAAGTCTCGGCTTTCAGTATAAACTTTCCAGAAGGTCCAAGCATTTCAATACCAAATGCTGGTGATAATGGCCTACCTTTAACTTGAACTTGAGCCACGCTGCAATACAACAAGAAAGTGCATTAAAAACAGAAACCATACATGATAGTCAGTAGTCCTGATTCAAGCACACTGCAAACTGGTGGTACAGGGTAACAATTGCAATAGCTCTGCATTAAGGAATAGTTTCTTTAACTTTCAGATGTTAAAGGCTGACAAAAATTTTGAAAAATTTATCAATTCACAAAGTCACCAAGACAGTTTCTATTTTTATTCCCACAACAAAGATTTGGCCAACACTTGACCTCATCAAATTTTATGCACATGCAGGGAATCAAACCTGGTCACTGAAATTAACACTATTATTTGAACATATTCAAGGAGACTAGCACACCATGAAAAGCCTCTCGCACACGCAAGGTTGTGTGTGTGTGGGGGGGNGGGGGGGGGGGGGGGGGAGAGTTCCTAGAGTAGTGATCCTACTCACATAAAAGTGAGATCCACCATGATAACCATCCATAAATCTCACTATTATGTGGGTGGGGCAGCATTATATATATATATATATATATCAACACCAAAATAAAACCACTAAAGAAGAGCAGGTTGAACAAACCATATATAGAACAAGCCATCCATTTCCTGCCTCTGAACCCTTCCCAGCAGCTCAATCTGCAAAATCCCACCAATGCAAACAACTGGTTCTGGAAGCCTGAAGTTCTGCAAGCTGCTCTCCTGTTCATGTAGAAGGCTTTGACAAATTAGGAATTCTGTTGAGAATTCACTCATAGAAACTTGTAATGACTCAAAAGCACGTGAATAGGAGCTCATGCCCCAAGCAAGCACACACATAGACAGACACAGAGCAGCTGACAAAGGAAATATTTAGGATAGAAATCATAGAAGCCATTAAAGATAACAGAAAATATTGTTCTCTTCACAAAAATTTCTAAAATGCAGAATCTTCTCTTGCTACATGAAGACAGCTCTATGGGGTTTTAGTAATTCAGTGTTCTCAAAGAGTTTGTAATTCCAAATACTGTTCCTGTTCTTTTATCACACAGACTACAAAAAAAGATAAAATCAATCACTGTATATGGTTTATGATCATGTTACTTGGGGATTTAGGAAACATCCTTTGGGATTGCAAAATGAAAGGTCGCTACTTGCATTTGTCTGTGAAAAACTTGGCTATTACATTGCTTAATTTACTCTCCGAGGTTTCCGGCAATAAGTAACCAGCACAGAAGCATGCTGCTGTGTCTACATATTGGATCCCAACTCCATGTCTACATATCTTAGATTGCCACAATTTCCCACAAAAGGATCCATATACTATGTCTGAATATAGAATGCCACACCTGTGCCAATGTCAATCAATATTTCACTATGATCTTTTTACATAAGCTCCACTTATTGAATTGATAAAGAAACTGTAGCTAATAGTAAAGCAGTTCCATGGCTACATTGATATAGGAAGTGTTTTAGTTAAGAAAAGAAAATAAATCACACCACCTTCATCATGACAAAATAAAGGAAGACATTGTGACATACCTGGGCCATTGGAAACTCTGGTGAAGAGTAAGTCCATAT
Source organism: Populus ilicifolia (assembly GCA_015708895.1). Lineage (NCBI taxonomy): Eukaryota > Viridiplantae > Streptophyta > Magnoliopsida > Malpighiales > Salicaceae > Populus > Populus ilicifolia. The sequence continues at coordinate 2,156,616 of SRLM01000119.1, read as the reverse complement.
GAACTTGTCATCAGCAGAGTCATCCAATGGTTCACCCAAGGGATCACCCATTGGGTGTATGGGATGACCCATACGAAACCGCACAGACATGGCTGAATATACAGGTGAACCCCGCTGAAAATAAGCTGATCATAAAACCATATGATACCTCAATAAATGACTACTAGAAGGTCAAAACAAATTGAGTAAATGAATTTGTTTAAGTGTATCAGAAGAATAACCTTTGAAAGGTTGTATATTGATTTCAGTAATAACACAGATATCAGCAACCAGTTTATACACAAGTTTCTCGGGCACTGCAGCATCACATTGTCCTTTACTTGACCAGTATGAAGCTCTGCTTTCAATAGGGTCTCCTTGATGCACAGTGTTACGAATGCTTTCCTCTGGATAATTATCAGTGCTAGAAGCACTTATTGCATCCAAAATGCACTTTCCAAAAGGAAATGACATGCACCCTTGAACTAAAAAGGCATACACTTTATGCTCCCTCTTCAGAGTTTCCCATTCCACAAATTTGCTACATCCAACTTCCAAAGCTTTTTCAATATCACAACCGGGTTCAATAACGCATTCAATTCTAAGAAAGTGAGGAAACATTCTCAAGCACAGCTGCTTACAAAGACCATTTGCAATCACTGTGAAGCAAACCAAAACAAATCAAAACATTTCCATAAACATAGCGAAATTCAATGTTAAAGGGAAACTTCCACCAGCCAAACCCTGCAACCATCACTAAAATCTCAATGAAGATTGTAGTTGAGAAGGTAGTCAAGACATCTTTTCAAAAACTATCAAACAATGAATTCATTATATATAGCAAGGTTTAAAACAACTAGGATCAATCTTGTTAAGAAATAATTGAAGACTGTCCCTTAAAATAGAACTTGGGGACAATTGCATGAATGAACCTCGGGGAGAATCTAACTAAATTGCAGCTACCGGAAAATTAATTAATCATAAATTTCTATATGAAAGGGATAACTATTGTTTAAAACCTAAAATGACTAGAAAAACACAAGGAAAAAATCTCAACAGACCAAGAACCAACCAACATTCATTGCAACAAATGCCGTCTAGTTTTTTCCATGGGCAGAAACTAGACGATCACTTTGAGAGCACAATCATTATTGCAATGAGTTTCTGCAGATGCCAAAAAAGATGCAAAATGCTTCAAAGAGTTTAGTCTAAACAAAATAACACTAAATACTCACCAAAATGTCGCCAAGAACGAGAGACGGAACTAACACGGACAAGATCAGCTGGATCTTCCAAACAACTAAGAATCTTCATCGACGTGTCTAGGTCAAGCCAGTCCAAGAAATCCATACGGATCTCCATTGTAAACGACTTAAACCAATTCACTAACAGCACCGTGCTTTCTTTTTTTGAACCTCAAAAGCTGATTCAAAAGAACATGAAAAACAACGCATTACTAACAACTTCATTAAATAACATCAACAGTTCAAGTACATTCCAATATTGAAATAACCAAATGCTTATATTTAAAGCTTCAGTCCACTCTCATCTAACCCTCCTATAACAACACAAATGCCAAAAGTCCTTATGTCAAATTCAAAGTCAAACAAAATCTTGAGAACCGCAAGCTTCTAAGAAGCTATCAAGGGACTGGGACCTTGTACAAGCTGAATAATTAGAATTCATTCCCTAATCACTCGCGTAATTAATTTTAACTTCAAAAAGATTAAATGAAATCACTCGCTAAATTAATTTTAACTTAAAAAAACTTCATTGAAATCATTAAAAAGAATAAAACCTCTTTAATTTTTTCAAAGGGGACCCAAAAAAAAAGAGACAGAAGAGTTTCGCATTAAAAGACGAAGAATTCAAAAGGGTTAGTTTAATTCCATTAAATTCAACCAAAAATACACAATCAGGATTTAAAACAGTACAGGTAAAATCAGGATTATCAATGATGAAGACGATGATGGCAATGACCACTAAACATAACAAAAGAATGATAAAAAAAATCAATTAAATCAATGCTACTGGCCATTTCAGGATGAACCCATGAAAAAAAAATATTTCAAAAATCAATCAGAAAGCTAGCGAGAGAAAAACAGTGAATGCCAACTTTTTTTGAGAGAGAGGGAGGAGAGGAGAGGAGAGGAGAGTAGGGAGAGTAAAAAACTGAATTTGAATTTCTAACCTTTCTTGATGAAGAAGAAAAGTGTGCCTCTTTGTCACAAACCCTAGAGAGAGAAAGCTAGCGAGAGACTTTGTTTAGAGATCGAGATAGACTTGGTGGGGATTACGGTAACAGAAAGAATCGTTGTGTTGTGTATAAATGACAGGCACAATTTGACGCCTCTATCCGTAATTATTATTATTGTTATTATTATTATTATTAATTAGGTTGGAGTGGATATCTTACGTATCCCCTTTTTTTTTAACATTTTTTTTTTAAATTTTAATAACATCTCCAAATTTCAGATAACTAAGTTTTTGTCGGTCCAGACCCATCAATTTATAAAAATATTTTTTATATTTTTTAAAAAATTAAAAATATTTATGCACTAATTATTGTATAACTAGATAAATGATTGGTGCTATATTATTATCTTACTTTTTATTTTTATAAAAAATTTAAATCTTGACATGAACAAACCAATAACTCAGGGTTATTTTAGGTTATGTAGCTACAAAATATTATAATAAAAATAATAATATATTTAATATGAATTTATAAAAATATTTTGATATTGAGAACACAATATCATATTGTAAAATTGTAAAAAAAAATATTCATATTAAAAACACAATAACAATATTTTGATATGAGTACCAATACAATGAATATGTCACCGCAAGCCAGTACAAACACCACATGTACAAGGTTAGCCCAGCACATAGGTATCAGCTCGAGCATAATATATGTGTTTGGTTTGCCTAGCATACTAGCAGTCAGTTTCAAGCACAACGAGTGCGCTTGATTTTCCTCGCACACAGGCAAACAACTCATGTATCTAGGAACACCAAGCGCCAAATGGTTGTAACTTGAGGAGCAGTGAGCGAGCATGGCCTGTCCCATGCTCAGGCCTAAAAGCCAAGCGTCAAGTGTTCGCAACCCCAGTGGGCGTGAATCTAGCCCGATGCTTGGAGTCTGTTAGCTACAGCCTTACATATATCTTTATCAAACAGTACAATTCACAATAAAAAAAACATTTATAAAATTACTACAATGTAAATTAATACAATCCACAATAAAAATACTGAAAATGTATAATAACCTGTATTATAATAGTAAAACACTAATTAATTTTAATTATATTTAATTATTCTATCCAACATCCCTATGTAATCTCTTGTATTTAAAAAAAAAGATACATTAAATATTAGATATGGTGTTGCAGAGCCGGGGAAAGGAGTAATCATTTCCTCTAAGAAATATGTAACTATATAATATAAAATGATATCTTACCAATTAAAAATTTTAAAAATAAAATTAAGTTTATATATAATTATTATAACATCAATTCGCATAGGCTGTCAAAGCAACCATAATTCTTCTAACTTATTCTTTATTTTATTTCATTTTACTTTTTTGCAATGGCCTTTTTTATGAATTTGTATTAAATTATAAAAAAAAGAGTACTAAATATTAATAAAAAAATTTAATGGGATCATATTTTGTTGGGATAGATACAACTAACATTTAGCAGCGTTATATCATGGGGCAAAATGTTATTTTTTTAATAAAAAATAATATTCATAAAAATATTAAAATCTATTTTTAAAATAAGTAATCTCACAAAAAAATCGAATCAACCTCACAGTTCATATTAAGTGATTGGAATAACTTGATAAAAAAAACCACAAAGTTTATTAAAAAAAATTAATATCAAATGATGAGTTGGAAAAGAAAATAAAAAAATATATCAACTCGTATTAATTATCCAAACTCGTAACCTCTTCATTAGATTAGAAATACCTTACCTAGAAAAAAAACAAAGCTTAATTTCTAACCAATCAAATATTAAAAGATAAAATTAAAAAGCAAAAACCATACAAAATGATCCAAAACAAAACAAAAAATATCAATTAAAAAGATCAACATTAAAATTTAAAAAATTAATTAGAAGACAATTACAATTTATTGATTGAAATGTGAAATTGAACCAATCAAATATTAAAGGATGAAATTAAAAATAAAAATTATACAAAAGAATTCAAAATAAAAAATAACAATTAAAAATACATGGAAATAAAAAATAAATTAGAGGATAACTGTTTTTCATTAAATGATAAAAGTGAAAATAAAATCAATTTAACAAAACAGTAATAAAAACAATAAGGTTTAAAATTAAAATAAAAAAAATTAGAAAATAAATACAAAACATTTATTAAAACATGAATTTGATATAAACCTGGTGGATATAAAGATGAAGAACTAGAGTTAAAATTAATTATAAATCCTGAAAAGCCAAGATTATATTTGAAATTCAGCTTCACATAATAATAATATATATAGATATACCAAAACTATAATAATCAACCCTCACTCATTAATTAATGACCAACATATGAGAAATAAAAAAAATACCATGATGATTGATTAATTCATTAACAAGTCAAGAGAAGTTCTTTAAGAATCAAAACAAGAAAAATCTCTCACGGTATATAATAATAATTGTTAAAATTAAAATTTGTTATTTTTATTATTTTATTAGAAAATTAAATACATACTAAATAATTTTATTTATAATAAGTAAAAAGTCCTAAACAATACTAAAAAAATAAAAAAAACTCTAAATAAAATTAAAAAAATATTGAATTAATTAGGAAACAAATACAATCTTGTACCGTAGTTTCTGAATCTTATCATAAATCCTTCTGAATATTTAATTGACATAAAATTTTAATTAAATATAAAATAAGACATCAAGTCTTGTAGAAAAATAAAGAATCTAGTAATAAAATTTTAATTTGATCCAATAATCAGATCAAAATTTATGCTCACCAACATGAAATTAAATATTAATAAAATAAATCCAATCCATCTGTAAATAGAAAAACATGTTAAATACTCAAGTTTTTTAGGAAATAAGGTTTAAATATCTTGATTAATCCATTGAATATCTCTTTAACTTTTTGTTGGTGCACGACCTTACAATACGCCTAATTAGCATGTCTAATTAAGGGTGAGAAAAAAAACAAAATAACCGATTAGACTAAGAAAATTAAAACAAAATTAATCTAAAAAATCAGACTAGGAAAAGAAGGAACCAAACCCAGCCAATCCGAAGAGGTGTTCAAAGAAAAAAAACTTGATGGCATGGGTGTGTGTGGAGGTGAGCGAAACTCGAGCCTTCCAGGTGACGTGTGACTGTGCTCAAATGTTGATGTGATTGTCCGGGATGAGAAAGCAGAAGGGCCCAGCAAAATGACAGATCCCGTGTGCAAGCCTTTAACACGTGGCACTTGTTTCATTAATCAGATCTGATGACATTAAAAGAGCTCACAAATCATGAGGTTGAGCCTAGCAACGTCGATGTTTATTTTCGGTTTTCATTCGTAAGAATTAAGTTTACATTTCCGTATAGATTTAAGACTGGTTTAAGCCCGTTTAATTGCTCCGACTCTAATTGTTCAATTCTCTTTGTTTTTTAAGTTAATTCCCCAATCTATCCCTGTAAATCTAATTATTATTTTTTATTTTTAAATTTAATATCTTTTTTTTGCATTCAAACTTACACTTATGTATAAAACTCAAATTCCACCTCATTTGTTAAAAAAAGAGAGAATATATATATAAAATTAATGCCACATGACATTTTTTTTTCAAATATATCTCCTAATAAATCAATTTAGATTTAAGTTTTTCATGTAAGGATACCTTCGTTTATTAGGATGAGAATATATCCCAAAAGATTAGACTGGACAATAATCTTAGCTAATAAATAAGCAGCAAATAAATTTATAGGGACATATTAGAAACTAAACCTTAAATATAAAAACAAATTAAGCTAATTCTTCCAAAAATTAAACCCTTCGTAAGTATGCCAACATGTTAATTAGGGCATATACTTCAGGCATGGTAATGAAAACACATTTGTGCTTATAAACCTACAATTATTAGGGATGACAAAGGTATCACAAATTGATTTTCTATTACATCAACATCAATATCCATTCTTATATCTAAGAAAAGATATTCACACTCTCTCTATTATTTATTAAATAAAAATTTAAATATTCACATCCTCCTTATTAGATTTTGGATATTCATATCCGTTTATTATTTATTATTTGATATAATAATAATAATAAATGTAAAATGACAAAAACAAAACCTTATGAAAGAAAAATATCTTTTTTGTTTGTGAGGTCACTAAAGTAACCACACTATTCCGAATAAAATAAAAGTACTAAAATACCCCTAGGACAAAAGCATAACTATTTTTTGTTCCAATCCTAAAATAATAATTTTATTGTGTTGTAATTTTTGAAATGACAAATCTAACTGCTTGACCGCTTTTTATGATCGGCTTGTTTTAACTCGCAAGTGCACGAGTGTGCGATGTAGCAATTAACTCGGTAAGATCGAGGTCATATCCACAGAGAACTAGATCTGGAAATTAAGCTAGGTAACAAAAAAAACAACTCAAGAGAAATTAAATTAACAATAACTTGGTTGGGAATAATTGATGGATTTGTTTTCAAAGATGAAAAAGTGTAAATAGATTTTAAATGACAAAAAAAAGTAAGTCTTGGTCCAAATCAATTTTAATGGTGATGTATTGGTGATTCCTTCAAGATATATAAGATAACTCAACCTAATATCAACGATGGTGATATTAGATCGGAAGATATTACAATGAAGTTTAAAAGGATGAAGATTAATTATTGCTTAAGAATGAACATGTATTTTCATATTAAGTAAGACATTGAATCAAGCAATCTCTATACCAAAACTAAAGTTTGTGCATAAAAATTCAAGATTATAACATTACCTAAATGGTTTCTAAAATTTCTTTGCAATGATAAATCATTCATGAAGAAAATGAAAAGATAAACATTAAGATTCATTTATATCTTAAAGAACTCACCTCAACCACCATCATTCTTGATTTGGATCCAAGAAAGAGATTAGCCAACCATGATTATATATAAGAACACTTCAATAAACATGAAATAACTTGAATCAAACTGAAATAATAAGTTTTACAAGTTAAAGAACCGAAGTCTATAAAGAAGAACACAACACAATTTCAGTAAAAATTCGGACACAAATCTGACTCTAACTTTGAACAGCAATTCGACCCTCTTAGGAGCTTTTTTTCGAGATGTCTATTAGAGACATATTTATAAGAAATTCTGTCACCTTTCCAGATCATTAAAGAACAGCTCATTTGGACACCTGAGTCAAAAGTTATGGGTAAAACACCGAAAGGTGTTCTGAAAAATCAAATCAGGACAGCTTTACAACCACTTTGGTGCACGTTTTTCTTCCTCATTTATGAGTTGTCTCCTTCTTCTTTTTTACCCAAAATAATGTAAAAATATCCCCTCCAGCTTTCCATCCATGTGCTTGCCTTCTTGGATCAATGAATTACCCAAAATAAATCAATTGTTGTTGTGTGGACATGTAAGATCATGAATTGTGTTTTGGCTGATTTGAAGGTTGATTTGGGGTTGATTTTGGGCTGAATTTGAACATCAAATAAGTATATAAATGTACTTATTTTTTGGGCTAAGATTGACATTAAAACCTTGAGTGTTTAATGGTTGAAGTTTGCACACAACATAAGGCAAGTTTGGGCTTGAAATAGATCATATGATATTCTTTTCTAGAATTGGAATAGAATTGATTTTTGGGACAAATTTGGAGCACTTATTTCAACCAAGATTTGCTTCAATCTTCAACTAAATGTCTCTTCAATTCTTTGTTCTCAATTCCGATGTTGAATTTCTTGAATTAATTCATTTAAGCTCCAAAAACCTATCGAAACATTAAAATAAACTTCATTACTAAAAAACACATCAATTATTATAAAAAGACCAAATAAAAACAATAAATACATATGTAAAATAAGAGACTTAATGATACTTTTGATGTACAATCACTAACCCCCCATAATATATTAAAGACAATTATATCATAGCAAAAATATAATATTGCCCCTAATGCCATGTCCAATAATTTTATTTTGCAAAGGCAATTTTATAATTTTACTATTATAATGAATAATAATATATATCTTGGGGCATAATAACTTTTTTTTTTAGTTTTTTTTTCTAACCAGTTTTCTTTGTGGGTTAGATTTAACTAGTTTCTTAACTCATGTCATGCTGTGGCTTAAATTAAAATTTTTTTAATGGAAACAAATAAATATTCAGGTTACAAGTATCTAATTTGTATTTTTATTAAACCTAATCCAATAAATCAACATAAAATTCTTTCAATTTTACTATTTGCTTAGTTTTAGTTTAAAATTAATTCATATGAAAGTTATTTTAACATGATTCATTTGACTTGTTAAGTCTAAAAACAACACGAATAATTAGTAAAAATACATGGTTTGACTTTAATTTTTTTTTAATATTATATGTTTTTAGAAATTGAGATGATTACATATTAAATTAATCCAAGTTTCATGATTAACTTGCCAAACCAACAGTATGGATCATGGACTCCACTAAATTTAACAACTTTGTTTTTTTATAAAAAAATTATTTTTTTACTTAATGATGTGATAACAAAAATAGATACTTATAAAATTTAGTACAAACAAAATATCGAGATATTTGTTTAAGATTGCGATAACTTCATTAAAAAAAACTAAAATAAATCATGAATATTGATTCAAAATCAACTACATATTAAAGGATGAAATTAAAAAAAAACCTAAAAAAATTCAATCAAAAGAGAAAAAAATTGAAAGATAATATTTTTTAAAGAAAAAGAACTATTCAACATTGTTATTAAATTAATTTATATGAAATTTCCTAACTCAACTCCTTGTCTAAACCGAATTTAAAATTAATTTATATGAAAATTATCTCAACACGATTTAGTTAACCTTTAAAGAAAAACATGATTTAACTTTAAAAAATAATAATTCAAGATGATCTTTTTTTTTCTAATATTAAAACGACAACATAATGAATCGACTCAGGCTTTACTACTTAACTTGTTAAATCCGCAATTCGGCATCTTGAACTCTATTAAGTTTTTAAAAATTATTAAAAACTTTTTTTATTTGATTTTATGTTAAAAAATAGACGCTTGTAAAATTGAATGCTAGCTAAATATTAGGTTGTTTGTTTGGAATTATGATAATTTTATAAAAAATAAATCAAAATGAATTAGGATAAATAATTTGAAATTTAAAAATATTATTATTTTAAAAAAAAATCTAATTTGTTGACTTTGAATCAAAATAAACAAATTGTCCAAAAAAATTTAGATAATTATCCAAAATAACAATATTTCACTCGAATGATCAGAATGCTCCTACTATTCCACGTATCAATTGACGTGTAGGTCCTCGTAGTGGTGATAGCTAGTGAGAACTTGAAAAGCAAGTTTACAAACTATTTATTTTTGTATTTTAAAAGTTTTTTTAATTATTTTTTAATATTTTTAAATTGTTGAGAGCATATCAAAAAATAACTTTTAAAAATAAAATAAATATTATTTTAAATAAAAAAACTTTAAAAATCATCTATTATTATAATTCCAAACACGTTATTTGCCTAGTGAAAAGTGCTTCTAACAGAAGTAATAGAAAGGAACCAACCGCTTTATTCCCTTCAGCTTGCTCTGAAAGGAGTGAGCAGTGACCATTTCTATTTATCAATCAATGGCCCCATTGGTGGACTCTCCATGGACTCTATTGGTCAATAGAGAATGTGATAGCCAATGTAAATAATGGAGGCAGACACGCGCACACTCTCCTCTGATAGCCATCCACCTCTTCTCCTTGTATAAATCAATCGGCCTCTTCTTCCTTCCTGTCTTAGGAAGACGAGTGAATTGCAATTTCTCATCTGGTGAGTCAAGTTTCACTCTTGAAACACTTTGTTAGTAGGAGTTTTTTTTTTTTTTTCTAATTTTCATTTTGCTTTTTTGTATTGGTTAGTCATGGCGAATCCGAGAAGCTCAGTCCAGCTCCAGCTTATGAAACCAGTTGGATTTAGATTCCATCCAACCCATGAAGAATTAATAAGTAATTATTTGGTGCCCAAAACGCGTGGTGATAACGTGAAGGACTTGCTACTCATGGCAGAGGTTATCCTTTGCAAGCATGAACCATGGGATCTACCTGGTAATAAAAATTGACATCTGTATATCACGTATGTTAATGTCAGAATGTTTTGTTAATGTTGCTTGCACTCATGTCTGCGTAGATAAATCGATTATGAAGTCAGATGATCAAGCGTGGTATTTCTTTTGCCCTCGCGAACTCAAGAATTCGAACAGAAAATGTTCTAACAGAAGAACGAAGGCGGGATTCTGGAAATCAACCTGCCAGGAAAAGCCCATAAAGGCTAAGCATACCAAGAAAGTGATCGGTATAAGAAAGACCTTGGTTTTCCATGAAAAAGCTGGGCCGAAAGCTAAGAGGACTGGGTGGATCATATACGAATATGATATCACCGATTCTAGGCTGTCTAAAGAAGTAAATGCCAACTTTAATCTCCATGGTTGAAGTAACACAGTGTTTAATGGATCATTTGGGAAATTGTGGTCTAAATAGCTGCTTCACTTTTGTGTTTAATGGATCATTTTCAGGGGCAATATGTTCTTTGTAGATTGAAGAAAAAACCAGATGAGAAGACCAAGAAAGGGGAACAAAATCACCACATGACTGCAGTCTCAGATAATGATGCTGAACCAAGTCAGAGTGTGGCTTCTAATTCTGAAAGTCAAAATGGAAGTGCGATGACGGTGAATTCAGCTTTTGATGCAAGTGAACTAAGCCACCATGTGGCTACTAATAATTTTGAAACTCGAAACTCAAATGGGCTGATGGATTACTCAGATCCTCAAGTTAGTGAATTAAACCACTACATGGCTTCTGATTTTAGAAATCGGAACTCAAATAAGGTAAAGTCTAATTCAGCTTATGCTGAAAGTGGGTCGCTCCACTCCATGTCTTCTAATTCTAAAACTCTATACTGGAATCAGCCGACAGTTGGTTCAGATTATGAAGGAGGCAAAAGTCACTATAAGGCTTTTGATCCGGAAACTCAAATTTCAAACAATATGATTACCATGCCAATTAATGAGAATTGGTTAATGGCTTATGAGAAATGGTTAATGGCTTCTGATTTTAAAAATCAGGAATCGCCCTCTCAACCTGAAGGTGAATGCGGTCCTTCCGTGGTGATACCTTCTGTGTTTATAAATCAATCAACTAATGATAGTGAATCCAGAAGCCAAATGGCTTCTGAATTTATAAATCAAAATGCAGACAAGGAAATCGATATACCAGCCTTCGATGAAAGGAGTTCCCTCACAGAAACTCCTTCGGATTTTTTAAATCAAAATCCTTGTAAGAAGACTGATATGTCAACCCTTGAAGAAGGTTATTCGAGTAACTCGACGATTTCTATTTCAGACAACTATCTAGGTGATGGCGCGCTTCCAGAGGTGAGTTTTAAGTAACATACCTTGCAGATTATTTTTAATTTTTCTTATGTGTTTTGAGTAGCAAACCGTAGCTTATTCTTACCCTACAAGATACTTCCTGCAGGTAATCCGTAAGAATTTGGAAAAGCTGGAAAAGTTTCTTGAGCTATAGAAAACAGCCTTAACACAGCACTTCAGCTGCCAGTATGCGTGGAATACAGCCACTACATGCGCTTTGATACCTATGCATCTACTTAAAAATATCAGTTCTCTAGTCCGACACCCCCTTCATTTCCTATTTGCTATTTGACCCAAAATAAAAACCATACCGAACAGTCATAAGGAGTTCATTGTTTATGGCTTAAGAGGGCAACTACTAATGCTCCTCTATCAGCCGATTAGGGTAACTTATGTCGCTCTATTTGTTTGGATCCTTGAATGCTCGCTGGTCTATATATTCAGCTTGCTTAAATGATGATGTTGCTTAGTTCGGCTTCATCCAGCCCATGCAGCTTCAAGCTGCAATCCTTTAAAACATAGCCTTGCTTTCCAAATCCGCAGCTATATCTACAGAAAGTCTTACTACTATTAGCAGACAATGCAGCTTTGTTCTATGATCCTGATGCGGTTGTTGTCCCTCAGTCCTAAAGACATTATACTTGCAAGTATTGTGCAAGTTCTATATCTGTACATTTACTTTCTTATTATTCTTATGTGTTTCTGGGTGTGTGAACGTGAAATCGTATCTAGAGCAAACATCTCTTGTGGATTTTGTATGTATCAGTGTGTTTCAAAGACGTTGAGCAAAACTTATGTTTAATGGATATGTTCTAGCTCTCTTTTCTTATCTTTGTTGAATGTTGGATTGCTAATGTAAAGTGAATGCAGATTGGCACTAGAGTGTGGTGATTATGTTACTGAAAGTTTAGAATGACGTTAATGTGCTGATCAACATTGGATAGATGTGATGCAACTTTCTGTCCTGGTGAATGGCGATGATCCTATAAAGATTGATTGGTAAATGCTAACTGGTTAGATGTACTAGTAGCGTAACAGAAGGGATTGAAAGCCTCTTGCTAACATGTTACTGATTCAAATTTGCATCTCAGAAGCCAGTGGCAGTGTGTGTTTTCCCGTATCAAACCATGTAGCCTGTCATTAATCTTAAAACAAGACCAATTTCCTGTATCATTGAAATCTAGCGTCAAGCACAACATCCAGGACAGAAGTACTAAAGCACGGGAAATATCCAACCCTGAGAGCAAGTGATCGTATGAAAGAGATGGCAGCGATGTAAGCATTTAGCAGAAGAAACAGGGAACAAGCAAGGAGAACAGGAGCTCTGCTGTGTCATTTTAAGCGATCAAATTAAACTTGTAGTCAGATGACTAAGATGTGAAAATGAAGGGACCGATGGAAACCAAAAAAATGTTCGGGGGGACGAAAGTGGTGGGATCGGACAGAATAACTTCAGAAACAAGTTTGAAAACAAATCTCTAATAGCATATCAAATTCCCAACATGCATACGACTGATATCCGTTCTGTATGATAACTTATGGTTTCCACTTTCCAGCAAGTCCCTGTAGGGTCCAAGAAAGAAAGTCCTCCCTTGCCTGGGGATTGGATAGATCTTGTAGCAAAATCCAAGGCTCAAGCTTTAGTACTCTTTCCGTGTACACATAATTTAAGGACTAAAATGAAAATGAGTGAAAAGTCACATTATACCATCGCAACCATGTAGAAGAATACAGTAAAATTAAATAATTTGTATAGCACAAAGTATCCTGTAGTCCTCGTAGAGCATCAAAGATGTCTACGAGTGAGCCAGTGAACATTCCAGATTATTGTAGAAGAGGGGCAGTGGCTGGTGGTAAAAACTTGAGTGACAAACCTGCCCTGTGGAAAATGCTTTTCATAAAGTGTAAAGAGAAAACGCGTTTCCAGTAGAAAACTACAAATGTGGAGTTTCGGAGTCCGGTGCCTTCAACTTCTTCTCGACGAAGTAGTGAGTACACAGGTAATGGACATTTTCTATCAATCAATGGCCCACATCACTACATTGGTGGACTCACCATTGATTCTATTGGTCAATTACTTATAAGAAGAGAATCTCTAGCACTTGGTGCAAATATTTTATCTTAAAAGCATGCTCACACTGTCCATCCACTCCTCTCTCTTGTTTCCAACTTCCCACTGAAGTGAGCAGTTCTCCATTCTTTCAAGACCAGATTCCTGTTTTAGGAAGAGTAATGAATTCCGATTTCTCATCAGGTCAGTCAAATTCACCCTTTCAACACTAGTCATCTTCATCTCCAACGTGGTACACTACTTGGTTTTGTTTATTATTTCTAATCGATCGGTTATGGTTATGGTAGTCATGGCGAATCCAATAAGCTTAATGCAATTAATGAAAGCTGGATTTAAGTTCCAACCATCCCCTGAAGAATTAATAATCAATTATTTGGTGCCGGAATCACTTGGTGGTATTGTGGAAGGCGTGCCCATGGCAGAGGTTAACCTCTGCGAGCATGAACCCTGGGATCTTCCTAGTAATAACGCACGACTATAGTATTTTCTCTCTCTATATATGTACATATATCTGTCAGGGTATTTTGTTGATCAAGGTGGCTGGATTAATTTCCTTGCAGAGAAATCGATTATAAATTTAGCTGATCAAGAGTGGTATTTCTTTTGCCCTCGCGATCTTAAGTACAAGAAGAAGAGCAGACTTTGTAATAGAAAAACAAAGGCCGGATACTGGAAGTCGACCTGCAAGATAAAGCCAATCATGGCCGGGCATACTAAGAAAAACATTGGTGTCGTGAAGACTTTGGCTTTCTATAAAACAGCTCGGCCGAAAGATGTGAGGACTGGCTGGATGATATACGAATTTGACATCGTCACCAATTCTAGCCTCTCTAAAAAGGTAAATTCATGGTTGAAGTAACACTGTGTTCGATGGATGAGTTGGGAAATTGCGATCTAAAGAACCCGTTCACTTTTTTGTTTTGAAATTTGCAGGGTCAATATGTTCTCTGTAGATTGGAGAATAGATCAGATGAGAGGATCAAGAAAGGTGAACAAAATCACCTTATGGCTTCAGTCTCTGTTTCTGAAGCTGTACCAGGTCAGAGTATGACTTCTGATTTTGAAAATCAAAACTCAAGTGAGATTGTTGTGAGTGTAGCTTCTGATGATAGAAGCCACCATGCGGGCTCTGATTCTGGAAACCAAAACTCAAGTGAGCTGACCCCAGCTCGCCAAGTTAGTGAATTAAGCCACTACATAGCTTCTGATTTTAGAAATCAGAACTCATGTCAGTCAGGGTCTAATTTAGCTTACGATGGAAGTGGTTCGTGCCACTCCACGGCTTTTAACTCTGAAACTCAATACCGGAATCAGCCAACAGTTGGTTCAGTCTGTATTGTCAACAAAAACCATTATATGGCTTTTGATTTGGAAAATCAAAACCCAAATGAACTGCTGACAGTTGATTCAGTTTATACTGTCAGCAAAAACCATTATATGGCCCCGAGTGAGCTGCCGACAGTTGATTCAGCTTATACTGTCAGCAAAAACCATTACAACCCAAATGAACCGCTGACAGCTGATCCGCTGACAGCTGATTCAGTTAATACTGTCAGCAAAAACCATTATATGGCCCCGAATGAGCTGCCGACAGTTGATTCAGCTTATACTGTCAGCAACAACCATGATATGGCTTTTGATTCGTATCAAAACCCAAATGAGCTGCTGACAGCTGATTCAGCTTATATCGTCGACAAAAACCATTATATGGCTTTTGATTCGGAGTATCAAAAGCCCGATAAGCTGCTCACAGCTGATTCAGTCTATGATGTCAGTGAAAGTCAGTACATGCCTTTTGATTCAGAAAATCAAAATTTGAACAATATAAATTGTATATCAACTTATGAGAACTCGTTAATGGCTTCTCATGGTTTTGAAAATAAAAATCCACCCTTTCCACCTGAAGGTGAATGTGGTACTTCCGTGGTGATGCCTTTTAAATTTATAAACCAATCAACCTACGATGAAAGCGAACTAAGTAGCCTTTTGGCTTCTGATTTTGGAAACCAAAATCTAGACAAGGAAATTAATTTATCAGCCTTCGATGAAGGTGAATGGAGTTCTCTCACAGCAATACCTTTGGATTTTGGAAATCAAAATCCTTCTAAGAAGGCTGATATATCAACCCATGAAGAAGGTTGCTCGAGTTACTTGACGGCCCCTTTTTCAGAAAATAACCTAGCTGATGTCTCGCTTCCAGATGTAAGAATTAAGTAACATGCATTACAGATTCTTTTTGTTTTTTCTTATGTGATTTGAGTAACAAACCCACGGTTTATTCTTGCTTTACATGATACTTTCAACAGGTAAGCCCTGAACTTCTAGCAGAGGCGCTGGAAGCAATTTTTGAGCCCAAAAAAAGCCCCAACACAGTACTTCAGCCGCCTGAGTGCGTGGAGGAAAGCCACTCCTACATGGACTATGAGACCTCCACGTCTACTTGAACATATCTGTTCTGTGGACCTAAACATCAGCGGCACGTTCCTATTTTGCTATTTTAATTTAACATAAACATCCATCCTAAACAATCGATGCAGTTTATTATATATGGCTTAAGAGGGAAAATACTAATGCTCCTCTGATATGCCAACGTGAATAACTGATGTCGCTCTAGTTGTTTGGATCCTTGCATGGTTGCTGATCTGCATATCGTGCTTACTTTATGGTGGATGCTGCTTAGTCCGACTGCATGCAGCCAACGCAGCTTCAAGCTGCAAACATCTAAAATATAGCCTGTGCTGTCCCGAATCTGCATGCTATATTCATAGAAAGATTTCACTACTAGTAGCAGAAGATGCGTCTTGTTCTGTTGTCCTGATGAGATTGTTATCCCTAACTACCGAAGTTATTAACTCAAAAAAGCCTGCAAGTTCTACATAGCTACAGTTGCTTGCTAGTTATTGTTATTTGCAGCTGTCTGTGTGAAGATGATATGTATCAAAAGCAAAAAGCTCTTATGGACCTTGTATCTAAGTATCAGTTATGTTTCAAAAATGTTAAAACAAAATTTTCTGTTTAATTTATAAGTTCTAGTTCTTCATATCTTTGTTAACTGTTGCTTTACTGATGCGTGAATGCAGAATACTAGTACTAGAATGTCTAGATTATGTTATAGACAGTTTGTAATGAAGAAATCTATATTCATCAATTAGAATTATGTTAATCGACACTGGATCAATTTGATCCAAATTTCAGACCTGGTAAATGGCCATGATTAATTGTCGAATGCTAGCTGGTTAGATGTACCATTAGCATAACAACAGAAGGGATATGCAGCCTCTTGCTAACATGTTACTGATTCAAAGTTGCATCTCATTTTTTCTTTCTTTATTATTGAAATCCCGCATCAAGCTCAACATCCAGGACAGAAGGACTAAAGCATGGGAAACATCCAACTCTAGAGTAGGGATGGGAATGGGTATTCAAAGGTCGGATTTCTTGATATATATCTATATTTTGCCTATTATTTATTGGGTAAAATTTTTAGATATTCATAAACTATCAATAGATTTCAAATATTAATGAATATCCATTATCTGCTATTATTTATTAATTAATAAAAAATAAAATAGTTAATATATATATATATATATATTGAAGTGTGTGTATTAAATGATAAATCAATAAGTATTATTTATATTGTATTAAACAAATCAAAATATTCTACAAATGTAATTATATAATATAAATATATATTTTGAGTTAAGTTTAAGCGGGTTTGATAATATTCATACCCTGTCTATTATACATATGGTTCAAAAGATTCATAATCATTTAAGTTGAGTCGATGTGTAAGGACTATGAATATAACCTATCTTTATATTGGTATGATATTGTTCATTTTAGACTTAAACCCTCATGGATTTGCTCTTGAACTATACTCACAAGACCTCGTACCAATGAAGATATTTGTTCATCACCCATGATCCTCCTCATTTCTAAACAATATGGGACTTTGGTCGCATACCCAACAATCCTCCCCTCGAATAAAGGACCACCGAGCCTCTCCTCAAATGATTATTTATCCATTCACTCTTTACCAATCAGGATTTTTCATTCTCTCATTCTTTACTTCTCTCTACTTTATCGTGTTGGGGTCAACACACGTCCATGAAGCATCCAGAGAGCATTACTTGACTTAAGAGTTTTTGCTCTTTTTAGGTCAACTCCTCTTCATCGTGTTGGAATCAGAACACGTTTATGAAGCATCCGGAGCACACCGCCTATCCAATAAAGCTAATTTATGGATTGCATCGTGATCTAATTAGGACCCACCACCTTTTGTTCGACATTCTGAGGATTCATCCATTTTGGCTAACTCTGGGATAAGGCTTTGATACCACTTGTAAGGACTATAAACATCACCTATCTTTACATTGGTATGATATTGTTCACTTTGAGCCTAAGCCCTCATGAATTTGCTCTTAAGCTATACCTAGAAAGTCTCATACCAATAGAGATATTTGTTCATCTTTATATACCCATAATCCTCCCTATTTCTAAACAATGTGGGACTTTGGTCGCATACCCAACACGATATCCATTAGGATATCCATTGGGTTCGGATTATTGTGATCCCTACTCTAGTCATATGAAAGCAATAACAGCGTTGTAAGCATTTAGGAGAAGAACCAGGGAACAAGCAAGGAAAACAGGAGTTGTGCTGTGTCATTTTAAGCAATCAAATCAAACTTGCAGTCAGGTTGAAGGCGGATTTGAAAATAAAGGGACCAATGGATACCCCCAAAGCAAAATTGGGGGACAAAAGTGGTATGATCGGAAGGAACCTGGGAAACAAGCCTAAAAATCTCCAATAACATCTCAATTTTCCAACATAAATAGCTGAAATTTTTCAAGTGTGACAACTTATGGTTACCTGCTGCAGGCAAGTCCCCTGTAAATAGGCTCCGTTTGTTTGCAGGAAAGTTGTTTCCTTTTGAAAAGTGAATTTCGGAGAAAATGAATTCCTGAAAAGTAAAATATTTTTCGATGTTTGGTAGTGTTATGAAAAATAAACTGAAAAATATTTTCCAGTGTTTGGTTATGTTATGGAAAATGAACTGGAAAATAATTTATTAATATTTTATTTTTCTCAAGTTTATTAAAATAATAAAGAATAAATCTTACAAATTAAAAAGTTAAATAATAATGAAATTGAAAAACAAAATTTCATAACTTATCTGAAATAAAATAAATAATAATCAAATTAATAAAAATCAAATCTAAAAAAAAAGATGAAGAAATTAAAATAATAATAATTAACATTTCATAAAGTATTTCAAGTAAAATAAATAACAATCAAAAGAATGAGGACCAAATTTGATAGAAAAATTTTTTAATAAAAAAATAATAGAAGAAAAGAAAATAACAATTATAAAAATAAGAATCAAAGTTAATATAAAAATTAAATTTTAAGAAATGAAATTGAAAAATAAATATTCAAAACAAAATATATATAGCAATCAAAAGTTTGATGGTCAAATTTAATATAATTAGCAAATAATGACATTTCTAAATTTTTCACAGCTTCCAGAAAGTGTTTTCCTTCCAAATTTTTCAGGAAAACACTTTCCTGAAAATCAAGCAAAATTTTTCTTTGACTGTAAAATATTTTCCATTGACTAACTTTCCTAACAGCAAACAAATACAAGAAAGTTTGGAAAGCGATTTTCCATAAATCACTTTTTGAAAAATAAATACAAGAAAGTTTGGAAAGTGTTTTCCTGAAAACTATTTTCCGGGAAACAAATATAGCTAAAAAGAAAAACACTTTCCTGAAAACCAGGTTAATTTTTTTTATTAAAAAATATTTTTGTAGACCAGAAAATATTTTTTATTGACCGGAAAGTATTTTTTGTTGACCGGAAAATATTTTTCGTTGATCAATTTTTTTAATGATAAACAAACATAATAAAATTTAAAAATTTTTTCTCTCAATAACTGTTTTTCAAAAAATAAATATAGCCTGGGAGTGAGAACAAATTCTACAATGCCATGGCAAATAGTTGCGAAGGAAACAAGTTTCGACGCCTCCTTTTTTCCAAAGACGAGAGGAAGTCGGATCCACATTGCAATAAACCTTGCATGATTGATAAAACCTGTAGCTTCATGATTGAAATGAAATCTTTAGACCCAACTGGTAGCGTACAAGCACGCAGGAGAGGATTTCAATGCCTTTTCACATAATTTTTGTTGTGTTTTGATAAGTTTTGATCCCATCATGCGAATTTTGTACAAGCTTTCTGTAATGTAGATCCAGTAAGGTCGTGTTTGATGAGAAAAGAAACCATATCTGGTTACATTCGACCCCGAATATTTCAACGTAGATCAAGCCGTAAGTTAGCGTGTAGTTTCTGTGATGGTTCCAGAGAATTCTCGTTGCAGTTTGTGCTCTCCGGTCCTTAACTTCTTGAGGAAGTGATTGTGACTTCGCACAATCTTGTTTCCTGTGTTAATTTTACATAAAATGTATTTATCGTCGATTCTGCCAACTCCTTTTGCTTTCCCACTTCACTTGGAGCATCTTCGACGAAAAAGCCAAAAGAAAAAAAAAAATATTTTCTCCCATTATTTTGCAGCTCCAAATGAATAAATAAAAAGCTAAAAGAAAATTTATTATTTTTATCTTTTTCTCCCATGATTTTGCAGCTCCAAGTTCTTAACCAAATGAAAAACTAAAATGACTTTCATGTGAACAAAAGAGTCATTTCCACATGTCTATTAAAATAAATTATTTAAAGATTGTTTTTTTCATTATCACAGCTTTTCTCCCATGACACTGTAGCTGCAATTGCTTTTAAAATAAATTACAGCTCATAAATATTTGATTAAAAAAACCATTTATCATGTATGAATTTCATAATAAATTGAGTATAAAATATACATAAAAAAAACTAAATTATTGCTTTTATGCATGGATAGAAAAAAAATCATGCTATACTATTATCCAGTGAGAGTGTAGCATGCCTCCATTGTTCACTAAATAGTGGAGCATGCTACATGCTACAGTAAAGCATAGTTTCATTGTTTTGGTCGGATCGGATCCAGTTCAATATATAAAATGCATTGAATTTGGTTTGATCTAGTAAAATAAAATAAAAATTATTTTTTAATTATGTTTTATTTACTTGATGATATAGTATTTACAAAATTTGATTGCAATTTTAATTTTGTTCTTGATTATATTTTACAAGTTATGTTAGCGTATTTAAGAAACCAAGAAAATTATTGGATATATTTCAGACGTATTGAAATTATAGATAGTTGAATGGAATAATAAAAAATATTTTATATAAAGTATTACTTATTTTATGATGTAATAATAATAGTTAAATCTATAATATTTAAATTAAAACTCATCAATATATATATTTTATAACCTCAATTTCAAAAGTATTTTTAATCAAACACATTAAATTACTTTTTATTTAACCTCAATTTTAACCATAGTTTTAACCAAATATATATTTTTCCAACCTAAACTCAACTAAAAATACTTTTTATAAAACAACTTATTTCAAATCATAATCAAAACAGTAATTACAATTCCAAACATACTCTCAGTGTTGTTTGTTAATTATTAATATGTAAATATCAAATGTAAAAAATAGTGGATTATAGATGATTGACACATCATCAACTCCAACCAATATCACCAATAAAAAAAAGTTAAAATATTTTTAATTAATAAGAAATAATAATTAGAATAAATTAAAAAATAAAGTATACATCTCTTTCTTTTCTATGATATAACCTACAAGAATTATATTTTATAATTAAATAAAATAAATACAAAATTAACATTCTTAAAAAATACTAAAACAAGTCAATCAATCACTTCAAAATAAATAGTTGTTTGATTTTGCTTTTTTAATTTTTTTGATAATCCACTTGAAGCCTTAACTATCATATATAATTAATTGTGAATCACATCAATATAATTTTATTCTTCTTCCCCTATCAAGCCTTGAGAGGCACTCCTTTAATTTGCCAATTTCACATGCCATTGTTTTTTTTTTAAATTAAATTAAGCGCGTTTTCTGATCAAGAAAAATGAAGCCCTTGCAAGCGTAACACAGGACGAACAGTATTTAGAGATTATTAGTTACGTGGGGTCAATTATTGGGAACGTGTTTCAAGAAGGTTGTGCTAGTTTTGAAGGAGGTTTGACTCTTCCATGACAAATTACATCTATGTTTCATATAGCATGTTAAATAAATCATTCTTTATTTTTATGTTTTAAAAATATTTTATATTTTTATTTTAAATTAATATTTTTTTGGTATTTTTATATTATTTTAATATATTAATATAAAAAAATTATTTTGATATATTTTAAAGTGAGAAACATTTTAAAAAATAACTGAAATCTTTATTTTAAAAATATTTTATATAATAGTTTAAGCTATTTTTTATTTTAAAAATGTATTAAAATAATATTTTTTATTTTTTAAAATTTATTTTTAACATTAAAATAATATAAAAACATAAAAAATCAAACACAAAAGAAAAAGGTTTTATGCTGCTTGGGTGACACCACTAAACGACTGAAGAGGAGAAACATATGAATCTTGGTGCATGCTTTGACTTGCACGTGACTTTTCTTCAGCGTAAGCGAATTTTCTGAGAAGGGAATGAAGGAGTTAGTTAGTGGAGCCCAGCAACCTTGAGCTGGAAGTTGTGGGATAAACAAGTTAATTTGTGCGAAACCCTCGGAAAATGAATTTCTCCTTTTATTTCCTTTTCTTTTCTTTTTGGTAGAATCTTATTGCTAAATTAAGCATAATTTGTTTTGCGTTGAAAAAGATTTTTTGTTAATGTTTTCCAATGATTTTAATACATTGAGTCAAATATATAAAAAATGTTATTTCATACAATTCAAGAAACTCTTACCGAACTCGTCGGCATCGTAATACCGAACTCGTAGGCTCGCGAACGGGAACAGTATACTGTATGGACATAAAGACACAGTTTGAAGTAGGCCCCACTTAGATTAGAGGTCAGTGCCTTCGAAACGACGAACTTCTTGGTGAAGTAGAGACTTTAAGGATGAGCGGATGCTTGGATGTTTGGGCTTTACGCTGAGAAGCACAAGATTGCCTATTTATACGCGCACACAACGGCTTCTTGTGCTCATCACAGACAGATAGACGATTGATCTTACACATTGTCACTGCTCCATAGCCTCCTTTTCTTATTTATTTGCCTCCATCATTTTCGATTGCAGAATATTGAATTTCTTCTATAACATCGGTGAAGATTTATCTCTAATTAGTTTTGATAATGTGATCTTGTGGCCTTGCTCTAAGTTGTAAGTTGAAGTTGTAACTTCAGTTTCTTTCTCTCTTTTTTTTCCTCAGTTACGGACGAAGTGAGTGACAAGGTAGATGACAAGCTCAACAACACCTTTCCGATCAGCCCCAGTAGGTTTTGGATTCCATCCAACCGATGAGGAATTAGTGAACCATTTCCTCAAGTTAAAAATGATGGGTGGCTATGATCACGTAGTCAGCACAATCGCCGAGGTTAACGTGTGCAATTATGAACCTTGGGAACTACCCGGTACTTGCATATGTGCATGCATGTTTGTTCAATCTTCTTTCTAATTTGTAATTTGCTAAGGAACAAATTTCATGTTGATTGTGCAGCGCTATCAGCAATTCAGTCAAATGATCCAGAGTGTTATTTCTTTTCTCGTCGCGATTACAAGTACTCCAAGAGTCAGAGGGCTAACAGGACTACTGGGGTTGGATACTGGAAAGGCACTGGTAGGGATCGTACAATCACGGCTAAGAGCACAGGGGAGCAAATTGCTACGAAGAAAACTTTGGTTTTCTACAACGGTCGCGTTCCTAATGGAGTCAAGACCAATTGGATCATGCATGAGTACAATCCAACTTTCAGCTTCCCTAACAAGGTACGCTCTCTTTCGAAGTAATTTTCAAGAATTTATTTCTGTTTCATTTGATTAAAAAAACATGTTGATACCGGCTCTTTTGATCAGATTATACAACCTGCCTTTTGTTCTCTAGTTGTTATTATTATAATGCATTGAAATGCTACTACAAACTTTTTTTTGGTCAACTTTGTGTAGAGGGACTTCATTCTCTATAAACTCAAGAAAAATCCAGATGATTTGCCAGCACTTGATGAAGGTGAATCAAGTGCTTCCAACCTGGATGAGGTGAGAAATAGCACGAATTACAGGCAGTTTTTAATTTCAAATTGTTTCTTATAAGCATATCAAGAACTTTCCTTGACCTCTACAGGAAGACTCTGAACTACGAGCACAACTGGAATCATTCAATGGGATTGACGAGGAAGATTATAACCTCAACTCTGCCCTACACTTTGCAAATTAATGGGAACTTGTAGTGAGAAATCCCCCCTCCCAAAATGGGTTTTCTATCATCCACGTGTCAATCCTTGCTATTGTGTTGTAGCCAACTTTATTTACTATGTTCCTATGTTGGTACTTTATCAGCGTATTTGTCCTAGATTTCTTATCTATTAATTCGGGTGTAGCTGAGTCCTCAAGCCTCTAGTTGTATTTATGGTGTTCTCCTTGTTTGTTGTGCCAGAGTGTGATTTAATGCATTTGGAGTATTTAAGCTTCGTGACTCGTTTATGATAACATAGTAAATTGCTTAATTAATACTAGTTTGTGGGAGATGCTGAATAAAGAAGGAAAAAGAAGAAAAAAACCGGTGTTTCTACGGCCTCTTGCTGACACGTCCTGTTTATGATAATTTTCCTAGAGGCTAGAGGCTTGAGAGCACTGCAAACAAGTATGGTTTGCTATAATAAATCTAATCTTCAAGTAAAATCCCATAACTTGCAGGCAGCACATCTGTTCATTTCGAAAAGAGCATGATTCTATACAGAAAAAAAAAAGAAGCAGCATACAAGCACGAAATGCTTTTTAAAGATACGGCCATGGGTGTAGAGAAATTCAACGGGAATAACAGGAGATCGTCTCTAATTCTGTAACCCGATTACCCAAAATCTAACACTCCTTGTTCCTAAAACAAAATATGAAACATAATGGCAACAGAACTACAACACACATAAAATATAAAAATCTCAAGTCAGATGCAAATTTTTGTACAAAAAACAGGATGCCGTTCCCAGGATGAGAATTCCTTTATCAAAAGAAAAGAAAAGAAAAAAATGAAGGCGATTCTGTCTCTGTTTCAAAAAATTGACCAAAGGGTAAGTAGGCTTTGGGCAGGCAATACAGCAAACTAGCGGGACCATAACGAACAAGTGCTACAAAATTAGACCATTGAAGACCTGCAGAGTTAGAAGAACCAAGCATGTACAATGGCCGGGTGAAAACTCTGTAAACCCCGACAAACCAGCCTCAACTTTCTTCTTCAATCCTGACCAGCATGCTAGTTCGTTATGGTGTGCATGAGGTCAATCTAAGTCATTGAAAATTTCTTCATTAATTCGTTACCTTGACAATGAATTCCTCGTAAACCCAGTTCCCAGGATTGTTCAGAAAGAATTTTGATGGTTAACAAAAATCACGTTTAATTGACAGGATTTTCCAGAAAGCATTCGGATTCTGCTCGTTGACCATCAGAAGTTGTTGGCTGGAATCGTACAGGTTTTATATCCCAGCCATGGATGCGCAACGAATTACTAACTCTACGGCCCATTCTCTTCGAGGACCTGCCAAGCTGGAGTCTGAAGAATAGGCTATACGTCCCTTCGGAAATTCGAACTCAAACTCCCCATCTACTACAAACCACCAAATATCTTGAAGAAATGCAAAACTGTGTGGAAACTAAATCCAGAAAGAGGAATAATATATCAGTCAATTGTTCCTTCTAGAATTCAGAGTCCAAAGACAGAGAGACGACCATAAGCAAGATATAGATCCAGAGTTTAGATGGCCCTAAAGAAACAGAATTCTCTCTTGCTGGTCTGTTGTTGAATGAAATTAATTACTCAGAATGATTCATTAGCGGTAATCAAACCAGTAAACTAAAATAAATCAGTGGATATAATGAACATACTTGTAAGTGAAGGACCAGCAAAATGAAATTGAGTTTACCAATCAAAGCATTTAAAAGGGCAAGACGTATAATCCATATAAGAAGTTGAGATTTGATCACACAGAAGACATCATTGCTAAACCACCAAAAAAGGCTTATGTTCTAAAGTTTTTCATTAAACAATATTTCCACTGTATCCCATTGGATCTAACAATCAGAAGAAGAAAAGAAAATATATTTGTTTTTTATGAGAATTGTATCTCACCTTGACTCCTCAGTTGAAATGTGGTTCCAATATCTTCTGTAATCAATCCCAGTAATGGCTAAACCCTTTGAAGAAATCGAAAAAAAAACCCACCAGTATTTCTTATCGAGCCACATCTCCCGTGAAACTGAAAAGCCAAACCATCTGATCCTATATATTCTAATATTAAAACATGCACAGGAATTCAAACACAACCTGAATATTGCATAATACATCTTTTACACAGCATAGTTTCATAATAATTGATTTTTCTTGTATTATTGATAATTATCAGTAATCTTCTATCTTAAAAAAATTACCCGTATAAAACAATTAAAAAGATAAAAATTGTACAAAGAATTTCGGATGTTACACACCCTATATGTTTTAAAAAAAATAATGGCTTAGGCGGATGATGCCATGTTTGTCTGGGTTAGAAAAAACCCAAGCACGTGATCCGGATATTGTTTTAGGCCATCCATCTTTTTTTTTCTTTCTTTAATTTATTGTTTAATTTTTAAATAAAATTATTAAAATAACATGTAAAAAATCATTCGATTATGCCACTTTTTTTTAAAAAAATTATGGTTTTCAAAAAATAACTAATAATATTTTATTAGTTGTTTTCTAAAACACACTTTGAATAAAAAAATACAAGTAGGATAAAGAAATACCAAGTGAATATATCCTATTATTTTTTATAAGTCAATAATTTTATTTTTTCTCATTTATTTATGTCTGTTTCTTTCATTAAAATAAATAATAAAAAGTAACTAATAATGTCATTAGTTATTGACTTAGTTAGAGTTTTTTTATGATATTAGAAATTACTTTATTGTTAATTAATCATTGTTTTATTTTTGTATATTCTCGCATAAAAATAATTTAATTACTTTTTTTTTAAGTTTTTCTAACAATAATGTTAAGTTCTTAACAATGTTTTTGATAATATATATATATATATAATGAATAATAAAAGGAAAGTTTTGGTTCAAGAAATACACTTTCTTATTAAATTTAAATCATTAGAGTTTTTATGATTAATTATTTTAATTTTACTAGTGAAATATCCTGAAAAGGGTACGGCGGGTTTCATAAATGGACGAAAGTAAAATATGGACGAAGAATCCGAACCTTAAAAACCACACAAATTCCATTAATTATTACACGCTCTGCAGATGAGTTCCAGTTACACACAACCATTAAACTACTCACGGGGGGAGCGCGTACGCGCGTGATCCTCAATCTCCCTCCCCCATATATATACTCTTGTTCTTGGTCCTCCATTGACCTCCCCCTAATCCCACCTCTTGAAACGTTTACTCGTCGTTACTCTTACGTCGAATCTCCCTCTATCCCTCTCTACAAAAGACAACTAATTTTAAAAATTTTATATATTCACAGAGACACAGACACAGACACACCCCTCCTTGATATATTGCAATTGAGGGGCTGGTTTTGTTTTGTCTGGTTTCAGTTTCAATGGCAATTTTATCTCCTTCTTATCTCACATTCAAAGCCAAGAAACTCAATCTCTACAAAATCACAATAACCATAATCCTATGTACAGTCTTTTATTTGGCAGGTTTTTATCAAAACTCTCGTGGCACTATCTCTATTAAGACAACATCATCATCATCCTCAAGCACAGCTTTCAGATGCGCCCCCACAAATCACAGCACCACAACGCTAGATTTTGGAGCACGCCACTTTGCTCAAGACCCAAAACCTCCGGTGGCGCGTGAGCATCACTTCCCGCCATGCGAGCCCAAGTACAGTGAGTACACCCCTTGTGAGGACGCTAAACGTTCGGTGAGATTTGATAGGGATAGAGTTATATACAGAGAGAGACACTGCCCTGAGAGCCATGAGATCTTGAAGTGTCGTGTACCGCCTCCGTACGGTTATAAGGTGCCTTTTAGCTGGCCGGAGAGTAGAGATTGGGCATGGTATGCTAATGTGCCACATAAAGATTTGACGGTTGAGAAGAAGAATCAGAATTGGGTCCGCGTAGAAGGAGAGCGGCTCAGGTTCCCGGGTGGTGGAACCATGTTTCCTCGCGGTGCTGATGCTTATATTGATGACATAGGGAAGCTGATAAATCTCAAAGATGGGTCGATAAGGACTGCCATCGATACTGGATGCGGGGTAAGTAACCTCTTCACTCTATTTTACCCTTGTGTTTTTCACTGTTTCTTGAAGAGATGGACGAATCGGGCGGTTTTATTGTTACTAAAACGTTGTTTCGATAGAGTTGAAGTTTCATCTTTATTATTTTTTGAAAAGGAATTAAAAATACGTTGTTTGCTGGTGCCGAGCTGGCTGAGCATGTTTGCTTGATTTTCTTTGTTTTTATTTTTCTAATCAAGTAGCATTTGAAGAATTCTAGGTTTCATGCAAAGAAGGCGATCGTGAGTTTGCATATTAGACTAATTTGATGTCTTTCCTCTTTTATTATCATGCATGGTAAATCTTGGTAAATACTGTAGGGTTGTCCAATTTTCAGTTTCTGGGCCTAATGATTGAATAATATGTATGAGGTTTAACCTTCATTAGTGCCCTTCAAAGAAAGAAAAGCCAGTAGTTTCCGGGCCGGAAGAAACCGTAACGTCATCATGGTGGAAAATAAGTGTAAATATCCCTGAAACTGAGATTTCATGCTAGATTGAGAGAAGGTGGATGTAGAAATATGCGCGCTAGGATTCATGAAAGTCTTACTTCGGAGCAGATTTCCATGTTAATATTACGCGTCTGTTTTCTGAAAATAATTGATATCACACTGGGTCAACTATCCTCGAACAAGAAAGCCTGCTGGGTTAAACCCGTCGCCAGGCAGCTCACCAAAAGGGTGCCTTTTTCTTTATATTATAAAGCCCAAAATAGACTTGATCTTTCAGTGGGTCATGTCAAGGAGAGCTTAAGTGGACGAGATTAATTTTAATTTTTCTTCATGAAAACAAACGGAAAGCGCAGTTTAATGGCGCAAGGTTTCCTAAAAGGCACCTAGTTTTGGAGGAGATCGAGTAAACAAATAGATGACAAGTTTGTGTTTGTTTTCTTTTTTAAAAATCCTTCAATTTCAAGTAAAGTGGTCAGCAAGGGATAATAATTTGTTTGATCCCTGGGAATGCCTTTTGCATATCTAAGTTACCCTAGAAAACAATCATTAATTAGCAAGTCTCTGGAAACGTATTGTTGCATTGTTCTTCAAAATGTTTTTTTTTAATGTATTAAAATATTTATTTTATTTTTTAAAATTTATTTTTAAAATCAACACATCAAAATAATTTAAAAACATTTAAAAATTTATTTTTTAAAAAATCAAATTTCAAGAAACAATTATCTCAATATCAAACTCAGGTTCCGTTTGTTTCAAGATGGTTTTCTGAAAATTATTTTTTATTTTTTTATATTTATTTATTATTAAAAAAATTGATTAATAAGAAATATTTTTTAATTAAAAAAATTGACTTGGTTTTTAGAAAAGTGTTTTTTTTTTATTTTAGATGGAAACACTTTCTAGAAATTATAAAAAATTTAGAAATATTATGTTATTTGGAAATTTTAAGAATTTATTTTGGTTTTTATTTTTATAATTATTATTTATTTTTCTCTTTTATTTTTTTAATTGAAACTTTTTTACCAGTTAAATTTGATCTTTATTATTTTGATTATTATTTATTTTATTTAAAATAATTTATAAAATTAAATTATTATTTTTAATTTTATTCTCGTTCAACTTTTCAATTTATAAGATTTGTTTCTTATTATTTTTATAAACTTGAAAAATATTAATAAGTTATGTTCAATTTATTTTTATTAATATTTAAAAATTTATTTTTAACTATAATAATAAACATTCAAAAAAAAATTTATTTTTAAAAACACCATCCAAAAGTAAACTGCTTTTGCCTCAATCTACAACTCAAATTTCAACCTTCCTCCGTAATTACATCAGTCTTCTTTTCTTCCACGGCATATGCAATTGAGTTTGATTTTTAAGAAAGGCAGCATAGAAACAATTATTTCACCGAATCAACCTTCCGCCCATAATAGCAAACGAATAATTGGAGAACCGTCCTCTCCCCTCCTTTAATTTTTATTAGCTGTGTCAGGATTTTTTAACAAATTAATCTGATCGCTGTATAATCAAAATTATTTTAATATCAATTAGGCATATCTAAGGAAAGGCGATCGATCGTAACTTGTTCAATACACGTTATCATGCAATTTTTTTCACTGCTTATAATATGTGTTTATGTTGGCCGTGATGATTCCCTTGTTCAATCATTTGACATTTCTGTTTGAAGAATTCAATCCCTTTAATCAATTATCGGAAATGGGCCCTCGTCTCTTAATTCATTGACCTCAATATGTTGCAGGTTGCAAGCTGGGGAGCTTACCTTCTCTCAAGGAACATTCTAACAGTGTCATTTGCACCAAGAGACACCCATGTGTCTCAGGTGCAATTTGCTCTTGAACGTGGAGTCCCTGCGTTGATCGGAATTATTGCCTCCATTAGGCTACCTTACCCTTCAAGATCCTTCGACATGGCTCATTGCTCTCGCTGCCTCATTCCCTGGGGCCAATATGGTAGTGCAGATGCTACAATTTACTTGATAATGTGTTTAACATGATTTGATCTATTAATTTCTTGAGAAATGTTTTGAGCAGACGGACAATACCTTATAGAGATTGATAGAATTCTACGTCCGGGTGGATACTGGATTCTGTCGGGGCCGCCGATTAACTGGGAAACTCACTGGAAGGGCTGGAACAGAACACGTGAAGATCTTCGAGCAGAGCAGTCTCAGATTGAGAGAGTAGCCAAGAGCCTGTGCTGGAGAAAACTGGTTCAAAGGAATGATATTGCTATTTGGCAAAAACCCACCAATCACGTCCATTGCAAAGTTAACAGGAAGGTGTTCAAACGCCCGCTCTTTTGCAAGTCAAAAAATCCTGATATGGCATGGTAAGTAGCTTTCAGTTTGAGTTGACTCTTGTTTTTCCGGGGTTCTGATGTCTTGTGCCTCAGAAACCATTTGATTGGAGTGGTGGGTTGGGTTAGGCATATGTCATGTCATAAAACACACTGTCCCTTGCTTTTAATAATGAATTTACTTCTGCAAGCAAACAGGTAGTGACTCTTTAGTTGCGATGCTCAACATATTCAACCACCTAAACTCTTATTTTTGGGTGGCATTTTTCTTCCCTGCCTTCTCCTTTGGGCACTTTATGCTTTAATTTGATTGCTGAGACAAGTAGCGAATAGGCGCTTTCAAAATAAAAAAATTTGCCCACTAATTTCCTATAATGCTCATTTGCTTTTGCACTGTTTGATTGGCTTTTTTGTATTTTCGTTTTATAGGTACACCAAGATGGAGACTTGTTTGACACCGCTGCCTGAAGTGGCTAGCATTAGAGATATAGCTGGCGGGCAGCTAGCAAAATGGCCTGAGAGGTTGAACGCGATCCCTCCTAGGATTAGTAGTGGAAGTTTGGAGGGACTTACAGCAAATAGTTTCGTAGAAAATTCAGAGTTATGGAAGAAAAGAGTAGCATATTACAAGAAGATTGACTACCAGCTCGCGAAGACTGGGCGGTTCCGTAACTTGCTCGATATGAACGCCCATTTAGGAGGCTTTGCAGCTGCTCTTGTTGATGATCCAGTGTGGGTTATGAATGTCGTCCCTGTCCAGGCAAAGATGAATACTTTGGGGGTCATTTTCCAGCGTGGCCTAATTGGAACGTATCAAAATTGGTATGCTTTTTAATCTCATTCCAATTAGGTACAAGCAGTTTGACTAAGGGACCGGTTAGCTATAATTTCACATAACATGATGTGTAAGAAATTAAGAATGAAACACTTCACAAAGAGTTTTTAAGGTACTTTCACTGATTAAAGGAACATGCATGTGGAGTGTTTGAAAATACGATAAAAATGGTTGCTGCTCTAACGTGCGTAGGGCACCCTAGAAAAGCAGCAGGTAAACCACCCAGACCCTCAACCACTTTTTGGTGGTTGCTTTTGCAGATTGTAGTAAACTTCCAGATCAGTCTATTGTTGGCAGGACTTGTTTTTGTCAGCGCTAGTGACATCAAACATGCTAATGAATAACATTTATTAATGAAATTATTGTTCTCATATGATTTACCATTATTAGTCCATACACTGTCCCTATGCTCAAGCAGCCAGGCTGGTTCAATCAAGTTGAGGTGGTTCCTAGCTCTGCTTAATTACTGATCTGTCTCTTTCCAGGTGCGAAGCCATGTCTACTTACCCAAGGACTTACGATTTTATTCACGCTGATTCTCTTTTCAGCCTCTATGAGAATAGGTGAGATTTCTGTGTTGTTTATGCGGCTTTGACTGTATTCTCCTTTGCACATGGTGAAGATATTGATCCTCTTAATTTATCCACTGGTGCTTGGCACTGCAGATGTGGTGTGGACGATATTCTGCTGGAAATGGATAGGATCTTGAGGCCGGAAGGTAGTGTTATTATCAGAGACGACGTCGATATCCTGCTGAATGTCAAGGCTATCGTGGATGCGATGCAATGGGATGGCAGAATTACGGACCATGAAAGCAGCCCTCACGAGAGGGAGAAGATTCTTTTTGCAACCAAAAAGTATTGGACAGCACCACGTCCAGAACAAGATTAAGGAGGGGTTGCTGCTT
Organism: Populus ilicifolia; assembly: GCA_015708895.1. Lineage (NCBI taxonomy): Eukaryota > Viridiplantae > Streptophyta > Magnoliopsida > Malpighiales > Salicaceae > Populus > Populus ilicifolia. The sequence goes on along the minus strand of SRLM01000119.1, from coordinate 2,124,001 downwards.
GGAGACGGAATTTTTTATTTTCTTTTGGAGTTTTTCAAATTTATAATCACAAACATTCTTTACACCCTTATGGCTTATATATATGTATTATAAGTTCATCTAGAGAACTCTTTTTTTTTTTTTTTCTGTTTCCACCATATTTCATTATAGTAGGTAACTTGGCTTTTACAATTCAATAATTCAGTGTTGTTTAAATGACGTAGGGTATGTTGAAAACAGAAGTTAGGGTACTAGGATTACAATTCTAATATTGTAGAGTAATTAAAATCCAAAATTAATTGGAAAAATAACTAAAAAAAAAACTTCTGGATTTAATTAACAGTCTTATGACTGACAAAGTCAGCTCCTACTTGGATTTTTTTTATTTTTTTTATCAAAGTACAGAAATTACAGAGAGTTATATAAGTGGTTATCTGTAATGTTAGAAAAAAAGAAAGGAAATCTAGTATTAATGTTAAAAACTATATAAGTGGTTAGTTGTGTTCATCATAACAGAGAATTAAGGTAATCACTACAGAGATAATTTTGGATATAAATAAATTCAAATTCCACCCCTCTTGAAAAACAAACCTATAATCTCTCAGGCACTGTTTATGGATGAAATTCAACCTATTTTTTTATTAAATTATTATTTTTTTAAAATTATTTTTTTAATATGTTGATATTAAAAATAAATTTTAAAAATAAAAAATTATGCATTTTCAAGCAAAAAAACACTCTGAAAAATAATCGTTATTATACTTTCAAACACATATGAAATCAATTAGACAAGGCATGCACTAATTTTTTTTAAATATATTTAGATGTCTCTGGTGTGTTCTAAAGAAAGAAAGAAAAAATCAGGTTATACTTTTAACTACCCAATTAGTAATGTAAAAACCTAGTTAATTTTTGTTTTTTAAAAAAGCAATGTTATTTTTACATCATTTATATAATAAAAAAAAATTGAATCAAGTTAACTCACTTGAATTGTGACCTGTGACTTACTTTGAGTTAATCCCTGAATTGGGATTGAAAGTATGTGATATGTAACTTTTAAAACTTATGGTACAAGTTGTTAAAATGAAAACACCATACATGAAAAAATAAAGAAGTTAAATTCTTAATAAATCAATTATTGAATGATAAAATTAAAAAAAATTAATTGCATAAAAAAATATAAAAGTTAAAAAAATAAAAATAAAAAACAAGATAAAAAATAAATTAAAGAGAAATAACAATTTTTTGATTGGAGGGTTAAATTAAAAAAATAGGACAAAAAATAAAAAGAATAAGGATTAAATTATAGCTTTGACCGGGTTGAATAAATAAGTTTCATTTTAACAAGATAATAAAAAAATTAACAACGATGGTAAATAAATAACTCTTTTTAAAAAATAATCACGATAACTTAGAATATAAAAACATTAAAAAGCATGTTATTTAATAAAAAAATAAAAAAAAAACTCAACATAAGCAAACTTGAGTTATAAACATATAACTTAAATAATAAAAGATAGGCCAACTTGAACGACCCTCGGTACCAATGACCTAGGCAATAAAATAGAAATACTCCAACAAATTACTTATTTAAAACCCAACCCATCCTATTTGTTTAACTCGTAATTCAAGTAATTTAGAGGTTAGACTATGTTGAGCTCTAGTAAAAATAAAGGGAGGATTTATTTAATCCAATCAAAAAACAAAGTTGACCTATAACCCAATTAGTCCTAAAAAAAACTACCAAAAACCTTTTGACCTTATTTATTTATTATTTTTTTTAAATTATATCATTTTTATATGTTTTTAAAATAAAAAAGAATGGGTTCACCTGAATCAACCACTTAATTTGTAACCTAAAACTTGTCTTGTGCTAACCTTTAAATTAAGTTTAAAAGTCCCATTTTATACAACTTTTAAAACTTAATACATGTTATTATACTGGAAGTATCATATATAAGAAAATTGAGAAATCTAATTCTTAACAAATCAAATATTAAATAATGAAATCAAGGAAAAAAATAATTGCATGAGAGGATTTGAAAACAAATAGCATTTAAAATAATGAGAGTAAAAATTAAAATAAAAAATAAATTAAAGGGCAAGAACAATTTTTTAATTAGAGAATTAAATTAAAAAAAATGTTAACAAGAGGATAGAAAATCAAAAGTATAGAGAACATGCTAGAAAAAACAAAACATAACAATTTTGGATTAAAGGATGAAAATAAAAACATTCAAAATCTTAATAAAAAGACTTAGGAAAAAAATTAAAAATTAAAAAAAAAAGTTTAAATTAAAAAAATTATATAAGAAAAATTAGAATTGAAGATTAAATTGAAAATAAACAAAATTTTCATAAAAAAAATAGGAAAACAAATTAAAAATCAAAATAATAGAAACCAAAACTAAAATATGTCAAATTAGAATTGAGAAACTAAATTAAAAAATTAGTAATTAAAAGATAAAAAATTATAAAATATAGCATTGAAATAAAAAAAAGAAAAGGAGTAATTTATTGATTAAATAATAATATTTTGGAAAAGAGAAAGACCAAATCACCCTCTATGTTTCTTAGATTTACCATAAAAACTATTTGAAAAGACAGCCCTTATATTCACGGATCATTTTCCCTTAACTGCCTAGGCAAAGTTGACCTTTTAATTTTTTTTTAAATTGAAGGTGATTAAGTAATTTAATTAATTAAAAATAATAGAAAAGTCATATGTTGATATTACGAGACGCGTGAAAAGACTAATATAACCTCCAATGGACCCTGTGCAAACCTAAGCGAATGAACTTAAAGCCCGCTAGCTGAGACAGGGTCACTTGGATGAGATGCTTGGTGCTTTGTGTAATTTCCCGAGAAACAATTGAATTACCTGTGCAGCATTTCCTCTGTTTCTTTAAAAAAACTCTGATGCACAAACCATGTCAAATCATCTCACCTCGGCAATTATTAATATTTTGAAGTTTTTTCTCATTTTTTTGGTTTCCTTACATTATTTTGGTTTCGACTTTTACTATGGACTAAAGAGAAACGACGCCGACTTTAGGTGACTTTAGTCTAGACAAGCATCCATATAAAAGCCACCGTCCAGGAAGATAAACCAAGCAGTAGTCATTCACCAACCCAAAAAAACCCTAACCCACAAAATTCTTATTCAATGGAACCGGACGACGAGATCTACGCCAACGGCGAAGCCGACAGCTCAAACAGCCGGAACAGACCAATCATAAGCAGCGAACAACTTGACATCGAAGCATATGCTGGACTGTACACAGGAAGAACGAAAATCACGCGGTTACTGTTTATCGCGGACCAGTGTGGTCAGAATAACAATACGGCGATGCAGATGGAAGCGCTTCGAATGGCTTACGAAGAGATCAAGAAAGGAGAGAACACGCAATTGTTTAGAGATGTAGTGCATAAGATTGATGGGAGGTTGGGGGATAATTATGGGATGGATAGTGCTTGGTGTGAGATGGTGGATAGAAGAGCCGATCAGAGGAAAGAGAAGCTTGAGAATGAACTTAATGCTTACAGGGTAAAAAGCACTGATTTGTTTTTTCTTTAAAAAAAAAATTATGAGCCTCTTTCAGTGATTATTATTCTTTTGGTGATTTTCGGAATTCATATTATGTCTACATTTACGCTGTAATGCAACTATTAAACATTGGTTATGGTTTTTGTTGTGGGTTTGTTTTAGTGATGATTATTTTGTTAATTTAATGCTGGTTGCTTCTTTTTTTTTTCTTTTTTTTTAAAGATATAGCGATGTTTGTTTTGTTGGCTTACTGTGGCATGGTGGACATGTATCTGCTATAAAAGGAGATTATGTAGTTGTATCTCTTCCACATTTTTATGATTATCCTTCTGATTATGACAGTTGAGACTTGGTGTAGGATTAAGTAAATTTCTCCCCTTTGTTCATTTTTATGATGACTGTCTTTGCTGGAGTGATTTACTTTTCTTTTCTTTTCCATTTACTGTGTTGTGCAGACAAATTTGATAAAAGAAAGCATAAGAATGGGATATAATGATTTTGGAGATTACTATTACGCTCACGGTTCCCTTGCGGAAGCCTTTAAAAGTTATGTTCGTACTCGTGATTATTGCACTACATCAAAGCACGTTATTCATATGTGTATGAGTGCAATTCTTGTAAGCATTGAGATGGGTCAATTTACTCATGTCACGAGCTATATCAATAAAGCAGAACAAACAGCGGATGCCCTTGACCCTAATACAGTCTCAAAACTACGTTGTGCTGCGGGGTTGGCTAATTTGGATGCTAAAAAATACAAACTCGCTGCTCGAAAGGTTTGTGTTGTTAACTTCCAATTTATTCTGTTTAGTATCAATATGGTCTCTCCATTTTTTCTCCTTTCCTTTTAACTCGTGCATTATTGGTAATTCTACATGTTTAGCATTATAATTACATAGGATGCAGCTAAGATAAGTGAGAATTGGACTACACAGCTGATATTTGCTTTCTCTTTCTGTGTGTGTTAAAATTATCTAAGTCACTTACTGGTTGTGTTCAGGTTGCTTTGTGTGAATTGTATTTCCTGTGATCTTTCTGGCTGTAAAGAACTCACAGCGCCAGATTTTCATCTTAAAAGTATCTTTTGGAATTATCAAGTTTATGATTATACTTTCAGCTATTTAAGAATCTTTTTTCCTGTTTATTGATGGAATATTGTCATTTATTGCTTATAGAGATACTGTCTCTTCTTTGCATCCTAAGTAGGCATTGGTCAATGTTTCGTTTAACTGTTGAAAACTTGAAGTTGAAGGGTGCTTGTTATTTTACTGAAATTCAGCTGCTCAGCCATTTTGATGAATCAAGTGTCCTTTTTTTGCGCTCATTTTCGATATTGTTTAACTTGGATGGGCTGTATTTTGGGCATTTAGAGGTAACTCGCATCTTTATTGTAATTGTGATCGTACTTTGTGCATGATATCTTTCTATGGGTGCAGTTCCTGGAAGTGGGTCCTGAATTGGGAAATTCATACAATGAAGTAATTGCTCCTCAAGATGTTGCAACATATGGAGGACTTTGTGCACTTGCAAGTTTTGACCGGATGGAGCTGAAGGTGTATCTTCTTCTCCTTCTTCTCAACTTCTCCCAGTTAACTTGTTATTCTCTGGCCGATACTGTACTTCAGAGATAGTTTCTAATCAATGCTTTTTTTTTTGGTAGAACAAAGTCATAGATAGCATCAACTTTCGTAATTTCTTGGAGTTGGTACCTGAAGTGAGAGAGCTTATTCATGATTTCTACTCAAGGTAATTCATTATGATAGTACACTATTTCATTTGCATTTTTAATTCTTTGACTTCATGATGATATATTCTTGCAAGATAGAAATTAGCCATTCTGCTCTATAATGTAAAATTCAAGAAATCATGTGTTGGTAGGATCTTTTCTTTTTCTTGAATCAAAGTACTGGATTTTGATTTTGAGCAAATGAGTTCTTTAACACTGGGAAGATTTTCAATACTTGGTCATTTTTTCCAATAGTTTGTCTCAATTAATAGATCTATAATCTCTGGGATCAACCTTTCCAAGTTCCAAAAGAAATCTTTTTGGGTTAAGCTCTGTTTTCCTGTAGTCTTTTTTCTACTTAAAGCAGGAAAAAACTGGAAAAGAAGGAAAACTCGGTTCCTTCTCATTTCTTCTTGCTTGTGTCAAATTATCGAATTGTACAAGGCTGCTTGTAGAGTTTGCATTATAATGTCAACATTTTGATATTTAACACCAATTGGTAGCCTTAGACATCAGTTCCCTTCTTATAAGGCTGCTTGGAGAGTTTGCATTATAATGTCAACATTTTGATATTTAACACCAATTGGTAGCCTGAGACTTCAGTTGCCTTCTTATAAGGCTGCTTGGAGAGTTTGCATTATAATGTCAACATCAACATTTTAGTGTTGACCTTCTTATTTTAGTGTCCTTTTCTATCAGCTGAGCTTACATTCGTATTTTTAAATTTATCACTGTTCAACTCTAATTGATACCCTGGAGTTTAGTTCAGTGCTCTATTTTCTTTTTCATTGTCTTTTCTCATATGCTTTCCAGCAGTTAAATCTTTGTTGCTGGGCTTGAGGCGTGTTATATAAACAAAATTCTCTCCTTTACTCTGTTTTCTGTTGCAGTCATTATGCTTCATGTCTGGATTACCTGGGAAATCTTAAAGCAAACCTGATGCTCGACATCCATTTGCATGACCATGTCCAGACACTGTATGATCAAATCCGCAACAAAGCTCTCATTCAGTATACACACCCATTTGTGTCTGTTGATCTGCACATGATGGCTAATGCTTTCAAAACAACTGTTGCGAGCTTGGAGAAAGAGCTTGAAGCTTTGATTACTGACAATCAAATACAGGTTTGCCTTGAAATTTGCATTTCTATTTCTCCCTTATATTGTCCAGCTTACGGGCGTGTTTGGCATTGCAGCTAAAACATTGATTGCCCAAAATTCGAGTTTTTTTGCTTAAAATTATTTTTTTAATGTTTTTGGATCGTTTTGATGCGCTAATGAATGCCAAAAATGAATTAAAAAAAATGTTATTTTGATGCATTTATAACCAAAAATCATCTCGAAACACAACCTTTGTTACACTCCTAAACAAGCACTAAATAGCCTGAACCCTTCTTTTTTATTCCAAAAAAAAAAAGAACAAAATTTCTAGTCGTAGGAAATGCCCTTTGACTGGAATTCCTTGACCCTTATGATGGGGGTTCTGACCTGATCATTTTTCAGTATTGTTGGGCATGTTCAGTGATTGTTTTCTGGTCTCACTGCCAAACCTTTCATACCATTGCTCATTTTATTTCAATATCTTGCTGATAAAAACATCATGCATCTGCAGGCACGAATTGACTCACACAACAAAATTCTATATGCACGGCATGCAGATCAAAGGAATGCCACTTTCCAGCGGGTACTGCAGACAGGCAGTGAGTTTGATAGGGATGTTCGGGCTATGTTGCTGAGGGCAAATCTTATCAAACTTGAATACAAGGCATCTAGGAAACCTTAAACGAATTTCCAGTCAACTAGGACAATGAGAGACGTGGCAAACACGTTGTCTCTATTTGTTTCTGGGAAGTCCCCAACTTGGGTCTCCTACTGCGGTGAATTGGGGTTTTAAATCTTCAAACAAAATTGGTTTCCATGGAGGAGCATTTTGGAGGAGTGCAAGATTCTAATTCACCTTGCCAATTTCTGGCTGATGTTTTTTGTATATACTTGGATTTATTCAAGAAGTGGCTGTTGCTAATTTTTTGTCGCACTCCTTTTTTAGCCTCTTGGCCGCTGTTTCTTGTTTTACACTATCACACGACTACGTATGGAAATATGAATTGAATGTGGGGAATCAAATTTGAGTGTCTGTATCGTCATGAGTGGATGCATGATAAACTAATGTGAGCGCAATTGAACAGCGGGCAAGGATTCAAGGCCCTTGAAGGTCAGGAGTTGGGTGATGTGATGTATGTGCAAGTGAATTGCTGCAGCAACATGCTTGGCCTTCGGAAGAGCTGTACACTGTAGCTGTAACTTGAATGAGTTTGTACTGGTTTTTTCCTCGTTCAGTAGAAATCTTTCCGCAGATAATGATCCACTTTGTCACAACAGTTATAGAAAATTTTCAATCACAGAAAGTAATTTCAATTGTCACCACAACAGCAGTGTTCACTGATTTTCCCTCTTGTTCTCATACTACTAGGCAGCCACCTACGTGGTAGGAGATGACTGGGATCGTCTCCATGGAAACTCGGTCTAATGGGAAGACCTTTCATGCCAGAGACATGCTCGGTGTGTACGAACACTGTTTTGCTAATTTTTTTATAATGTAGTGTACGCTGTTAAGATTACTGGACCTGCCCGAAAACAATGGCAAGGTTGATTGCCTGGTGTTTCTTAAGCTCAATTATACACCACCTCATATGTTGCCTGCCAGAAGATCTCATATGTGGTTAGCTAGATATATATTTTTTTAGGTTTTTAATGTCTAATTGAACTCTAGAATATTGAATCTAGCAACTTATAACATCGATATCTACTTAGAGTTAATACTTAGCTAAACTTAAAAATATTAAGTTTAAAAGCAAGTTAAATCCATGTCATTTAGACTTAATATTTTGACTTGTAAATACCAGGTTATCACACTCCTTTTATCCTTTTAGATATGGTCTACAGTATCTATACTGATCCATGTCATCGAGGCCTGATATTTTGACTCATAAATACCAAGTTATCACCCTCCTTTCATCCTTGTAGATATGGTCTCCAGTCTACACCGATCCATCAACATGAAACCGAGGAGAGAGATTCACACTATGTTGACAATTTGAGAGATTTTCAGCAACTGAAACATTTCATAGAAAGAGAGAACCTTTCCGGCAATTATTAGTATTCTTTCAATATCCCTTATACAATTGGTTGTTAGAACTCATTTTCATATAAACTTGATACAAGTCAATCTGGGATGAAATGTGATACTCATTCTGGGAAACGAATAAACAAAATAATATGGAGAATGGAACTATGCGTGCCCTGAGTTTAGTAAAGAATCCGAGAAAAATCATGGTTTCGCATCATGTAATGGAATTGAAGGCAGTGATTTCTCGTGTTTCTTGTTTTATAACACAATCAAAAGTACGCATGAGAGTTGTGGTAGTGAATGGCTTTGGCAACAACGGTGGCGGGACTACTAACCATCTAAAAAGAAGTCATGCTTGAGACAGAGCTTATGATTGTGTGTTTTAGAGAATCTTGATGAACACATAGTCAAATGTAATAGCATGCATTCAATTATGCATAGCTGTTTAATTTTTACATTGTAATAAAATAAAAATTGGGTAAGATAAATGTATTATTTTCATTACAATGTGTTTTTTTATTTTGTTTGATATATATCGAACATAAAATAAAATAAATTGTTCATTCCAGTTCAATCTTTATCTATAATTTTATGTATATAATCTGAATATTATATTCACAAACTATATAGTTAATGCATGAATCTAAAAACATTAATTGAAAGTACTTAGATTAGCTCAAAACACAAAATAAAGAAACAAAAAAAAAAAAAAAAAACCCACAAGCCAAGACAAGCTATTGCACCTACCATCTTGCGAGCATTTTGTTCATGTATAAAGACATACAAAATCAAGATAGGGAAAACAAGAGTACATGAATTTAACATGTTTTGCAAACTATAATAATATTAATCAAGACATACAGGAATCCCTCTCTGGTATGGTTTCTTTTCCGGGTTATTTATAAGCTCGGGTTTTTCGTAATTCAGATTTAGTTAAGGGTTTTAGATCTCAAATAACCTGTTAAATTGGGCCGGATTTGATAACGGACAAAAAAGTAATGCTTGTGGGGACAATTAATAGATGTGGGTGGTTCTATAAAAGAGTTTTCACGTGTATGCCCATATGGGCAAGAGCCTACCCACCCATGCTCAACAAGGTCCCTCTCCTTTGATAGGAGTGCCAACGGAGTCGGCATGGTCAACAAGGTCCACCCTCTCCTATAATAACATTTTTAAAAGTAGTTTTTATTTTAAAATATATTAAAATAATATTTTTATTTCTTAAAAATTATTTTTAATTTTAGTACATCAAAATATATTAATTTAAAATAAAATAAATAAATTTTGAAAAATCACAGTGCCAAATATTGTCTTAACCATGATACCATGATCAGCTCAAGCTGGTATGGCTGGTTGTTAAAATTAACAATAGAGGAGATGGAGGACGATAAATTCAATGATCAGCTCAAGCTGGTATGGCTGGTTGTTAAAATTAACAATAGAGGAGATGGAGGACGATAAATTCAATTCATCCCCTCTTTAACTCCTCTCCCCTGCAAGATGAGAGTGGTCACTGGCCTGATACCTAGGGGTTGTAAGTATTTAATATTTTCGCACAGTTTGGTGAAAATTTAATAAATTTTATATAAAAATGAATCATCTTATTATTATTATTATTATTATTATTATTATTATTATTATCGAGTCGATCGTCTTGGAATTTGACACGGATGATCTTGTAAATAGCCAATGAAAATCAAAATAAATAAACAATTCTGAACGGCTGAGTTAATCTAAGAGATGGTACCCCGTGGTAGACGGTGTTGGATATTTTATCATATTCTCAATCCAATTTATATTGTCTAATTCGCTTTTTCTTGGCTATGAGCTAAGAAATTCTTCCATCCTTGTACTTGAATGAGTTGGAAGCGTTGGTCCAATCCTTAAATAGTGTTGGTGAATTTGGACAGGTAGATGATATTTCGTCACTCCATCTTAACTCCTCCCCATGTTCCCATCACACGGGAGACATTGATGAGATGAAGAGGTTAAGCTGTCCCCACGCCTCATGGGGTGATCTTTCAACAGAGAGTTCTAATGAGCCATGGACTTGAAACTTTGTCAGGACCATTACTTACAGATGTGATCAAGTACGATCCTATCTTCACCAAGAAGATTTATACACAGGCGTCTTTAATCCTGAGATGCACCAAAAGCAGGAGCTATAGTTTGCGTTGGTGTAAAATTCTTCTTCTTTTTTCCCCGGTCCGATGGGCGAGCTTGAAAGTGAGATGATGGAAGGAAAAGGAGATATAAAAGGCAGATTAGTGGTTTCATAAATAGCTCCTCTTTACAGGACCTTATTTGATGGCCATTTTCCAGAATAGAAAAGGAGAGGTGGCCGCCGGTCAAGCTTTAATGTAAAGAGGCTTGAAATCTGGCAAATGGGTTATTAATGCCGCAGCAAGAGCAAGAGCAAGAGCAGATGGTTGTGTGGGCCTGATGCCTCCCTGCTGCAACTCTCTCACTACTAGGATTCATAGAATTAAGTCTACGTTCAGATTACAACCACCATGAGAGTGAAAGGTCATGTGGGGGTGTGGGCCTGTGGATGGGAACAGAACCTTCAACCCACCTCTGCTGGGTCTACTATCCTTACATTCACACAAGAATTTTTGTGTAGTGTATACTCTCTCCTGCTAGCTAGAGAGCTTGGACACTTGGACTTGATTTCTAGTTGGGACTTCCAAGCCTTCAAAAGAAGTAGAAAGTTTGACAAATTTGAGTAAATATAGCCCTCTCCATTGACTTTATGGTCTTGTTCATTCATTGAGCACGTTTCTGGTGTTTTCCCAGATTTATGATTCATGCATTTGCTTTTTTTATCTAGAGAAGGCTACGTATTTCTTCGGCATGCTTTCGTCATATAAAGAAACGACATCTAAAAATGCCCCATGGACCATAGGCATGATGTAAAAATTAAGCAAGTTGCTGGTATATAATAGTTACCTTGCGCAGCTAAATTAGTATTGTTTATCCGCATCTATCTGGTCTCGAATTATGTGATTTAAGCATGTGCTGAGTTTTTATGCTCCCCCCGCTGTATGATTGAGAAGGTTTTTCCTTCGTAGCTTTAAGGAAAGTCTGCGAGGTGTTCAAACAAAGTTCTAGTCTTGTTTCCATGGATTAACTTTCTTTACTATTTGCATCTTTTCTTCTTCATGACATTATATAATTTATCGAGGGAGGTCTAGATGATTGCACCCAATCTCTTAAATTTTGTATTGTTCTTTTATGCTTCGTGATTTTTTTTTAGCACCTTGTAAAATGTGAAGTAACTTAACTAGAAGATATGGAATGTCTAAAAATGAATCCAGAAAATCATAGTGTTTTCTCTTTAAAAAAAATAAGGAAAAAGAATAAAGTCTCCGGTGAAATTATGAAAAACCTTCAAATATATATATATATATATATATATATAAGTAATTGATTTTTATTATTTTATTTTTCATTTGATGGGATAAAGTTTTGTGATTTCTCTATCTATAGTGTTTCAGTTTAATGATTCAGGTCATGTATTTAAAAAGTTAATACGAATTAAAAAAAATTAGTTTATTTTTTTTAGATTCATCATTTAACATTATTTTTTAAAAAAATAGCTTTTAATTTTTTTTTCAATTATGTTATTTTAATTTCATGATTTAGATTATAAATTTTATATGTTTACCTAAATTAGATTACTTTTTATTACCTAGGTTGTATATTTATCATCCTAACTCGAATTAGCATGTTTTTTTTTTAATTTTATACTTTCATGGTTTTTTTCGAGTTATCATGATATTTTTTATATATAATAAGTTTTTTACTATAATTATTTTTTTTATCATCTAATTAACATGAACCAATTTATTATATTTGGTCGAGTCCGTAAGCCAATTTATTTAAACATATTTGCGGCACCTAGATTATCGCCTTCTTTTTCTTAATTGTTTATTCTATTTTTTATTTTTGTTTTAATTGATACATTTCTTTAATGTTTTTTCTTTGTTTAAATTAATATCCCTGGTCTATGATTTTTTATTTTATGTGTGTGCTTATTTAATCTTTTTTTAATAGATATATTTTAAGAAATTTCTTTGTGTGTATTTATTTATTGATGTTATTATAATTTGTCTATGTTTTTTGTTTTGTTTTATATATGCGAAATTTATTTTAAAAAATAAAAAATATTTATTTTTAGATAATATTTTTAATATATGCAGCCTTATATGATATTTTTGATCTTTTATTTTTTTAATCAATTTTATATGTGTATTTATTTCTATTATTGTTTGACCGAATAAAAAATAAATTTAGTAAATACAACCTAATAAATATTATATATTGCATGATTAAATATCTTAATTTATATTTATTTTTTAATTTTTTAATTTAATTTTTTTCATTTATTTACCTAAATAGTTATCATTTCATATAATTAGATGCTTGGATGAAATTTTAGATATGCACATTTATGTAAAAAATGCATCTAAAACACCTGCATATCTAATTTATTTTCTTTTTAAAAAAAAACTTGTCACAGAGCACCAGTTAGCTAGCTGTAATCTCAAGTTTCTCTGGCCAAACCAATTTTGGCTATTACAATGTACTCATTTCTACAGTCCTCTCCTTGAAGAGGAAGTACTGGACTCGGTGCCTACGCCGAGAGCCAGACAGTTTTATTTTGCTTAAAAAATGATATTGAGCTGCCATAAAAGTGTTTTATAAAAGGAAGAAAAATACAAGACTCGTGTCGCCGCCGCGTGGAATAAATTAATTTTAATTCAATTAGACAAAAATAAATTAGAAATAATAGTGGATGGATTAAATTTTAAAATAAAAATTATTAATGTTACTTGAGAGAAAAAATATTTTTAAAAAAAATAAATAATATATTTCAATTTACAATTCATTAAATATAAAAAAAATATAATATAATTAAAAAATATAAAGAAATTGATACTAATTAACTAAGTTAGCTTAACAATTAGGTTCAACTCAAAATATCTCATCAAAAACTTATGATTTACATTATAATATTAAAATAATTTAATAAAAAAATTATAAAACTTTTTAAAAAATATATTTCTATTAACTTTTTAAATTTATAACTCGAGTTATTAAACCTGAAATATTCTATTTAAAAAATATATAAAATCTAATTCTTAATTAAATATTAAAAATAAATTAAATTTTAAATTTTAAATACTAAATAAATTTTATATTTAATTAAACAGTGAAATTTAAAAAAAAATGTCAATTTAATAAAAAGATAAAAATAAAACAAAAATTAGGAAAGATGAAAATAAAATAAAAAAATAATCAACTACCTTAACAAAATTGCTTCTTAGAATTCAATTTCAAAAGGCATGATGCAGTAGCATACGAGTCTTGCAATGCATTTAGCCAACCATGCTCAATAATCACATGTCTGAAGAATGAAGATTTGAAGAACGACACGTTGCGGAATCTTACATTGATCTTCCTTTGACTTGCTATGAACAAAAACGTCCACTAACAACCCAAAATAATTCGAGGGAAACAGATTTGATAAATCTTTCGTCCGTTACATCAAATTTCGGATCCAACAAGTACTGCATGGAAATGTTACAGACTTGGATGGAGATAACAATAACTCTTATCATCGCCTACTCCTTCCCTTCGATTTTGAATCAAAGTGGTGTGCCTTCAATTTCTTCTTGCGAGGCTGAGCGGTAGCACCACCACCACCACCACCTTCTCTAAATGGCATACCCATGAGAGCCAAGAGTCTTTGCGCTTCTTGATCGGTGTTAGCTGTGGTTGCAATGCACACATCCATTCCCCTGGCTTTACCAACCGCATCAAACCTAATCTCTGGGAACACACTCTGGTCGCGAATTCCAATGCTGTAGTTGCCATGTCCATCAAAGCTGTTTGGGGTCACACCTTGGAAATCCCTTGTCCTAGGCAGCCCCAAGTTAACAAGTCGATCTAAGAACGAGTACATCAGCTGAAAAATATAATCACAGATACAAATTACGAAATTTCCATGTGAAATTAAAAAGAACGCAACCAACAAAATGCACCAGAATACAAAATTGGTAATGATATGAGCCTGTTATGATCTGATCTAAACAGCAAGTAAAATCAGGATATGAGCAACAAGATCGATAGCCGACAAATTACATGGTGTGTTTATTCAAGATCAAAGTGGCATGGAAGCGTGTACAAGTATAAGAATGCCCTACTCAGAAGCACAGACCATCGTGATAAGAGACAGAAAACAAGTTCTAACATTAAGCTGAAAAGGAACAAAGTTCCCACAGTAGAGTAGTGGCGATCATCTCAAGACTACCTATGGACCATAGCCATCATCTCTACTGTGTTTCTTCTAAAATTTCATTGAGCATTGCCATCATTGAAGTGAATGATCATACTCAAAGAATCCATCATCTTGAGCAATCACTATATCTCCCACATGCAGAAGGGAACACCAAAATAAATACAAAAATCCACATATTATCATTCAAAACTTGACAGTATACCTCAAATCCTGTTTAGAATTGGAGTGTAAAAGCATGTTTTTGTGAGATCAAACAAGAGAAATCCAATGCTAGAAACTTCCCTAATCGCCAGTATCATCGGCTAAGCTAAATGCCCCCACTATTAATCCACATGCTACTAAAAGCACACATCATCGAATCAACCATTACAATAATTATCACAAAAATATGCATCCTGGCATTTCCACATCATCGAATCAACCATTACAGTAATTATCACAGAAATATGCATCCTGGCATTTCTTCTCTATCTAGAAGGGAGTTGGACATGCAGTATTTTTCACTCTTGCACCTGTAACTTCAACTATACCCAAGCAGCTTCTCCTGACAGATCCATCTTTAATATCATTTTCATCAAAGCCCTTTCAAAAACTACAACACCCTTCCCAAACACAAAAGAAGAAATCTTGCGCTATGATGGCCAAATAATATATAGCCTCTAGAGTTTACACTCCTAGCTAACTTTATCATGAAATATGTAGCCGCGGCCATGAACATAAACAAGAAAATTCGATAAAGAGAGAAAACACAAATGCTCACGTTTCCTCTGAGTGTAACAGCAATACCAAGAGGTTGGCCTTCCCTAATCTTGAAGGTAGCAACCGAATTCCTGGCTCGCGTCTTTACGGGTCTTTGGCCTGTGATAAGAGCCAAATCATTTATCGCTGCGTCCAACCCCTTAGCATTCTGCGCAGCATCTCCAATCCCACAATTCACCACAACCTTCTGAATTTTTGGAACCTAAAGAAATGAGAAATTCAAATTTCAGCAAATTGCAAATTAAATTAACTTTATCAGTAATTTGGAAAATTTATAAAGAGTTACCTGGTGAATGTTAGTGTAGCTGAACTCTTCTATCAGCAAAGGGACGATTTTTTCAAGGAATGTGGTTTTGAGCCGATTGCTTTTCTCTGCTTCTGATTTGTCCACCAGAACAACATCTCCAGTAGCTCTCACTGAGACCACCCCATTCCGGATTCCGTACGTTACTCTTGCGTTTGAGGGCGGCGGGAGAGTGGGGAATCGGCCGTGAAACGACGCCGCCGAGGAGGATAAGAGCGAAGTAGTGGCCATTTTTCTGGTGATTTTTTTTTCTTTTTTTTTTAAATGAAAGGAGGGGTTGGACACGGCTTCTCTGTTGATGTGGTTTGGAGAGCGGGATTGTGAAATGGGTTCGGAGGTTCAACTTATTTACGTAAGTACCACTCAGGGGGGTGCGGTGTGTGGGTGTGTTGTAAATTTAGGCAGTTGTTGGTGGCGGGCTGTGAAGGAGAAAGGATAAGAGGGATGGCAAATTATTGCCTTTTTCCTTGGGTGTTTTCGTGTTTTTAAAAAATACTTTTAGTTTTAAGAAATAAAAATTTAATACTTTTAAATATTTTATTATGATTTTAATAAAAGAAATTATTTTAATATATTCTAAGAAGCATTCCGCCGTGAAGTGCGAAACATCGTATTCTGCTAACATTACTAGAAAAGAAAATACACACAGTAATGTTGATGCAA
This sequence comes from Populus ilicifolia, assembly GCA_015708895.1. Taxonomy (NCBI): domain Eukaryota; kingdom Viridiplantae; phylum Streptophyta; class Magnoliopsida; order Malpighiales; family Salicaceae; genus Populus; species Populus ilicifolia. Next base: position 2,107,592 of record SRLM01000119.1, on the reverse strand, counting down.
GTTGAAGGAATCTTTGGTAGAGTGGTTGCTTTGTACTATTCAATAGTCAAGGCAATAAGGGGTGCCATTTTATGTAACAATTAATTCATGCTAGGAGTGCATGACATTTTATTATTCGGGAGAGATTTGGCTCCCTCGAACAAGGATTAGGGGGGCTTTTTATTGGCTTGAGGTATCTTTACAAATATAAATGTTTTGCACGTAAGAGCTTTTCTTTTTTCAACATTTAATAGACAATGACGTTCAAATTCAGGGTGACGGGATGAGAATGGTAAAATGTGGCCATGGTTGAGGATCAATTTCCTGATTTTTTTTAATTAAAATAATATTTGTACAGCCTAGTTAGATGAAATTAGGCTCTAGGTTGTTATAAAAAAACAAAATTAAAAGATAAAAAATTTAGAAATACACGATCAATCTTAAATTCTCACTGATTTGAGTATAAAATTCAACATTATTTTTAAACATCTAAAAATTATTATCTTTAAGCATCTGGGCCTCTCCTTCCTTAGTTTTCTTTAACATAATGAAAATCTTAAAATCATAACTATATCATTTTGAACATCTAAAAATCCTAATTTCACTGGTTACTGCACCTAAAGAAATGAAGAACCCATCTTTTGTTCTTTAATAAAAATCATTAATATTTTTTAAAAAAATCTCCTATCAGTTTGTACTAACAATAAACACAAACTTTATGAATAAATTGTGTATTTAAAATATTTTTTATTTAAAAAGTTATATCAGTAATATCTTTTTAATTATTTTTTAACTAGCACATCAAAAGTAATTTAAAAATATTTTTAAAATATAGTGTCAGACGCGCCAAGAATAAGCTTATTCTTCCATGTTTTCCTCCTTCGTTGCCAAGATGTCAACTGGATGCATTGCTTCATTGATCCTCGAGTGCCTGCCTTGGGTAATTGCCCCTTAGTTTAGTAGAATCTTATTGGTAGTACTTGACATACGTGGAATTTTAATTGACAAAAAGAAAAAAACCCAACATAATTCCCTAACTATTCTAGGTATCTCGAACCTGGATTTGGAGATGGCTAAGGGAAAATAATCTTGAATTCTTTTAGATGTTCTATTTGTGTTTTAAAAATATTCTTAAAACAATTTAAAATTATTTTATTATTTTTAAATTAATATATTTTTAAATTATTTTAATATGATAATAACAAGAATAATTTTTAAAAAATAAAAAAATACTAATTGATATACATATATTTTAATACAAAAAATTATTTAAAAAATATCAACAGCCACACTCATTGAAAAAACATTATCATAGTGGTTACTGTAGCATTGCCTCTGAAACCATGTAAGGATAAGTGAATGCGCTCGTGAGATATGTCTACCTACAAAGCTAGGAAAAGTGATTGGTTTCACCTACACCTGCCAATGCTTTTACGGCTAGTTAAGCACGTGTTTGTCAGCTTGCTCACGTGCCTGCGAGATATTGTTTGGTTTAATACACGCCACCATGAATCATTAGTGCAACTATCACATGGGTTATTGAAAGTCATCAAAGTTAATTGTTCTGACATTTTTTATATTACTGGTTATATGATAACTAATTAATCTATTTATTTAAAGTGTTTTCACTTCTAATAAGCCAATTTCTTTTTATTTGAATTTGGAACCTTTCATTAAAATTCAAGTCATTTTGCTTATCTGTGTACTTTTTTTTGTATTTTGACTTTAGAAGCTTGGATGCTGGGAAGGCTTATTTAAAGGCTTGAAAGTTGGAAATTTGTTGATTATATTAAATTTAGTTGTTTTATTGAAGTACTATTAAAAATATTTTTGAAATTTTTTAAGAATTAAATAGAATGTAGCCACCAAATAAAACCAATAGTGAAACATGGTTTCAACTAGCAAATTATTTGTTCAATTAATGAATCTTTAAATTGACATCTTCATCAATTCATTATCGAGTTTAATTTCAATAAAACCAATTTAAATTATATTTTTTACTGTATGATATTTTATGGATGGCTGGTAACTAGTGTACTAAAAAAAAAGAGAGGTTATAATAACGTGTTATAGTAATGTAATTGCCGTGCATTAAAGGTGGAGGTGGTAATTAAGAAATATCATTGACCTCTTGGGTTCAGATTTAAAGCTTATATCTGAAGACATCTATTAAAGTTTTCTAAATACACTAAACTGACATGGATTGCCACAAAATAACTCGGAGGTATCTCTGATGGTCAAATGGAAAAGAAATCATGCCCAGATAGATTACATGCTTGGTTCAACAAAAAGAAGAGAAGAAGGCTCACTTCACTCGATTAACCACTCAAATCAACTGCTTGAGTTAGAATTAGGACCAATATGAAATCGCTGTCCATTTGATTAGAAATATATTTTCAGTGTATTCAACTCAGCGTTATTCACCAGTGAATGAAAAATACACGTTCTGAGGCCACATGAGGTTGTGGTCAGTTTCTTCCTGCTACGATGCATCTAAACAGATCCCCATGACAGGATTAGAAGGAACAAAAGGAGAAGAAAAAATCTCCCGAAGGGCACCACCGAATCCGAGTACTCTGTGAAAGTAAATTTGCTTTTACTCTTTGACTCTTACACTGTCATCTTAAAAAGGGTTAAAATCTAAATCAGAGAAATGCTTATTTAAGATAAAAAGAGGAAAGATAGTCAACCGACTCCTTTGGAGGTTTGTATTTGCAAGGCTCCGAATACTCCACATAATTTCAATTCATCTTTATTTATTCCTGTGGGGTTTACTTGCTTCTCCTCTCTCCTCTTTCTTGTCTGTGCAAAATCCTTCTTAGGGCCGCTCGTCTTCTTCCTTGTTTTTTTTATCTTTTCTCTTGTTGGTTCTCCTTTTGAAGCCGTTCTCTCTCAGTGTCAGTCAACATGCAAAGAACGGCACACTAATACTTCCACACACCCCCGGCACACCAACCCCCCNCCCAAAAAAAAAAAAAAAAAAAAAAACTAGGGTTTCCCTTTCCGAGTTTTCTCAACGCCAATTTAAGGCCTCTTGAATGTTAGAGTTTCGGACATAAACTTAAAAGGGTTTTTAGAAGGGGAGAGAGGGATAGAGAAGGAAGCCCTAAGCAGCAAAGAAGATAACAAAAAGGGTTTGCTTGCCTTCTTTCTCTTCCTTTCTCACAGTTTTCAGCAGAGAGAGGGAGTTGGAGACATTTGGATAGATATATGGTATCCTTGTGTCTACTCTACCTCTCTATCTTCTTCCCTTTTGTTTCTATTTTCTTATGATTTCTTTATTTCGGGGGAAGTTTTAATTTCTCTTCATTTTTTTTTAAAAAACCCATTTCAGGATTTCTTGTTTGGCTATCTGTGGTTTGGTTTTTGAATGATAATTTCAAGATTCGAACTTGGTTATGCATGGTTTCTTGTGAATCTAGAGAGGGCGTTTAAGTCTAGTGTAAAAATAGAGTAAAAAAAAAACAGGCTTAAGCTTTAATGAGTTTTGGGGGTTTCCTCGAAAACACTAGTCCTGGTGGTGGTGGCGCAAGAATCGTGGCTGATATACCTTATAACAATAACAAAAACATGCCCCCTGGTGCAATGGCTCAGACTCGCCTTGTCTCTCCTTCTCTCACTAAATCCGTGTTCAACTCTCCTGGACTCTCTCTAGCCCTTGTACATATCTACATCTTTCTATTTGTTTCTTTTTTGTTTGGCTACTAAGTGACTTGGGTTGTTTGTTTGGTGAGGTCTTTAACCTTAACGTATGTGTTTGATTCTTGATCAGCAACAGCCAAACATAGATGGTCAAGGAGATATAACTAGATTGGCTGAGAACTTTGAGACAAGTGTGGGTAGGAGAAGCAGAGAAGAGGAACATGAGAGCAGATCTGGTAGTGATAACATGGATGGCGCGTCGGGTGACGATCAAGATGCAGCTGATAAACCTCCAAGAAAAAAGAGATATCACCGACACACTCCACAACAAATCCAAGAACTTGAAGCGTATGATATCTATCACTAATTTGCACTTTCAACAGGATTTGTTGAGTGATATTGAGAGAGTGTTGCTTTTGTTTGTTTTACAGCTTGTTTAAGGAATGTCCTCATCCTGACGAGAAACAAAGATTGGAGCTTAGTAGAAGGCTGTGCTTGGAGACTAGGCAAGTCAAGTTCTGGTTTCAGAATCGTAGAACCCAAATGAAGGTGATGAATGATAATTGACAAACCATGGATGTTTTCCCTTTTGGGCTGGATTTTTATGGATAGAAAGTTAAAATGTGTTTGATTGTTTGCTGCAACAGACTCAACTGGAGCGCCATGAGAACTCATTACTCAGGCAAGATAACGACAAGCTTCGAGCAGAAAACATGTCCATAAGAGATGCCATGAGAAATCCATCGTGCTCAAACTGTGGTGGTCCTGCGATAATCGGTGATATTTCACTTGAAGAACAGCATTTGAGGATTGAGAATGCTAGATTAAAAGATGAATTAGATCGAGTTTGTGCACTTGCGGGCAAGTTCTTGGGTCGCCCCATATCTTCGTTAGCTTCTTCACTTGGCCCTCCGATGCCGAATTCAAGCCTGGAACTTGCAGTTGGTAGTAATGGTTTTGCTGGTTTAAGCACCATGGCTACAACGTTGCCTTTGGGACCTCATTTTGAAGGTGGGATTTCTGGTGCTTTGCCTATGGTAACTCAAACTAGACTAGCAACAGCTGGTGTTACTGGTATTGATAGATCATTAGAGAGATCCATGTTCTTGGAGTTGGCTTTAGCTGCCATGGATGAATTGGTGAAGATGGTTCAGACGGATGAGCCTCTTTGGATCGGGAGCTTTGAGGGTGGTAGAGAAATACTGAACCATGAGGAGTACTTGAGAACCTTCACTCGCATTGGAATGAAGCCTAGTGGCTTTGTTAGTGAGGCATCTAGAGAGACTGGTATGGTAATCATAAACAGTTTGGCCTTAGTGGAGACACTGATGGATTCGGTGAGTTGTTCAAAATCTTTCCTTATTGGTGTCTTATACATACATACATACATATGTACATACATACATACATATATATGTTTTCGTTTTTGGACTGTTTAATATATAGTTTTTCTTAATTTCATTGGAATTACTTTTTGTGTTCTTTATCTTTCCTAGAACCGATGGGCAGAAATGTTTCCTTGTATGATTGCAAGGACGTCTACCACTGATGTGATAGCCAGTGGAATGGGGGGGACTAGAAATGGTTCACTTCAGTTGGTAGGCTACTCGTCTCTTATTCACTGTTGTTTGTAAGATTTCTACTATTTTTGGTGGTGCTTGTTTAGCAGTTTGTTTAGCTCTAAATCTTTTCTTAATCCATCATATTTAGATGCATGCCGAGCTCCAAGTCTTATCCCCATTGGTTCCGGTGCGTGAGGTAAATTTTCTCCGATTTTGCAAGCAGCACGCAGAGGGGGTTTGGGCTGTTGTTGATGTATCCATTGATACCATCCGAGAAACTTCCGGTGCACCCCCGACATATGTGAACTGCAGGAGGCTTCCTTCTGGTTTTGTGGTGCAAGATATGCCCAATGGGTACTCCAAGGTAATAATATAGAAACTAGTGCAAGTTTTTGGTCTGTAGCATGCCGGTCGGTACCCTTTTCTCTTTACATTTATTGTGTTTCAGTTGAGAACATTTGATCTGTGGCAAAACACCAGGTAAAAAATCATGAGCATTTGCATTCCCAAGCCACTTAGAGAGCTCATGCATCTAAGAGCCTTGTTTGTCAAGTGATTACCCACTGTTTCCCTGTCACAATCTGAGCCTTCCTAGAGTCCAATAATAGTCTTGGATGCTTCTTCTGATGTCAAAACACTGTTTAAATTTCAAGTTTCAACAACTAGGGTTGCTTAATTTTTTTATAAAAAAACTCCATGGTACAGCAGCAAATCGAGATTACACCACTTATTTTATCAAATAGAAGTCTCCATTACTTGAATTGCAGTGCCTTAAACGCATTGATTTCATATCCTTCATTAGTAAATGCCTAGTTATCCTCAATTTTGATTGAATAAACAATATATTTGATGCTTCTATTCCAATGATGCAATCTTGGTTATCTTCATCATCTTGTATTTAATCATGCTACAGCGTATGACCTGGTTCCAGCCTTGTGTTTTGTTTATTTGTTTATTTTTAACTCAATGAAGAGTCCTAATTGTCAAAGTCCAAGACTGATTATTTTGTTTCCATTTGAGTATCCAAGCTTGTATATGTAGACCATAGTACACATCTCGATGTCAGCTTCTACTGTGTACTTTGTTCCCTCAAATCTTGCAAAATCTTTTTCCATTTCATTATTTTATGCAAGGACTGCTTGATTCCATTTCTTTCTTTGAGCCCACCCAACCTAGAGCCCTTTCCCTAGATTTGCCTTGTAAATTAATATGGAAATTTGCTTTGAAAGTCTGAACATTGACTCAATATATGTAAAATATTATAAAATGACACAAAAGAAGGTTGATGCTTTACAGTAATAAAATATGAACCTCCTACATCCTTTTTGCTGTTGTTTAATCTTACGAACTTTGACTGACATTCAGCCTTTGACTGACATTCAGCCTTCTTCCATGGAATTGGCATTTGATCTTTTATATTGTGTGGCTTTAATTCCTAATCATTAGCCAAGAAAAAAAAACATTTAGTCTTTTTTCTCTACAAGAGAAGCAATCAATTCGCATGGTAGCAATCATTAAACAATAATGAATATGTTAATTTTCCAACTTGAGCAGTTGGTGCAATTACCCATATCATAACTAACAAAACTATTAAAATGCAGGTTACATGGGTTGAGCATGCAGAATATGATGAAAGGCAAATACACCAGCTCTATCGGCCAGTGATAAGCTCCGGCATGGGCTTTGGTGCCCAACGATGGATAGCTACCCTTCAACGTCAATGCGAGTGTTTAGCCATCCTCTTGTCCTCCAATGTACCTAGTAGAGACCACACAGGTCAATATCAATGCTAATTTCCTAAACAACGTGGAATTCTTTGTAACTTGCCAAAACAACCTTTGTTGACGTGTGAAGTGTTTGTTTAGCGATAACTACATGTGGTCGCCGAAGCATGTTGAAGCTGGCGCAAAGAATGACCGATAACTTCTGTGCTGGAGTTTGTGCCTCCACAGTGCACCAATGGAACAAGCTGAATGCCGGAAATGTTGATGAAGATGTTAGGGTTATGACCCGAAAGAGTGTTAATGATCCTGGTGAGCCACCAGGCATAGTTTTGAGCGCTGCGACCTCTGTCTGGCTACCTGTCTCTCCACAAAGGCTCTTTGATTTCCTACGCAATGAACGACTTAGAAGCGAGTGGGACATACTCTCCAACGGTGGACCCATGCAGGAAATGGCCCACATTGCTAAAGGCCAGGATCACGGCAACTGTGTCTCTCTCCTACGTGCTAGCGTAACCTCTCTTCTCTTCACAAGTATTTAATATTATATATCAGTTGCAATGTCTCTTCTTTTTCTTGCATTCCTGCACAAGATAGATATAAAATCGTTCTGGGTCAGGAAAAGAAGTTCATGTTTGTGTTTGGTTATAAAAGTATTTTTTTAATCCAAAATATATTAAAATGATATATTTTTTAATTTTAATGTTTTTTCGGGAGTTGAAAAAAAAGAAAAGGCACCTTAATTTACAAGGGTTTCTCTCTTTCTCTTCTAGATAGGACATGAATTTTTTTTGGAAAATAGTGTCATGTGGGGGATGATTTAAATTTCTGGCGTGTCCCTTTGGGGTGTCAGGTCGATTGGTTTTTGTCGTGGTTAGATAAAAAGGTGAAATACAAACGAATTTGGAAGTATCATCTGTATGGCCACAGATAGACATGACCAGTTTTTAGGCACAATCTCTATCCTTCGTAAGCCTCAAAAAGTCAAAATATAATGAACACCTGTCACCGTTTATGTAAAAAACGTGATCTGTTATGACACTCGTATATACGTTAAAGAAAAGGTTAAAACGTCATCTGATCTAATGGAAATTCAAGTCAAATTCAGGGACCACTATTGTGATTCACCCTGTTCTGGTTTCTCCTTTTCCCCTCCTGGCAGGCCATGAACGCTAACCAGAGTAGCATGCTAATACTGCAAGAGACCTGCATGGATGCAGCAGGCTCTCTTGTGGTGTACGCTCCCGTTGACACTCCGGCCATGCACGTGGTGATGAACGGTGGTGATTCGGCTTACGTGGCGCTTCTTCCGTCAGGGTTTGCTATCGTACCGGATGGGCCTGGTTCACGTGACCACCAAACGACCAACGGCGGCCCGAATGCTAATGATATCGGTGGCCAAGAGAGGGTAAGTGGGTCCCTTTTGACGGTGGCCTTCCAAATACTGGTGAATAGTCTCCCTACGGCGAAGCTCACAGTAGAATCTGTGGAGACAGTCAACAACCTTATTTCATGCACAGTCCAAAAGATCAAGGCTGCTCTCCAATGTGAAAGCTGATTATGCAATGCGTGATTGAGCTGTCCTATTAGTGAGTATTTTGTTAGTTTACAAATTTTATAATGGCTGTGTTGGTCTGTTAATTTTATGGCGTCACAGAGAGAGAGAGAGAGAGAGAGCGCTCGCTTGGTAAATGAGTGGGGAGACTGGAAAAACGAAAGTGAGCAGTCATCTTGTTGATGTTTGTGGGTGTTGAGTCAAGAACGAACCGCGCGTGGAGACTCCTTGCAAGGTGGTGAGGATTTATGGGCCAGTGACTGCTAGCCGGGTTGCAGCTGGTATGCATATTGCAAAGAGTGCTCTTAACACGAGGCAAGGGTGGTGGTTCGGGCATTGACTCAAATCGACCCCTGCCTCAATTATTACTAAAAAAAAGAGTTAAAACAAACAGTGTTTCAAGAAAGAAAAAAAATGGGTCTTTCTGATATTTAAATTAATATCCAGATTATATATATATATATAATCTGTTTTTGTTGAACTTGGAATGACTAGTTCAGCCTGTTGATGTTTGTTGACTCGTGTGGTTTTGTATTGTTTGAGATATTCTAAAGTTTACTAATAATAACCCTTTTTTTGGTTAATGGACTTGTATTTTCTGTCAGTTCACGGGTCTGAGTGATTGGTATTGTTGTTTTAAAATAATATCATTTCTAGTGCTGTTTTAAAATAATATCATTTCTTTTACCCTGATTAAGGTCTTTTTTTATTATTTTGGTATTGTTGTGGTGTTGATACTACAATAATTGTTTGGTTTAGTAGCATCCATAGAAATGAAGTTTGCCTGATAGAGATTTGGACTCCCTGTTCGAAAAAAGGACATTTTATTCGTATATAATAAGCTCAAAAGTGACAATGATTATGCTTTTTGACGGGGGAGTATTCAACGAAGTGTTTGCTGTCCACCCTTGTTAAGTAACTGTTAAGCGAGAAATCAAGAGCCCTAATTAGGTTGTAGCAACGCGGCGCTGGGATTGCTACTGGTTAACCTGTTTTTGTAAAAAAGTTAAAAATATGTTGCTTTAAATTATTATTTTTAAATACTTCAAAAAATAAACTGGATCTCTCTGACAAACACCTCCTAAGCGAGGACCGGGAGAAACAGATGATATCTGAGGAACTGCGAAGGCAATGAATGAGAGGGCAGAAGCCGATGGGAGAAGGTGTAGCTATTATTTAATGCTATGGGTTTGTCTTCGCCCCTGGCTTGCGTGTACAGACCAGTGAAAAGTTGACACGTATATATCTTGGAGGTTTTAGGTGACCGTGGGGAGGATGAGATAGGATGCGTGCATGAAAGCTATCTTGATTATTTTATTTTATAGTTTAATAATTGTGGTCAGTCATATATGTAAACACACACACACACACACAAATGGATTTGCTGCAAAAAGCTAAATATTTCTGATTGCGAGAGGAAGGAAAGAGGCTTTGGAGGTTAAAGTTACGAATAATGACACTTGTGGATGATGATATACTTTTGGAATGAAAATAATACCCTCTTTAGCTCTACTCATTTTCCCTGAAAGAATAAAATTATGATAAAAATGAAATTTTTGTATTGTACCTAGATTATTTTATTTTATAGTTTAATAATTTTTTCTCGCTTTTAACTGTGTTCTTAAGAAAATAACAAGAAGAATTACATGGCACAAAAAAATAATATTGGATTACTTACAAATTTGCTATTATATTCAATTTAAGAACTCAAAAATCCTTATTGGTTTATTAAAACAACAAAATCACTACTAAAAAACTCTTTTTGCAAAAAAAAAATGAAACCTAGCCACCGGCTTGAATTCAGTCATATCATCCGCACCCAAGAAGGCCACAGATATTGCTACTTGTTGCTTTTTTCCCTTTCAAGTGATGGTGGCTATTCATCTTCTCTCCGAGTACAGGATAAATTGATATTCTTTTTTGAGAGTGTTTATCCACAAGCTAAACTTATGGTTGTGATTCTCTTTCTCTCATTATCGCACACACATGGGGCCTTCCATTCGCTGTATAATGAAATTTGTGGAAAACCTAGAGAATTTAAGTGGAGAGTAATGTAAAATGCTGCACCAACAGGTTGTTCATTATTTCTTTCTTCATCCCTTCTGCTCGTTTATTTTTCATAATACAGGTTGGAGATAGCCCCCAGTGCAGAGAATGAAGACTCTAAAGAATTAAACCCTAGGAAAAACCTTGAGGAGGAATATTAGAGGAGTCTGGCTAGTTTTGATGTTGTTTTGTGTTTTTAAATCTTGGGGGTTTTCTTATGTCAGATTTCTTTAGGTGTTTATGGGTTTAGGAGGAGGAGAACGGTTGATTGCTGGGTGGTTCAGGTTAGTGTCGAGAGGGTTATAGTTTGAGGAGATCGCGTCGGTGGCTATGTGGTTGGGTTGGATTTGTGACTGGAACGAAGTGGTTGAGCGACGGTGCTTTAGGGGGTTGCTAGGTCGTGCTGTGGTGAGAGAGGCAGATGTAGGGAGGCTCGGCCACAATAGAGCTTGGGTGTTATGGCGAATCGGGATCGTTGGAGTGAGAGACTGTTGAGGGGAACAATGGGTGATGTGTTGGCGGCAGCACCAAGCTTCTGGCAGTGGTTAGTGGGTATGCGAGGAAGGAACAACAACTAGTCTTTAATGGTTGGAAAAGGTGGTTTCCGATGGTGATTGGGCGAAGATTAGGCTATGATTAGAGTTCTGTGATAGAAGATGTAATCTAGTTGCGGTGGTTTGGCCAGAATCTAGCGAGAAAATGTAGAAGGGGTCTTTGTTGGTGTTTCAGCAAAATTTAGTCGTTTATGTTATTACATGACGGTGGATTTTTTTTTTTAAAATCTAAGTTTAAAAATTAAACTGGACTCTAATGTAAATAGTAATTTTTAAAAGAATATATGTGGATTGACAAATTATACAATGCCTGTATAATTTTTTAAAAAAATACTTTTAAAAGAAAGATTTACTTAACTCATGTTCAATGGGTTTTGTGTTTTCATCTTATTATTTCAATTATAATCAAATTCACTAAAAAATTAATATTTTAAAAATTATAAAACATAAATCCTAAAGCAGAAGTGGTTGTGCTTACATCAGGACATACAATGCCCTATTATATTCGGGCAATGTTTGCGATGACTGACAACGGCTAGAAAAGGCTTTCCTTGGTTTTTTAGAATTGTCTCGGCGGATCATTCATCCTTAGACAACGTATGTAGCTTAAGGACATCCGGTCTAGTATTAGAGGTGTTTTTTCTCTCTCTTAATTTCCACACCTAACTTTTTAAATTTTTAAAGTGGCCTTTTATTTATTTATTTTTAAGTTTGATCTCTTATTTTTTTAATTATTAAATATTTTAATTTTAATTATTTATAAAAAGATTTTTAAATTTTATCATCTTTTAATTTTTTTATCTTTTAATTTTTTTTATCTATTAAATTTGATTCTCATTCTTGTAATTGATATTTTTTTATTTTAAATAATTTTTAAAATATATTTATTTTAATATTTTATTCTCTTTAGTTTTTTTTCCTATTAAATTTGGTCCCTTTTTTTTGTTATTATTTTACTTTGAAAAAAAAATTAAATTTTTTTATTCTATATTTAATTACTGAGAAATAAACTTCTTGGTTGAATCAAGATTTAGAATTTCATGAATTATAAATTTAGAAAATTATCTTAGATTATTGAGATTTACTTGTTTTTCTTTTCACTTTATAAGCTCATGTTTCCATCCTTGATAATTTATTGAAATAAACTAACATTGTTTCTTGAAAATTACAGGGTCAATTTACTAGAAATAGCCAAAATATTTATGGTCTTACTTTCCTATTTTGTTCCTGGTTAAAAAGTTATATCGTTGCACCTTTTGTTTTATTTTTTTAATTTAAAAAGATAATGCTGTAAAGTTAAAAAAAAAAAAAGATTGGCAAAGCAATTATCAATCATACTTCCACTTTACTTTTATGTTTTTTATTATTTTGGTATGTTTATCTCAAACATAATTTTTTAAAATAAAAAAATATTAATTTAATATATTTCTAATAAAAAATACTTTAAACTATAACTGCAATTTCAATTTCAAATAAAACCCTCTTCCGGAAGAAGGTTGCAACTAGAAATATAAAGGCACTACACACTGATTAAAAAAATGGTTTTAACATGATATTTATATACTGTCTAAAATCATTAACGATGAATATGAAATTGACTGATCATTCTTACATTGATTTTCTGCAAATTCAATGAATTATCATGAATTAATTCTAATTATCTTGAACTGGTTTTGTTTCATTGAAGCTTTTAAGTGCATTGTTTCAGCAATTCAATAAACTTGTAGGAATTAATTCTAATTAGTCTTAAATTAATTGTGTTCCATTTAATCTTCTCATATTTATTGTTTGTCCAATTCAATGAATTGCAAAGAATCAATTAGACAGCCCTAGCATTTTATATTAATTCTACTTCATTTTTAGATTTTGGAAACGAAGTAGAAAAAGAAAAAAAAAACACATTCTTCCTCTCTATCTACCTTGTTTGCCCTTAGGCTCTCCTTCCTCTAACTTTAGGTTTCGTTGTTGTAGAGAGAGAAAATGAGTAAGTTTCCTAGTTCATAGGTCTTAATTGAATGCGTGATTCGTTCATGATATTGATTTTGAAATCCTAAGAGGTGAGTTTTGCTAAGATCGTCTATACCTATTGATGGGAAATCTAGCCTTAAAGACAGGATACAATTATTGACAATAACTTTCTTTTATTGTCATAGTCTTGATATGAAATTCTACAATTCTACTTGTAAGTATTTGATACTTTATCTTTTCTTTAATGCTTTGTGTTCGTGTTATTTGATTTATAAATTTTTTACTATATTTTGGGGTTAAAAACATTAATTATTTTTTTAATTTTTATTTGATCTATAAACACTGTATAATCTTATTATCTAAGTTAAAAGCATAACATTTTAACTTGGATCAATATTCATCATTTTTTTTATTATTAATTTTATGTTTTAATTTTATAATTTAATATTAAATTTATTAAAAATTAAACATCGTTATTTTTTTTGTTTTGCTTTCTATTATGATAATCTAACCTTGCATTATGACTCATACATTTGTCATTCTAACTCAAATTGAATCGAGATTTTTATATTATTTTATTTTTTATATTAAATTTATTTTTTATTTTTTTTTATTTTTTAAAAAATAATTTTATTTTTTAAAAAAAATAATTTTATTTTTTTATAAAAAATTTAGCTTTTTGCATTGAAGCATTAGATTGTTGAAGATTGAGTTTCATTATTTTTTTTATTTTGGTCAGCCCGTCTTATAATCTAAGTCATAGGTATAAGATGCTAGCCCTGATTTATATTTATATTCTTTTTGATTTTTTTTTAAATATATATTTTTAATTTTATCCCTTAACTTTGAGTTTATTAAATATTAAATTTTTTTAATTTTTTTATATGTAATTTTTATTAGGATATTCTAATTTTATTATTTAGATTATAAATTTGTTATGCTGAGAAGTTATATCTAATTTTTTTTCTTTATCTTTTAAAAGATATATAGCTAGGGGTTTTTTTAAAAAAAAAATTGATTTAAAATACACTTGCAGTGCTTTGTCATTGGGTTTTAAGTTATGAAAAAATTGATCAACCACCTAATTAGGATCTTAGTGGGACACGTTGGTTTGCATGCCGTGCAAATATGATTTTGTTAGGTTTCTCTCTCCCTCTCTCTCCCCCCTATTATGAAAAAATGGATGAGATACGGAATGTTGGATGTTGTAGAATATTATTAAAGTTTTTTTTTGGAAGATTGACATCATAATTAATGTGCATATCATCCCCTAACTTTACTATCACACTTGAATATCTTGACAATTAATTAAAAATTAATTTTATAATAAAAAATTAAATATTTAATATATTTTTTAAAAAAATATTTAATTCAAGTAATCTCCATTTATTATTATGGTTATTAAAAACTCTAACTAGTCAATAAAAATTATATGATATAAAACTAATTACATAAAAAAATACTTCCATTTCTCAAGAGTCTCACCTAAAGTAAGCTATACTGTTAATTTTGTTTAAATTGCTAATGATTTGTTTTTTTTTTATTTTTCTTTTCATGTTCCTGACTCTGATATCAATAAACAATTTTTATGAATATTTTTAACTCTGGTGTTAGTAAATATCTTACAAATCTAAAAAATTATGATATTCCTGATTCTTATGTTAATAAATAATTTTGCAAAACATAAATTTGAAGAAGAAATTTTTTGTGTTATTTTTTTTTGTTTATCCTTTATTACTCCTTCTTAGATGAAAATAAAAAAGACTTTGCATAATAAATTTGTATTTAACCGTAATAATTTACAAATCAAACATGTAGCTAAAACATACAAAACATAAAGAAAAAAATACCAAAATACAAGGGGTCATAAATAAATAAAAAAATCCTTAAATAGGTTGGATCAAAATCCAAATCTGACCCACTCTTTTTTTTTAGGGGGGCTAGGTGTAGCCCAGTTATATAGGTTGGATCAAACCCAGTTGTCGGCTCGATTAATGGTTCAAACCAGTAACCCAGTTCGTTTACTTTCTTCGGCTCCAAGCGTGTGTGTCAAGTAACTCACGCTTGCTATAGGGGTAGGGTAATAAAAAATACAAAGTAAATAGCTTCTAATGAATGAGAGTTGGGGGAGGTAAAAGACTTATCTAGTTTTTGCAGAAAAATCGTGCGAGATTGTTGATGCTGGGCGACATTCCTGCTTTTAAGTTTTCTCTTGTTCCTTTTATTTTGGTCTTCCTTGTTCTATCTCCTCCTATTTCTCTAGTTACTTTTTGGCTTGCCTTTTTTATATATATATATACACTCTCCTTTGCTCTTTTTTTTTTTCGTTTTCTTTGTGTTCTGTTTTCTTTTGCCCTTTTTCTCTCGAATTCGCTAGCCTTTTATAGGCTTCTCTCATGCAAGGCTTATCCTTATCTTCCCTAGACATTGATTTTTATATGGAGATAGAATTTGAGACTCCGTGTTTTGGTTAGATTGGGACACCAACAATCCTGTCATTGTTGGACTGTTGGTGGTGGTTTTCTTCATGCTTTACTGAATTGTTATTGCGGCGAGGGACACAAAAACTAACTAAGAAGCTAGTGATGGAAGCCATGTGCATTGCAGTGTATTTGACGGTGTTCTGCATTTCCTTCACTGGTAGTTTCCTTTGTTTCTAGAAAAAGAAGATGAAGAAGAGGTGACCAAACGACGTTGGATATATGGATGACTTGTTTTCTTAATTTGGTCTTTGAAGTTTTGAATTTTTACATTTAAGTCTCTAATATTTTAAATTTAAGGTTTATTTTTTAAATCAAATTAAAAAATAGATTAAAATTGAATTATAACATTCACCGTAAAAAATTTAAATGCTGGACTGTTTTAGAAGTTGTCGTACGTAGATTATTAAGTTACAACTCTTTTGGTGAATGAAAATATTCTTTCTTTATTTTCCATGCAGGCGCACGTAGGGAACATCGATCAGCGGTGTCTGTAGATCAGGAGAGAAGTACTGGGGACGCAGGAAATCAAAAGTCGAGGTGATGGGAGGCCATCCGGCGCCGAAGGAAATGGCGGTGCAGCTGGTCCTTGGCATGTAAAGGCCTTTCCGTATCTGGTGCATTATTCTTCATCTTTCTCCTCCTCAAATCTCAATCCCCCATCCCTTCGACCTACTATCATTATTTCAAAAAGTACCTCCGCCGAGACAGATTTTACTAGTCCCTACCCCCAGAATCACATGCATCTGGGCTCCACCTCTTCCCCACCTTCGAACCAATTCAACTCGAGTTGATGGTGGTTGTAATCCTCCACAGTCCACTGCATTATTAGGCGTGGGGCACACAGGACTTGGACTATTGAGAGTCGATTGAAGTAAGCTGTGGCTAAGATCATTTCATCGCATCTCCGAAGAAGACTTAAAATACATCAAATCAAATTTTTCTTTAATGTAAAAAATTATTTAAATATCACTAATATATTTTTTAATAAAAAAATTAAATTATTTGAAAATTAACTTTGTACAACCCGATTAATTTTCAAAAACAACTTGTATAATTTTTTAAAATATAGTTTAAATAAAAAAAATTCAAGATAATATTTTTTAATATTAAAATGATATATTGGATTGTATAAAAAACCAATTTAATTTAAAAACTAAAATTAATAAATAAGATTTTAAAATATAATTTATATTTTTTTAATATATCTTTTCAAATGAAAAGTTTTTAAATTTGAAATTTATATAAATACATATTATCCTATATTTAATTTTTATTAACTAAATAAAAATAATAAGATTTAGTTCATTATTAAAGCTCGAAAGTTTAAGATGCTGAGTCTTCGACGTCGTTATTATTTATTTATTGCAACGCAGATGATGCATGCAACAAAAACCTTTGTGCTATGAATGAGAGAAATTGACGGTATGGAGGACCATGGATAAGTAAATACACCTTTCTTGTCTGTTGGCTGAGTGTAAAGTGTAAGCAGGCTGAAGTATGAACATAGGACACAGTTGAAATTTCTGTTTGTTATCTTCTTTTGTTGAGAAAAGAAAATTCAGAGCTCGTGAGAATCGACTGAAGTTAGTAGAAACAAAAGACTTGACATTCTATGATGTTACTTGAAGAGATTGTTCCTTTGTTATTTGGTTTGTGTGAAATAGGGCTTTAAGACGTCCGTCTTCTAGCCTGCATCGACTTCCTTCCTTCATTCAAACGATGATAGCTAGCTAGGTGGTGGACCATTGCAATCTATGGCTATCGTCGTGCCTGGGGAGAGGATGCGTGGATGTGGGATAACGAGATCTTCAAGAAACAAGAAAAGAACACGTGAATTTGCTGAAGTGAATCCCTTTTGAATATAGAAAATTTGTCTGTATGTTTTTTTTTTCTTTTTTAAATTGCATGATTTTTTTTAAATTAATATAAGATGTTTGGGTAAATTTGTGTACATCCTAACTAATTTTTATAAATTTTTAAATTAATAATTAAATAAATCTCTACTGTGAATATTAATAACTATAAAACTCAAATATAAAATACAAAAAAAATAAACTCCCTAATTTTAAACTCTTACCGGTATCCTACTTATTAAATAATTAATTAATATAATTTTTAATATGACATATTAATATATTAATTATATATGTTTAACTATTATTATTTGAATGGATTTAATCTTTTCCGGTTAGAGATTAAATTAACCATTGAAATGCACAAATATTAATATTTTTTTATCACTTATTCTCACTTTTATTTTTATAGTAAATGTTAGAGTTATTAAAATTTATATATTTATTAATTTTAAAGTATATAAAATGAGTTAAATATATATAAGCTTATTTGAAAATTTATATTAATAAAGAAAATTAAATAAGTGAAGACGTTCTGCTTTTCGACTCCGATATATTACATGCTCTCCCTTTCTCTATTCATACAAATGCGGACATTGAATTTTGACTAACAAAAAAAAAAAAAAATCAAACTTCATGGGATCTTAGTGTCGTGACTCGGATTATTACTCTCATGCTTGATACCGCTTGCTTGTTCGACGGAGTAAGCTTATTTTCATGATCGAGATCGCGTGTCTGTCTACGAGGTAGCTCTAGTTTTGTTTTGTTTTTTAACTTTATTATTTAATATTAAATTAATTAATAATTATATTTTAATTTTTATGGGGTATTTTTTTTATAACTCATATCATTAATTTTATATATTAACTTGAATTACATGAATTATTTTTTAATATTATATTAATTAAAAATTAAAATTAATTATTTTTTAATTTATTTCAAGTTATTTTTTTATTTTATTATTGAATATTGAATATTAAATTTGCTGGAAACTAGACTTTATAATTTATTTTTTATAAAATTATTGTAATTTTATGATGTGTTATATAAATTAATTTGTTAACTCAAGTTAATCTGAATTTATTTAATATAAATTATTTTAGTATTTATAAAAAAATATTATTATTTTAAATATTTATTTTAACTTGAAGCCTTCATATCTACTGGTGATACAATCCAACCCACTCGTAGTATAAAAAAATTTATTAGAAAAAATATTATCAGAGTTTAGAGATTAGTTTTTATGGGTTTTTTTTTTTGGCCTCGAAGTGGAGTACGATCCAGTTATTTAATTAGAAAAAAAAAAGAATAAAAGAAGAAAGGAAAGAAACGAAGAAAAAAAAACCAAGGACCTATCACGGGAACTGGTGCAGGCTCATAGCCAGCCACCAGCCAGAAAGGCCCAAAATGCTGGCGTAAAGGCAAGAGCATTCTGGGCTAGCAAGTGCATGACCACGGCAATAGCATATGATTTCAGCAGAACCAGTTTTACGAAGAAGGCCTTAAACTCCATGCCGTGAATGAATTCTTCGTCAGAACAGAAAGTTGCCCGCAAGGCCTCCAAAACAAATACATTCAGTGCCATCTTCTGAAAATCAATGCTCGTAGGAAAACAAAACTGACAAAAAATAAAAGAAGTCCTCGAGATTCTGCACCTCGCGACCATGAACCATGGCTGCAACTTGATTGCTACCTATCTGATAATTCAGCTCGACTTCTTCAAAACCTGTTCAGATAATAAAATGTTTCTTGTATGAGTGGAAAATGTCTCCCAAAACCAATTTTCTTCTCGTTGTTTCGAATCAGCCATGGCCAGTATCCAGTACCTTTGATTTGAACAGGCTTGTACATGACTACTTGCCAACAGTACTCTGCTTGGAAGATTGCATTAAAAGTAGAAATGACACTACATGTGAATGGTGGGGTCTAATTGCACTCAGCTCGACCCTTTCACTGGATTACGGCAAAAGAGAGGCCGTTTCTATCGTACTACTAGAATTCACGTGCACGCTGATAGATCCTCTCAGACTAGCAAGTTTGTCATCAATGGTAGATTAGTTATTTAAATTATTTTTTATTTGAAAAAAATATTAAATTATTTTTTAAAATATTTTTTTATGTATATATATCAAAAATAAATTCTACAAAATTATTATTTTAATATATTTTTAATTAAAAAATACACTCCAACACCTTATCACACAAACTTAGGCTTTATACTCTCCCATCTTAGATTCTTTACTAGGCATTCCAAAGATTCACATAAATGCATTAAAGGCAAGAAGGATATTTAAATTTCTAATACTATTCATCATGTTCATGACCTTTAGATATTTTTAAAAATATATTATTAATACATATAAAAAATTACAAATATAATTTCAAACTTAAATAAATTTTAAATTAACCATGTAAGTCTATAGAGCTCACCACCTCGAGATTAGGTTTTAAAAACCAACTAGGGATTGAGATTGGGTTTTAAAGACCCACTATCCTGAGAGCAAGTTTAGAATAGTAGTGCTTCAATTTATCTTTTCTTAACAAGTGGTTAGACTCAACACCTCAAACCCAAATCAGGTCATGCTCCCCATCTTTTTATTTTATAGATATTCAAGATTTAATATTAATATGATTTTTTTTATCATAATTGTATTACAATAAAAGACATTCTTATTTTATAAAAAGATGTTGTGACATTTTTATGTTTGGACTTGGTCCACAAGAAAACTTTTTTTTTAACATAACAATATCACTACTAGTCATTATAAGTTATTATCTTATATGATCCCTTGTAATAAGCTTATTTACTCATATACTAGGATACATAAAAGACATAATGTTCCTCCACAACTCTTTTATTATTCATTATTCACGCAACAAATAACATATGGCATTGAGCGATACACACCTTCTATATACGTGCTAACTTAAACATTATAAAGTTTTTTGTATATTACATAAAAGAATTGTTTTAAAGGAGTTCCTGGACTACAAATCAAACATTTCACCTTCAACTTTCAAATGTCATCAACCAACTATGAAAAAACCTGAAACTCTTTAAACTTGCTCCATACATTTTCTTAGATCCCATTAAAATATCTATACATATAGACTAACAAACATATGATTGTCAATAATTAAGAATCATGTCACCATGACATGTACCAAGTTATCTTCTCACAATGTGAAAGACAATGTTAATTTTTGTATGGTTTTTGAAATAAAAAATTAAGTATTTTATTTTTAATAACTAGTTTGGCTCACATTATTGATATTCTAATTTTTTTATCAGCTAAAACTTGGGTTTACACTTATCTATTCAAACATGCATGGATTAGATATACCTCCAAGTTACCAAACTTGGGTTTAAACTGAGGTTGGTCTTGATCGTATTGGAAAGGAGCCTCTCTTGTATAACCGATTTTGTTTCTCGATCAATCTTATAACTTTTATGGTATCTGTCAAGGCATAAGGTTGTTTGATTTAACACACAAATGAATCTCATCTCGAAGCCTTGTAATAAAATAACCAATTAAAAAATTTTCTAGCAAATCTTCAACTTGATGTGGGAGTATCTCAAAAGCCTCTTGGTATGCTGTCACCATCATATTTTGCTTAGGATTAGTCAAGGCTTCTGATGGATTCTTATAGTTAGTTGGACCAAACCATTACTGTATAACTATGGTAAACTCATCCCACATTAACGGTCTCCAAAACTTGGTTAACGACCTATGCCAATGTAAATCAATGCTCTCTAAATAGAAGGAGACCAATTGAACCTATTGGTTTAGCATAATATTTTGAAATTCAAAATATTATTTTTCATTATAAATCTACCTAATTGGATCATCTCCATTAAATTTTAAAAAAAATAACTTGAGATTACTGTGTTGATGATTATTAATGGGGTATGGGCGAGTTAGTTGTTGCTGTGAAGACTCTTCATTAGCAAAAGGGTTGATTTCAGGAGAATTATTGTTGAGGTTATAGGTAGTACAAGAAGCATGAAAGTTTTATCAATACTAATTGTAAAGTAACATCAACTTAATCAAAACTCAACTTCTATTAAACTATAATTTCTTTGACTTCACTACGAAACTTCACATTTGATTTGCCATAAGTATCCATGATTGAAACTAGAAAAAATCAAGCTTTAATACCACTGATGGGATTATTTAAGAAAGAAAGAAGAAGAATGAAAACAGAGAAGGATTTACAATTAGAGTTAATTTACAACATAACTCTATTAAAATATCCCTCGACACTTATAACCATATAATACATAATGTGAATTAACATAACAAGATCAACAAATAGAATGACAAACAAATAACAAAGAAATACACCATTATTTCACTATTACCAAACCACATTGTTATCCACCCTAAGGTAGTGCAACTACTACATGTTCCTATAACTTGATTTGTAGTATTAATCTATGTTCTTATGCATATCTTTTGTGCCTAATCTTTTAGCTATGTTGATGATTGGTCACGTTCATGTGTACATCTCATGATTATAAATATCAACATCTAATACAATCTTATTGTGATTTAAAATTACGATAATAAACAATAACATAATATTTTACTAAAACTTTTTATTATTGTGTTAATATATTGTTTATTTATATTTTATATGCTAATTGTTTCATATATTTATATAAAGGTGTGTTTTGGATTCTAGTTGCGGTGATTATTTAAAGCTCTTCTTATTTAAAAATGTAATAAAATAATTTTTATATTTTTTTAAATTATTTTTTATATAAACACATTATAACAATTTAAAAATATAAAAACTTATTTTAAATAAAATAATTAAAAATTTTAAAAAATATAATTTACATTGTATTCCTAAACATACCCTAGATACCCTGAATAGAGGGGGGGGTGTTCTGATCTTGTTCAGCCCGGCAAAAAAAATCATCAATGACCAGCCAAACCTACCCGAACATTCCGTTCAACATCGATATCTGCCCTCAAATCCCTTTCCAGTCATTACAGAACACAGTCCAGGGCAATTTAGTAACACCAACCTCAAGCAAGACCGCCCAATTATTCCTAACAATTACCGATCAGCGGTTAAAAATACACTTTGACTGCCGTACAAGACTGATTGATTTGACCAAGGAAAAAAAAGCATTGCTTCAGGTCGAACTTCTATATCATCCGATCCTGTAAGTTTGAATCTTTTCTGTTTTTATTTTGAAAGTTCTTGCTTGCTTGGTTCTAAGAAAATGAGGTAAATAAATGAAAAAAACAGGAGCTTTAATGTCTATGCTCAGACCTTTTGGATCTTGAGTAAATTTGGTCATGAAGGCTCTTGCTTGCTTTATGGATGATAGCTAAATTTGAAACAAGGGGGTTATGTGTTTCTCCTTTTCTTCCATTTATTTTCCTGCATGTTTCTCGATTTTTTTTTGTCGAGCTTGACCACTTTTCATTGACTTTGGGCCGATTCCTGATTGGGCTTATGTTCAATTTTTTTTTTAAAAAAAAAATGCTCAAAATTCCAAGGTTTTTATTATTCCTTTATGGGAAGCACTGGGTCCAATCTGTTCTTATTTTGTTTTCTGTTATAGAAGGAGATGATATTTAGTAGTTGGAATTAGGCTTTCTTACTTTCGACGTGGTTTTAACTCGTGGGGCCATATATTATAGCAATTCCCATTCTTGGTGTATCTTCATTTAATCCTGTGAGGGGGTTTGATTGGTTGGCTGATCTATGTCGGTTGACATAATGTTTGTAGCTCAGATGTAACATCAGATTCTATTATTACCTGATGATGATTATATTGCTGTGAGCGCTATTTTGATTGTGTGCCAACTATGATTGTAATTTCTAGCAAATGTTACAGGATCTATTTAATGCTATTTGTTTATTTGGATACCCAATGGTGAAAGTGAAGTTTACCGGTTGTTTTTTCTCTAGTGTGTTGCTGTTGTGGTAGGTCGTACGTCATGCTGCAATTCTTGGTTCTTTTCTGAGAATGGTTAATATGTATCTTTATCAGCTTTTCCTTTTTTAAATAAAGGTGAAGCCAAGATGGAGCGCTAGAAGAAAGTTATTCACATAAGATGCGGTGGCCTTTTATGATGATAACAATGAAATCTTATGATAGATTTGCACTTAATGATTAAATGCCTAAATGGAATCCTGGTTGATATTTAGATTCATTGTATTTCCAAGTGCTCACTCGAAGAAGCATTAATTAGAGTGCAGCATCTAGTTAAATCCTTGAATTATGAGTTTTTGGATGTGTCATTTCTGTTTACTTTGGTTCTACCTAGACTGAATTTCAAGTAGTAATGCTGGATATGTGTTTTGGTAATGAAGTTGCGATATTGACCTGTCTGTAGTCTAATTATTTCGGTTCTACCTAGGGGTAAGTTTAAGTGATCATATTGGATATATGTTTAAATAAACAAGTTGCCATATTGGCCCGAAGGTTATAAAATTATTAGTGGCCGAGGTATTTATTTTCTATATTTCTTGGATCATCTGTTGATTTTTGAGAGGTGGCGCTTCTTGTCTTGTCCCAAAATTATATTTTGCAATAAAATCTAATTATCATAAATGGATATGAAATGGCTGTGCCATAACACTAGCAACTAAATGTGAGATTCAATGGGATATATGGTATAATTATATTTGTGAAAGTGTAAGATGAAGAAGAAAATGTAGTATGCTATTCATCTGATTTCTCGTGGAAAACATGGATGTTTTTCATGTAGGGTGGGGATGTTGGAACAAAGAGGGCTAAGGTTGATGAAGAAATAGAACGAAAGGTTGATGAAGAATCTTATTTAGTTGAAAGAAGTGTCACAGATCAGGAGCAACATATGGCTTCTACATCACAGGAAAATGCTGCGAGCACATCCAACATCACTTTGGTGACAAGAACAGAAAAATCAGGCTATGATCAGCTTCCTAAAGAGATGCATCAAATGAAGATAAGAGATGAAAAAGCCACTTTTCATGATGAAAAGGTAAGTTTTTTATATAACTAACCCCACACCACCTTAAACACCCAACACAATTGGGGAGATCTCAGTAATATTTTTGTAAAATGATGTAGGAAGTGGAAGCTGTCATTGTGAGTGGCAATGGGACAGAAACTGGTCAGATTATTGCAACCACAGTAGGTGGTCAGAATGGACAGCCATAGCAGGTTATTGGACGACCCTGGTTGAATGTTCTTACAATTTATGGGTTGTTGTTTCATCACATATTTCTTCATGTAGTTAGGGGGCATTCTGAATGTTTTTATTTTGGAACTTCATTGCCATGGCTGTTTTATAAAATTAGATTTTTTCCATGTCCTGAAGAATAATGCATTATAGATTTCCACTTGCATATGTGGAGATGTAATGTTTAGGCACCATACCATCACTCCCAACTCTAGGGTCCAGCAATACCATGCTAAGGAAGCCTTTGAGAAAGAATGTTATCGACCCTCAACTTCTCTTTATGTCACACTTTAACTATTTTAGATTCTTAGGGCTACATGTTCATTTTATACATCATAAGGGTTAGTTTTTGACCATTCTGCTAAACATATCTTCTTTTTCCCAGACAATCTCATATATGGCAGAACACATGGTTGGCACGGGTTCATTTGGTGTTGTCTATCAGGTCTGTGGAATTAGCCAGCATCTTGTGTGTAACCACAATCGTTTGTTATTTAGCATCTATTGTGTTAATAATATTATGTTCTGTTATTTTACTTTTTATTTTGGTCGGCAGGCTAAGTGCCTGGAAACTGGTGAAGCAGTTGCAATAAAGAAGGTATTGCAGGATAAGAAATACAAGAACAGAGAACTTCAAATCATGCGCATTCTTGACCATCCTAATGTCTCTCAGCTGAAACATTGTTTCTATTCAATTACTGAAAAAAATGAACTATATCTTAACCTTGTTCTGGAGTATATATCTGAGACTGTCCATCGAGTTTCAAGGCACTTTAACAGGATGAATCACCAACACATGCCCATTATATATGTTCAACTTTATACTTACCAGGTGAACTTTGTAAATATTTTTTTTAACATGCCTTTTCTCGGTTTATTTTGGATACACTGCGATTCCTATGGTGTTGTGCTCTGGATGTTTTTCTAAAAAATTATGGTGTACTGTTTCACGAGTCAAGTTATTCTACTTAATGGTTTTGTAGATTTTCCGTGCACTAAATTACTTGCACCATGTGGTTGGGATGGGGGTGTGCCATCGTGACATTAAGCCGCAGAATTTGCTGGTAAGTTTTCTTTCTGCCATTTTCCCCTTTGCTTTGGCATCAACATGAAAAATGATAGAAGTCTTTCAATCCTTGGCTATTCATAACCACCAAAATTAAAAAATTTCACCAGTCTAGTTTTGTTACCTTCACGTGAATTCTGTGCTGAAGATTACAAATCCTAATGAATTGCTTGTTCACCAGCAACAAGTGGGAGAATATGCTGCCACAGTCCAGGACATGCTATTTTCTGGCTTTCCTGCAATGAGACTAGAAAATATTTCCTTTTAAAGGGGAGTTGAAAGCAATTGGTCATCACCTCATCTTCATGACACTGAATGATTTATGCAATATATATCATGGAAGTTTGTGCAAAAATTATAGCAGCTATGTGATGTTTTTTTGTTTATATATGTGGTAAAGGATTACTTTTCGAGGTTTTGTTGAATTCTGCTGGATAATCCCCATACTCATCAGCTAAAAATCTGTGATTTTGGTAGTGCAAAGATGCTGGTATGTTAATTATGTTACTTTGTGTAGTGGATATTAAATTATGCCAGTGATGTGTTAAACACTTATCTTTTTTATCTTCAGGTGCCAGGGGAACCCAACATATCATATATCTGCTCACGGTATTATAGGGCCCCAGAACTTATATTTGGTGCTTCAGAGTACACAAGTGCCATTGATATTTGGTCCGTTGGTTGTGTCTTGGCTGAACTTGGACAGGTGGGTCTATATGACCTTTTTTTTTTCCTGGTAACTGGTGAACTTGACAGCAAGTTATAGAATATTCTAAAGAATAATTTCAAATGCCTCTCTGCTCATGTTAAAAATTCCCGTGCCCCTCCAATACTACTGGTGTACATGTGGTTAGGGCTCTCTGTTCCTGAGCACACATTAATCACCATATATATATATATATATATATTCTCTTTCATGCTACTTAGCTGATGGCTTCTGAATTCTTTTCTACAATTTAACATTTCTTTCTGGCTATGGAAATGAAGAGGTTTTACTAATCATGCAATGTTTGTCATTATTCAATTTTTGCTTATTGATCACTTGAGTTTGATGCTGTGATTGTCAGGTTATTTGCATGTTGGTTCAATGAATTATTCTTTGAATGCCAGTGTACACAATGATTTCTTATGTTTACTCAATGTTGCATTTTGCAGCCTCTTTTTCCTGGGGAAAGCAGTGTCGATTAGCTTGTGGAAATTATTAAGGTATGCTATACCACCTTCAAGCCCTTTGGTTTTATGTTATGCTTCTCTACATGTTGGGTACATTTCTGAAGTGTTCTTTCCCTTTCAATGGTCATAAATTAGGTCCTGGGGACACCAACCCGTGAAGAAATTAAGTGCATGAATCCCAATTACAACGAATTCAAGTTCCCTCAGATCAAGGCTCAACCATGGCACAAGGTCTGTTCACAATTTTATCAAAAGGATCTTTTCATTGTGATAATTGGTGTATAGTTATTGGTGAATAACAGATTAATTCTCAAATTTCAGATATTTCACAAACGAATGCCAACTGCAGCAGTGGATCCCGTATCAAGGCTGCTTCAGTGTTCACCGAACATGCGGTGCGCTGCTGTAATTGCTGATACTGCTCTAGATAAATTTAATCAGTTTCGAAACTGTCCAACATTTTCTTTCTATCTACTGCCTTTTTAGTTTGAATTGCTATTTTTCCTTACAGAATTGCTAATTTACGCCCTACAACTTCTCTTTACTGGCTGTCAGTTGGAGGCATGTGCACACCCCTTTTTTGATGATTTGAGACATGCAAATGCATGTTTGCCTAATGGGCGCGCGCTACCTCCTCTGTTCAATTTTACTGCCCAAGGTAAAATAATGGAGTATTTTGGTCGCCAGTTTTTTCACTGAAGATTCTCTTTGCCATTCTCATGCCTATTCCTAATGCCTTTGCAGAGTTGGCTGGGGCATCAGCGGGACTGCGTCGACGTCTCATTCCTGAGCATGTATGAAAAGGAAATTGACGATGGGTACACGGTCAGAATTGTAGCCAAATCAGTGCAACTGGATTTTGAATGCCTCAGTCACCCATGCAAGCATCCTGCCTGCTTAAATAATTCAGACCAAATCAATTATCTATCTTCACCTCGTTAGTTACAACAAAGTGAGACCTTAGACAAGGTAGAGGGTGATGGGAGGTAAGGCTATGCCAAGATTTTGGATTGAGCTTGAAGCATAATTATTTGACGGGGGCAGGATCTCTTGGCAACGGGGTTCCAACATTTAGTATATTTAGATCCTGATTCTTGTAAAGTGATTTACCGAAAATTACTTTCAAAATTTTTATGGGTTTGTTTACTAACCCTAAAAAGAAAAATTCCAGTCAAATGAAAATTTTGTAATTTAGCTTAAATTTTTTAAAGTGTTTTTTTTTTATTTTGGATAGAAGTGTAAAATTCAAAATTATCTGATTATAATAAATTTGATTATTAATTTTTTTATTGTTATATATTTTATTTGGAGTGTTTTTTTTTAACTTTATTGTTTAGAATTTTGTTTTTAATTTTAAATGAAATAATTTATAAATTATATATATTTATTTAATTTTATCATTCTTATCTGAATGATTTGGTTTTTATCTTCTTCATAAACTACAATGTGGTGTGCTGAATACCGCAAGGCATGAAAGACAACGTATAATTTGCCAGTATTTGTGGAGAATTAACTGGATGGATAGAGTTAGATGAGTTAGGATGTCGGTGTCACAAAGAAATTCAAGTTTACGAGAATTTCATGGTTCTATTTACCACGTCTGTCTTTAGCTGATTGTTCCCAGGGTTCATTTATCAAGCATCGGTTTGGTTACTGGGCTCCGATGTTGGTTTGCCCTTTGTGGTGGTTGCACGATCTGTATCTGAGAATCCTGGAGAGATGGTGGGTTAAGGGCACCTTGTGGTCGCTGTTTGTTGAAATTTTGCTCAACTTCTACTCTGGTTCGAGCTGTGAAATCCTGTGCAGTACACATTTCTGTTTAGTTAGTACCCAAAAGTGGATTGATGCTAAGCATCAACCTTGGAGGGCTGGAGGGGAAATCTTGCAAATAGCTGACTACTCTACTAACCCCTTTAAAAAAAAAATCGAAGGGGAGAAAATAGATAATCAAGCCTTCTACCAATAATCTCCACAAGAGCATCTTCCTTCTATGAAATGATGGAAACAATTTGAATCCCTCAGAATGATATGACGAGCATATACTTTGGACGTGTATTTCATAGCAGTATGGCAGTCGCCGCAAACACGGAGATTCTTGAAAATACGAATTGGTGCTCCTTGTGGCACAGTGAGAAGCCCAAAGGCAACAGCTAGCTTCTCGCTGTGATAAGCTAGACCAAGCTCCTTAACTTCATCATCTGTGTCATGAAGTGCAAAACTCATGTCTGGCACATAACCAGCCTCCTTGATCAACATAATAATTTCATCGATCTTTGAATAAATCTCAGTTCTCAATGGATGGCTTCTATCTTCAGACAGAAAGGTGTTCACTTTGCTGTTTGTCTCAATCCAACTATAACCAGGTTCCTTCCATATTCCCCTGGACCTCATCAGTCGTCTGATACTCGCAGCATCTTCCCATTTACCAGCTGCGGAATACATATTAGATAACATAACATAAGGCATGGAGTTCATGGGTTCCAATTCAAAAAGGTTCTTAGCTGCCATCTCTCCCAATTCAAGGTCCTTATGTACCCTGCATGCAGCAAGCAGGGCCTTCCATACTACTGCATCTGGTGCTACAACCATTTGATTCAGTAATCCTTTGGCCTCAGCAAGTTTTCCTGAGCGCCCCAAAAGATCAATCATGCAAGCATAGTGTTCAGGACCTGGTTTGATCCCATATACTTTATCCATTGCTTCAAAGTAGGCACGGCCACTTCCCAAAAGACCATCATGGCTGCAAGCAAAAAGTAAACCTATGAACGTGATGTAGTCTGGCTTTGTTCCATTGGCAATCATTTGATCATAAAATTGTAGAGAATGCTTTCCTCTGCCATTTTGTGCATATCCGACTATTAGAGCTGTCCAACTGATGACATCCCGGGTTGGCATATTGTCAAAGGCACGATTTGCATCGACTATACTGCCACACTTGGCATACATTGTCACAAGAGAATTATCAACTGACAAGGATGACCCAAGACCAGATTTAACTACGGTCGCATGAATCTGCTGTCCAAAGTCCATAACTGTCAGTTCTGCACAGGCACTCAAAACGCTGGCAACAGCAATTTGATCAGGATATACACCTGAAATTCTCATTTTACAAAATAACTTGATAGCTTCCTCATAAGAGCCATTATGCGAGTACCCTGTAACAAGGGAGGTCCAAGAGACAACATCCTTATCTACCATCTTGCTGAACACCATGATTGCACAATCTAACTTTCCCTGTTTGGCATACATGTCAATAAGAGCATTATTGACAAGCTTATATGCTTCAAAGCCAGTTTTGATTATCAAACAATGGACAGAAATTGCATTTTGCATAACCTTCATGGATGCAAAAGAGTTCAAAACAGATGGCAACGTATATTCATCAATCTTCATATCTCTAGAACGCATTTTTTGGAAGAAAGATAGAGCTTCCTCTTCAAATCCCTCCCTCACACACCCCAAAATCAAGGAATTCCAAGAAACCTCATCATCAAACTCCATATTCCCCAACACCCTCTTTGCACTATTCAAGTCCCAGCATTTTGCATACATGTCAACCAGTGCACTCTGAACGAAAATGTTTGCACCAAAACCAGACCTGACTATGCAACCATGTACTTGAGACCCAAAATCACATGCCATAACCGCTCCGCAAGCTCTCAAAATACTTGGAAAAGTAAATTGATTAGACTCAACCCCTTCAGTTCTCATGTTTCGAAAACACTCCATCGCTTTATACCCATAACCATAATGAGAGTATCCAGCAAGCATAGCACTCCAGACCGCATTGTATTTGCAATCAGCTACCATTTCAAAAAGACACTCAGCTTCAAAAACACAATGGCACTTCGCATACATGTCAACTAAACTAGTAACAACAAACACATTCCAATCAAACCAAGTCTTTATTGCATAACCATGAATTTGTTCCCCCTTTTGAAGCAGACCATTTGTCGAACACAACCCAAGAACACTCCCTAATGTGTATTGACTTGGCCTTTGTCCTTCAAGCTGCATTTCCAAAAACAATTCAAAAGCTTCATTTTCAAAACCATATCTACAATACCCCGATAAAAGACTCGTCCAGGTGATCGAACTCTTCACTGGGGTCTCATAAAACAAAATTTTCGCTTCAGTCAATCTCCCTGAATTGGCATAACCAGCAACCATTGTGTTCCATGAAAACTCATCTCTGTCAAGCATTTTATCAAACAAATTCTGCGCTTCATCAATTCGACCCCGTTTTGACAAATCTTTGAGAACCCTGTTAGATTCTAGTCTTGAATAACTAAATCCATTTGACTTTGCAGCACTGTGTAGACAATCACGAGAGAAATTTAAAAATCTTGATTTGTGCATAACCGCCAAAATTAAGAGTCCTTTCGATTTGGGTGATTTCAACTCACAAACCTTGGTAGCTACCGTACAGGATTGGAAGAGGAAAACGGTAGAAAACAAAGGAAGGAAAAAAAATGGCTGAGAAGTAAATTAAAGAGCCTAACCCTCCCTGGAAAATCACTGTAGATGTGCACTCAAAAAGACTGTATCTTGAAACAGTCTAGTGAACTTTTTACCTGTACTCTTCGAAAATTTAACATTGGTTTTGAAGGGATTAAAGTATTTTCACTTATTTTTTTTTTAAATTATCATGAATAAATAAATATTTTTTTCATATTAATTCGACTGTTTAAATACCAAAATACTTTTTGAAGTAGAAAAAATTAAACCTAACATAAAAGAATATTTTTATATTTTTAAAATGATTTTTCATTATTATAATTTAAGTTGAAAAATAATTTAATATTTGAAAAAACATAAAAATAATAAATAATTAAAATACTTAATGAAAAGACCAAAATTATTGTAAAATTAAAAAAAAACTTGAAATCAAGAGGATTTTTGATATTTTTACAATAATTTTTGTATACATAAAATTATAAAATCAAGAACAATTTCCTATTTAACTAGATAAAAAAATAGACGTATGTTTATGACATTTAAAGAGAATGAGAGGTGCTTGCACATTCTAGATGGAAAATGTGGCGCATCTCATCAACCAAAAATGTATTTTCACAATGTTTCTTTTTTTTTAATGCTATACTTGTTTTTGACAATGATTTGATTTGTTATTAATTGATTTTTTTTAAAAAAAATTGTAGTTTAATTTTTTTTATTAATATTTTAACTTCAATTTTTATTTTTTAGTTTTTAATTTTTGGTCTCAGGTTTTTTATAGAATTTTTATTTGTTTTCGATTCCAATTTTAATTTTACCAAATATCATATTTTTTAATTTAATTTAATTATTTTGATTTCTAACTTTTTTTCATTAATCTTTTGTAAAAGTTCTATTAATTTCCAGTTTCATCTTTTAATTCAAATAGATGATATTATATTTTCTAATTTAATCTTCATTGTTTTGATTTTTATTTTTTTCTTATTCTTTTTATAAAATTTATTATTCTTTTCAATTTTATCTTTCAATCAAAAAGTTTTTTATTTTTATTTTTTTACATTAATTTTCATTGTTATTCTTTTGATTTTTTTTCTTTTTACTAAATTGATTTTTGTTAATTTCATCCTTTAATCAAATAATAAACTCATTTTAAAATGTTTTTTTGATCTTCATTCTTTAATTGCTATTTTTTAATTGAACTTAATGGTTTTTCTAGATTAGATACTTCAAATTTAATAATTCAGATCACGAGTTTGAAAAGTTAACACAATTATTTTTAAAACAAAGCTTTATAATTCTCTTTATTTTTTTTACTGAGTTATTCAATTCTCATGATCTAGACTTCAGATTTAGCAAGATATCTCAGATTGACTTGACTTTAATTACTAGGATTATATATTTATCATGCTAACTCGAGTTGATCAAGATAAGCTTTTTTATGTTATTTTTTTACCCTATTTGTTCTTTTGTGTTTAATGAGTTATTGATTCATCTATTATTGTTTTATTTTTTTTTATATCTAATTGAATTAAATTAGGTTATTCAATCTAGTCAGGTATAGGACTTGATTCATGTATTTTTTTCAAAAAAAAATGTTTACGACACCTAAACATTAATTTTTACATAAAAAATAGTTTTATCTTACAGTGAAGTGAGAAAAGAAGAAAGCATGTAGTAAAAAGAAATATATATTGATCGTTGCGAAGAGACCGGAGCAAATAAATTGGGATTGGGATTTAAAGTGGCTTTTATACTTGAACTAGGATTCAAGCTAAAAACGGTTTTTTTTTTGTATAAACATTTCTTTATGTGCTTTCTAATTTCTTCCCTCTTTTCAATAGCTAATTTGGTAAGAAAATTTATCTAAGATAAATGAGCAAATAAAATTTAGTTACATATAGGAACTTGTTTTTTAAACAGGCATCAATCCATCAGATAAATTAAAAGTTAAGGGACATCATATTCCACTAACTCAACTAAGATGCAATTATAAAAAATTTATATTTTATTTTAAATTTTTTCATGATTTCATTAGTGATATTATCTATAAAAAACTAAATAAAAACTAGTTTATTCATTCTCTTCCATTATAATTTTTTTTATAAATACGAGAGAGTAATTAATCTCTTTATCATAAAAATCCTGATTGCTTTAGCTCTAGTCGTATAATAATATTGTTCTAGTAATACAAGAATAGCTTTATACATTTTCATTTGATTAATAAAAAATACAACACCCAACTCCATTACATGCACAAAGATAATTCTAGTTCTATAAAGAAACAAGATAAAATAGAATGCAATGTATACACAACACTCTAACTTTTTAATGGATTTGTTTTTGCTACGAAGAACACTTTTCCACAAAAACTTATTCATAGGCATAACCATCTTAAAAATGCAAAACACTTTGGTGCTTGAAAGTTACTAGGTGTATTATTATTTTATAAAAATAAAAAGAGAAGTCATGTTTGATTGGCTTTATTAATAATGATTATATAGAAGATCAAGATAATACAAGAATTGCCTTTTGGTTTGTTTTTTAGGTTGGTCCATGGCTATGTAATGATCTTAAAACAATTAGGTAATTGTTTTATCAACCATGAAATATAAATTCATGGTTGGGACTTTATGTGCATGTCACAATATAATTGAAAAATATTTTGGAAGAACTTAATTTTAAGAGGCTAAGGCTTATGATAATTTTCTGTGATAATAACTCAACAATTAGATTCTTTTAAAAACCCAATTTTACATGTTAAAAGCAAGCATATTAATGCAAAACTTGATTTCTTAAGAGATCTCATAAGTAATTGAGATGGTTTATTGTAAAAGTAAATAACACGTCATTAATATATTCTTCAAGTCTTTTAAATTAGAATAATTTGTGAAGCTCAAATACTACTTAGTGTTTATACTCAAAAAAACCTTATTTAGAAAAGAGTTTCTTATTAGTAAACTAAATGTTTAAGAACATTAATTCAAAAAAGAGATTGTCAAGATATTAGTTGAAATCCTAGTCTAAGTAGAATTCATTGATAAAAAAAAAATATCATGATACTTTAAGCTTGTAGTTTTTTTATGACTATAAAAGTCTTGTATATAAAGTTTATGAGAGTTAGTTAAATATATAAATAATAAAAGGGAGATTTAAAATTATTTATGTGTATAGTTTTTAACAATTTAAACTTTGCACAGGTTGTCAAAATAGTAGTTAATAAGCAATGAAAATCAATTTTTTTTTCAAGTAGACCATTAAAAGAAAAAAACTAAGAGTGTTAAGTTTCTCAATGCACACCTATATTTATTGCACTATGAATTGAAGTAGTGTAATAACAATTTTTTTCATTCCTAAACAAAATCATTAAACTGGTTATTAAAGGTAATACAATATTTTCATAAGATTTATTAGTCATTATCATAATTCTATGAGTTTTCATTTTTTAAAGCACAATAGAATTGTCAAAATGATAGTGAATAGGCAATAAAAAATATTTTTTTCAAGCAGACTATTAAAAGATAAAAAATTAATGGTGTTAATTTTTTCAATATACACCCATATTTATTGCATTATGGATTGAAATAGTGTAATGATCATTTTTTTCCTTCCACGACAAAATCATTAAACTGGTTATAAAGGTAATACGATGTTTTCATAAGGTTTATTGATCATTATTAGAATAATCAAGGGCAAATTAGTCTTTTAATATTTTTTAAGCATGGTGTTACAACTAAATTACTCTTACGAACAAGATAAAAAATTGGCATCTACAAGCTTTTTCGAGTTTTCACTTTTTAAAGCATTTTAAAATGACTAAAACACCACTTAAAGCAAAAATTCTTGAATTGGTGTCTAGAGAATTTTTGTATTTTCATCTTGGATTTTTTAGTAATAATCTAATTGACATGAGAACAATTTGATATTTTAATAAATATAAAATATAATTTATAAACCAAAAATGGGTGACGCGTGCATGAGATTTGCCCTCTGTTCGAGCAATATGTGTGGCGTCACTCGGCACCTAAACATAAATTTTTGTGGTGTTGTTTGGAGTGATGCACCATGCTCTTTCAAGTGCATGTGTTGATGGAAGATTGACGAGTATGGCTCTCGCGTACTATTTTTCCTTCCTCTTCTTACCTTGTGTTTTCCATTTTCCCTTTATAAATTAAATGTGTCCCTTCTCAATTTGTATATGTATTAATTTTAGTTATTATTTTTTTATTACTATTTCCTTTTTACTTTTAATAATTTAGAAGCCAAGCGGTTTAAATTTTTTTAATTATTATGTTATTTGTTCTTAAGTTAATGCCACCTAATATATTATGATAACCAAACTACTATAGCTAAGGCTAAGAGTAAAATGTTTAATGAAAAAAATAAGACATATGACCATTAAACATAAATTCACTAGGCATTTAAAATCTTATGATGTTATTTCTTATATTTTATCAGGTTTGAAAACAACATTGTCAATCCTTTCATTAAATGTTAGGTGCCCCAACAAGTTATTTAATATTCGAGAAAATAGAACTGATGTCTTTAAATTAATTACCAATAGCTGAAACTATCTTTAAATATGTAATGATCTAATGAATTCAATAATTAAAAAAAATAATTATTGGGTGGTCAGAGAAAGCATAAACATTACATATATACTTTGCATGGAGGTCTAGTCATATGATAATATGTTATTTACTATAATGATTAGAAATAATTAATTTTTAAATGAATTAAAAGGTAAAAACTTTTTTGAGGGTGTTGGTCACAGAACATTCTTGAAGGATTTATTTAAGTATGGTGGTGAGGTAGTCACTATAAAAGCATATTAGTGTATTTTAAAAGGTAAAATATTGATTATAAGGTTTGAGAGGTTTTTTATGCATCCGAAAATTCTAATATATTAGTGTATTTTGAAAGACAAGTGTCTTGTGCTAGGGGATTGTCTTCTCTTTGAGAACAATGCTACCATGTACTGCAATTGGAGATTTTTTTTCCTAAATCCTTATTTTTTTCTAATTTTTTTGTTATTTTTTTTAGTTGTTGATTTATATGGAAAAAAATGAAAAAAAAATTCAAATTGCATTTATTTATCTATTTTTTTTCTTTTTTAATTTCCTAACAATAATTGCCAGGTTTCATCATATTGATGGCTTACGTTAATTCACAGTTTGCCTTCGAGGTAATAAAACTAAAATCTCCTTAAATTTTATAATAGTTTATTTCAAAAAACTATCTTGGATGTTTTCTAATATTGAAAACATGTCACGCACCAAGCCAAATGATAAGAGAAAATAAAAAAAAAAAAGGATGGAAAGAAACTCAAGATTATGGTTTAAAATTGATGTTTAGACAACATACACCTAACCTTGTTCTTAATTCTCCAAAGATTCTGTTTATAATACACCGTTGATTCTGATATCGAGAGTGGTGTAATGTGAACTTACTTTTAACTACCAACAACTTCCCTATGCCTAGTTTTGACTGGGTGTTCACTTGGTCTATGAAATCCAAGATAATTTTATTAATTGCGCACAAAGCACACTGCCAACGAATAACCATGACTAGCTAATGGTTTTTTTCTTATACTAAAAGCATGGGTAACTCTCTCCAACCACTATTTTTTCTTTAATAGATGATCATAGTGAAAAATACAAAGAAACTAGATATTTGTTTAACACTTGGAGCGAAAAGTTTATTTTTATTCTTTTACTTGTAAGTTGATATATTTTCAACCCTTGGAGTTTTTAACAAATAACTTCTGGTCCATATCTTTATTTCTTTTATTATCTCATCCATAATTTGAGAGAGAAGATGGATAATAGCAATATTTTAGTTGAAAAGAAAGAAAATTATTGGTTGAAACTGATTCAAATCATTAAAATGTTTTTTTTATTATCTCTTTCATAATTTAAGAGAGAAGATGGATAGAAGCAATATTTTAGTCGAAAAAAAAAGAAAATTATTGATTGAAACTAATTTAAATCATGAAAAATATCAATAATGGCATCAACAAGTTTATTTTTTACTAACAGAGTTTTATAGGATTATGTTTATACTTTTCAAGAAAAGTAGAGATGGCCACTAATATTTTTTAGATTTTAGTTGAGTTTCAATTTTGACATTAAATTTTGGGTTATTTTTGTAGAAAAATGTGTTTATTTAGATTTATATGTAAATAAAAAACAAGCTTTTATATCTAATAATTTTTTTTAGTTATCACAACAAATAATGTGTTGTTTGACACATATAGCTATGATGCAGTGCTTTGTATTTTTAAGGAGAATAAAAGAAAATTTATTTTTTAAATAAAGATTTGACATGTATTTTTCAACAATTAGTTTAATATAAAAAATAATTTTTTAATATAATTTAAATAAAAAATATTTTAAAAAATAATAATCATCTAAAAATCTTATCTTCTGGGCCATCGCGGTGCAAGTTCAAATATTGCAGCCGACATTTCTGAATTTTCTTCTTCATGGTTCATTTCTTTTTCGTTAATTCATTCTAGCTGGCGATTGAAATCAAGAAACCACCATCAAGCCCAAGAACAAAAGAATAATAGCGATGCTTTTGCTTTCTTAGCGAGCTCTTCCTTCTCTGTCTATATATATTATCTGAAACACGGATTTTTTTTTATCTTATTTATTTTTTGAAATGTCATTTTTCTGAAAATGCCTCTCATTTTACTTGGATTTGGTTAATTACGGTGCATCGAATCATGCTGTCCACATTTCTTGATTTTTGTCTTCGTGCTTCATTTTTTTTTAATTCATTTAAGCTGGAATAAGATTAATGATAATATAATAAAAATCCTCGAGGCTTAGATTTTTTTTTTTAAAAAAAAGAGTTGTTTGGGTGAGGGAGTGTAGAGCGTGGAGTTGACAAGTGGCAGCTCCTTTAAGTTTTGTTGCTGGCTCAAGAGATTGACGTGGGACCCCTTCTATGGCTTAAAAAACGAAAAAAACTTGGTAAATTTCTCCGTAGGATTGGCTGGCAAATTTTTAATTATCAATAATTCCTTTAGGATATAGATATATACTTAGATTGGTGGCTCCAACGATTCTGTGGGCCGTTTAAAAAAAAATTAAATTAAAAAAAATTCATGAGATGGCTGCGATTTTTTTTTTAAAAAACTAAATAATCAGATTAAATTTTAAATTCAAGATAAAAAATAATATTATCTTGGGTAAAGACTAGTCACATGAAAAGCTATGTCACGTGAAATTATAATAACTTTACATAAAAAATAATATCAACAATAACCAATTATAAGAAAACACTTAAAAAAAAAAATCTAATACATGTTTATCTAATAAATAACAAATAATAAAATGAACTAAACTATTGGGGGATGTAATTAGAAGATAATTTAATTTTAAAAAATCAAATTTAAAAGTATAAGAATTAAATCTGAAAAGTGAAAAAATTAAATAAGAATTAAATTGAAATAAATTTTTAAGTTTATGGATAATCTAAAAAAAGAAATATCCGTAAAAAGAAAAAAATTAAAAGAATAATAAATCGAATGATTGATTTAAAAATGTGAAAGGCTTGGCTATAGAATTGAGGAGGACAGGGGGGAGGGTGAGGGAGAAAAGAAAAGGCCACACGCGCCTCCCAATAAAAAAGGCAACGTCGCGAGGATTTAAACGTCGTCGTGAAAACAAAAGTTTAGCCGCTACATTCCTTCATGTACACCATTTGAAAACTACACGAAACCCTACGAGCGTCCGCACCATTCCCCCGTTTTGCCGCTTTTTTAGATTGAATAATATTTTATCTATACAAAAATACTAAAGTATCCGCGCTCAAATTGGATAACAGTTGAAAAAAACCAAAATGAAAATAAAAAAGACCATTAACCCAAGAGAAAAACAATTCTTATCCAAGAAAAGTGCAGTGATTTTAAATGTTTATTTGATGAAAAATAATTATTTTAAAAAATAAATTATTTTTAATTTTTATTAGTGTAATAAAAAATAAATTAAAAAAATATTTTTAGTATTTGATTATATTATAAAGAATGAGTTAGAAAATAATTTATTAATATTTTATTTTTTAAAATTTATTAAAATAATAATAAATAAATCTTATAAATTAAAAAAACTGAATGAGAATGAAATTGAAAAAAA
>SRLM01000119.1:1932618-2068170 GCA_015708895.1 Populus ilicifolia | reverse complement strand
ATTAATATAAAAATTAAATTATAAGAGATTAGGTTAAAAAATATTTTAAAAAATATATATAATAATTAAAAATTAAAAAAATTAAATTTAATATAATTAGTAAATAATATAATATTTTTAAATTTTTTAAAAAATATTCTCAATTAAAAAATTAGAAAATATTTTCTTGAGGTTGATCGATGACCGTTGATCTTGAGCTTTGAGGGTTGGAAATTAGAATAGACGAGTACAAACGACAAACCCAAAACATGGGATGGACATATTCGGAGGTAGAGAGATCCTTTTCTTTCGATATCCAGCGAACAACAATTATTACCCTGACTCACAGCGCGCTCTCTCTGTCCAAATATAAAAAAAGTTCTTCATTGCCTCGAAAATTTCAAACAGCTCAAGGAAGTACATCCCCTCGAATTCAAAAACTTGTTAAAAATTAAGCACACCTTTCTTTCAAATTCTCATTTTTCGTACAAATTAGAGAGAGAAAGGGAGAGGGGGGGGCGGGGGGGGAGAAAATGATGCGTTCTGCAAATTCTTCAGTAGCACCACCACAATCCGATGCCATAGACTCTTCACCACTCCTAGCCCATTCAATTGCCAATCACCTCCTCCGAAGTCGCCGCCTGTTACGCCGTCCACCACAACTCCGTGGCGCCGCCGCCCGTATCCTCAGTCGGGCGAGCAGCCGCCGAATGATGCTCCGAGAACCGTCTGTTCGTGTTCGAGAAAACGCCGCAGAGCAGCTTGAAGAGAGGCAAAGTGACTGGGGTTACTCGAAGCCGGTAGTTGTTATTGATGTTTTGTGGAGTTTGGCGATTGTGATAATAGCTGGTGGTGTCCTGCGGTTAAGTTTGGAGGAGAAGCCAAGGGTGCCTTTCAGAGCGTGGATTGTTGCGTATATTTTGCTGTGTTTGTGTCATGTTGCCTGTGTTGTTGTTGAGTATAGAAAGAGAAGGAATTTGGGGTTAAGAGAGAGTGGGATTTTGAGTTCCGACTCAGGGGATTCGTTGGATTTCATTACTCGACAAAGTGAAAATGATGGTCAAAATACTAGGTAAGCATTCTCTATTTGTCATTGTTTTGATCGTGTGCGTGTTGTTTTAGTGTAAAATAGAACAAAAAGGTTTGTTTTGGTAGAAATGATGGTTTAATTAGCTTGCTTCGCTTGCAAAGTTTGTTTTTTCGTTCTTTTTTTTTTTGTGAAGTTGTTTGCATAGTTGTGCGATGTGCGGTTTTCAGCTTTATTGTTAATGGAGTTATTTTGGGACTTGGTAAGAATTGATTTTTTGATTCATGTTGTTTTCTGAAAATTGACAACAATCTTGCAAGATGAATAAACTGAGAGCAATTGTTCTTCTTCGCTGTAAATTGCTTAACTGCAGTGCATTTGATGATGCTCTTTTATTGTTATTATTACTATTACTATTATTATTCGAATGTGAAGATTTGAAGCCCATGGATTTTATGAATTCGTAGATATGCGAATGCTTATGCTCTATTCTTACAGTGTTGCTAAGCGTGTGGAATCTGCAATGACGACGTTTTCAATTATATGGTGGATTATTGGATTCTACTGGGTTACGACTGCTGGTCGCCAAAATGCGGCAAAGGATTCACCTCAGCTTTACTGGTTTGTTTGAACATATTTTTCTTTGATGTGTTTTAGCTTATGGCTCTCATGCGTTTATTTATGCTAATTGGTTTTACTTGTTGTTTTGCTTTGCAGGCTTTGTATTGCATTTCTTGCTGCTGACACGCTCTTTGCAATTATTTGCATTGCTGTTGCATGCCTCATTGGTATTGCTGTTTGCTGCTTCCTACCTTGTATAATCGGCATCTTATATGCTATGGCAGACCAGGTAAAAAAATAACCTGAACAAAATTTGTATTAAGTGAACTGGCGATGCAAGAAATGAATCTATAGGAAGTTAGAAGCGAGAGCAGAAATATCGTTACTCTCTATTTCTTGACATCATAATTTTGCAGTTTAGGACTTGGAAAAACTTGTCTTCTTTTCTCAGTCATAAATACAAATTAGATAAAGCTTGGTGCTTTAAATCTTACCAGATTGAGTCCCACCTCCAAACTCCCTTTAAATGATGACAAGTGATGAATCTTTACATTTGCTCTTTTTTCTCAACCTTTAATGCCTCATCATGACTTTGTCCCTTTGATGAGGTTGGACCCTTTAGACTTAACATTTCTAACTTCCTATTGGTGGGAAGCTGGAGCAGTAGAACAACATTAAGGTTGAGAAGAATGAGCATATGCTGCTCCAACCTGCAAAGCCTTAAAGTCTGGTGTGTCGGCTTGAAGAAACAGTAACCTGGTGCACTGTTGATTATGACGACAACAACCACATTTTGTGTGAATGATGTCTAGTTAAGTTGCATTGTTGCTTAATTTTGAGGACAGAGTAGATTCAGGTTTTTTTCTTTGTAGACCATTTTGATTTGTTATTCTTTGTGATCTTTAAAATTAACTGGAATAGGTGTCCATTTGAATTGGGAATAATACATATGAATTATCTTATTGGGCAAAGTTTAGAATCAATGCCCATCAAAGACCTCATGTCCGGGGAGTGACATGGACAAGTGTACGGACATCATTGTTGTCTTAAAGCAATATTCTTTTTACCTTTTTTTTTTGGTTTTTTTTTTTTTTTTAAATCCGGTGATGTAGATATATTAAAGTTTGAACTGTCACATGTGCTTTGGGTTCTGGGCAATGGCTTTGCTTGCCAATTGTTTTTGGTCATCTGACCTTTTTCTTGAGATTCAGAATGCATTGCCCTACCTTTGCGCAAAGAGTTGTCATTTCTGTTTGCATTTCATTCGTAGATTGCATCTTTGGTCCTTGTCCTTCAATATTCTATGCCTAATCTTGCATTGCCTTTAATTTGAAAACAGGAAGGAGCGACTAAAGAAGAGATTGATCGATTATTAAAATACAAGTTTCACAGGATAGGGACTTGTGAGAAAGTTAATGATGAAAGTCAAGAGTCTTTTGGTGGGATAATGACAGAGTGTGATGCCGACACACCCATTGAACGTGCCCTTTCCTGTGAAGACACGGTAAGTATCCCAACAGGAATTACTGTCTCTTATAGAAATGCATGCACTCTCTGCCTTCTAATGGTAAAAGGATGGGGTAGGTTGGGCAGCTATTGGGTCTATAAGGCAAATTGAACGTGAAAAGTGGAACAATTGGCACACGACTATTTCAGAGGGATAACTGGCACCTCTGCATTGAACCCAAAGCTTTACACTGTAAACACTCTGGTTGGGAAAGGAACACGGGGCACCTTTTTTTTTTTTAATTCTTGACCGAATTCCCTCATCGTACTACCCATGACGTTGGTGTATATACATATTAGAAAAAAACTAATGGCTGGATCTCAATTTGCAACCTCACATGGTCTCCTTCTCTCAACGATATGGTTACTTTAACGTTTGGGGTTGGTTCCCCATTTTCAGCTCCTTATTCTTGATTCACTTGTGACATGAATATTTGTTATAAACCACAGGAGTGTTGCATTTGCCTTTCTGCGTATGAAGATGGAAGCGAACTACGTGAACTTCCTTGTGGTCACCATTTCCACTGTATGTGCATAGACAAGTGGCTTTGCATCAATGCAACCTGCCCTCTCTGCAAGTTCGACGTTCTAAAGGCTGACAGTCAAAGTGGCAGTGAAGAAGCATAGAGATCAGCCATTTGGAGTAGACGATTCATGTGGCCCTGTAGTGTCGAGCTGCTTTTCTTTTGGTCACAAGCAGAGCATCTGCTCGGTGCTTTTGATAAGAGTGACCAAGCAATCTTTGCATTATTGTTATTATTATTATTACTACTATATCGGAGTTCTGAATGTTTTTTTTTTTTTCCTGTGTAAAGATGCAGTTTTCTCTACTTCCCCTCTTTTTCAGTATGTAAGTGACAAAATAAACATGCTCAATTAGATGGTGGTTCCTCGTGTGCTAAATGATTGCTCTTACCTGGCATATGTGAATTGTTTACGCTTTGCATGGATCCTTAACGCTTAGCATCGATGTAAAGTGTCTGTAACGTGTGAATTTGATGTAATGTAATCGTATTTACTGTTGCTTTTCCAATTACTTTTGAGAAATGAAGATCACCAAATTGCTTTTACACCTATATATATATATATATTTTATGGCAGGTACCAGGGATCAGTAACTCCTAAGCAAATAAATAATAATAAACTATCAACTTTTAAGATCTCTTTAATTTTTCTGGCTCTATTATTCCGTGGAGGCAAATAACTTTATTTTTTTTAATTTCAAAAGAAATTAAAAAAACACAGATATATTAACTGATAAATGAAAAAACAAAAAACTTGGTACGCTAGATAGTTTAAAAAGAACTTTAAACCACCTTATTGATATAAATCACTAACCAATTCTGTTTTGTTTATATATAATAAAGAGGTGAAAGAAAATGCAAAGAGCTCAGCAGAGCCAGTATCATCTGGTGATCAGATGCTTGCGACGGACCCTACCAACGCTACGGCACAGCTTTCATCATTGCTCTTCAATGCACCAGCCGGGAATCGAACCCGGGTCTGTACCGTGGCAGGGTACTATTCTACCACTAGACCACTGGTGCTTGATGATATCCATCTGCCTTTTTTAGTTTAAATAAGTTCAATCTCTTGTCGTTTTTGACCCTCCCTGTGGTAGGTAACTAATTCTATATTTTTATTTCTCCCCTGATCCCTGAACTTCTCCATTTTTTTTTAATTTGAACATCACATCTATTAATAATGAAATTTTCTGATTTTAACCATTGATGTATCTTATTTAATGGTTTTACTGTTAAAATAATTCCATTAATATATTCTAAACTGAATTAGAAAAGAATTACTATGAACACTAATTTTATTATTAACTCACCAACAATAGAACAATTTCGTTAATAAAAACACAAATAATACTATACATGGTTTTGTTTTATGACTTTAAATTTATTAATGGAAAAACTAACAAAATAAAATGAATAATTTTTTGGCATTTTTTTTTAAATTTATTTGTATATTTATTATTAACAAACTTATCGACAAACTATAAATTATAAATAAAATTTTTTTGATGAATTATTTCTAATTATAAATCTATTGATAATATATATACCAATAAAATTTTTTATCCATAAAACTGTTAAATTTAATAATGAATGTCGGTAGCAAAAAAACACATCCACTAAGGAGGAGAGACACTAATAAATAAATAAATAATTTCTGCTGGACTTAAATAGATTGAACCAAAAAAGCTGCGGTTATACATGCAATTCTCCCACCTAGAATTGAAAAGAATAAATGGAATAAGTTAAAATAACACCCCCGAAAATCAA
Organism: Populus ilicifolia; assembly: GCA_015708895.1. Taxonomy (NCBI): domain Eukaryota; kingdom Viridiplantae; phylum Streptophyta; class Magnoliopsida; order Malpighiales; family Salicaceae; genus Populus; species Populus ilicifolia. Next base: position 2,062,806 of record SRLM01000119.1, on the reverse strand, counting down.
GAAACAAAGAAGAAATAATGAATAAATTACTGAAAGTTAAACAGATTCTTAATTATTCAGAACTGATATTTTCTTGCACAAACTTTTTCCGGGAAATTATGCATAGAATCAACGTCCATGGCCAGCTATTTCTCTTATTCAGTTTCCAAGCATCTTCGATCCATACCAAGATAGATAGATAGTTCTTCGAGTTTGGGAAAGACTTTGATTGATCAGCTCGAAGGTTCGGATAGGAAGTTAAATAGAAAGCGACGAGAAACAGGCATGTTGTTTCTTGTTCTCCTATAGGGTTTCGCACCCTCGCCACGCGCGTGATATTCAAGAGCGTGCGTGCAACCATGTATGAAGGAGAGAATTATGACGACGTATTGACTTGAGATTGGAATAGTTTAACATTCAAAAGTCAATTCTCCAATTAAAAGTCAATTTATGCTGGCAAACAACCCTGACCAAGACTCCACGTTACATATATATATATAAAGAGGAAAAAGATAGAGTAAAAGCTTGTGGAAAACAATCCCCGGCATTGCGGGACAGCTCGATAGACCTAGTTCTCGAAGGTTTGTAAGATAAGGTGGTAAGCAACTCTGAAGTTTATCAGAGGTTGACTGCGGTGTTTTGAGCCTCGGACGCAACTGGATATGATAGCAAGTGCTGTATTTGACCAAAAACTCTACCATAATTATGTGTATAATCTTAATTGAAAAATGGATGGGGAGAATGCTGCCTGCCTGCAGTTTATTTTATCACCAAAGAATATTTGTAGCCCCCAACTATCAATTAGTTCTCTATTTGATCCCCGGAAAAAAAAATTATTCACTGATTTTCTCATTTACTGGACATCATCTAATCAAGCCTCTACTTAACTTTTTTTCCTTAAATAAAAAAACAAGAGGGCCTAATTTGTCTTAAACAATGTTTTTTTTTAAAAAAATCTCAATGGTCCAGTTATATACTGGTCAATGCTTGAAAGATAAGAGATCCAATTATGAATTCTTTTTGTTTGGGGATCCAATTGAGAATTATATTGTAGTTGAGAGACAAATGCGACTCTTGTCCTATTTAATTTCTTTTTTTTTTAATTAATAATGGATTGTCAAATTAGAATTCCACAACAGGATGCGCGCTTTGTCATTGCTGATGATTCAGGGTCCTTTATTTAGAAACTTTTCGACGGTAATTTTACTTGCATTATTTATTGTGCTCATATATATATATATGGATTTGAATTCTCTCATGTTTTAAATAATTAAAATGGGTTGTTTTTAACTCCATCTAAATCATCCATTTGCAACAAATGCGGTAATGATCTTGTTAGATTTCAAGGATATGTCAATGCCTCGTGCATAATATAATCGCAATTATCACTATTTAACATTTATAAACTTAATTTATTATATAAGTTGGTATATAAATAGATTTTGAGGCGTGAAGATAACTATATTTAAGATATTAATTATTTTTATTATATTTGTTGTAGGCTTAAAACAATATATATTTAGAATGCAATAAAATCTTAAACTTAAATTCTATAAATTTATTAAGAATTTCTGTTTTGTTTCTATTAAACATAAACAAAAAGTTTGTAGAAAAAAATGAGAGAAAATGTTTTTTAATTGATTTTTATTAATATCAAATTGAAATTTATAAGAAAAACAACACCTTTTCAAACCGATATGTGTATAAAATTAAAAAACCTACCTCTTTAAACCAATATTATTGTAGAATTCAAAAGATAATTGTTCAGTTAAATTAATTAAATAATTTGATAGGAGATGTAATCCATAATTAAGGAGATGTAATGCATAATTAATTAAGTAACTAATTCTAAATCTAGCTAATTAACTTAAACTAATTAATTCCTAAGATAAAAAAATGGTTTTGTTGCAGTGATTATCCCATTGGATTGAAAGCCTGAAACTACGACACTTCCTAACAAAAACAAGAAGAAAAGCATGTTGATATATGGTCATGCAGTAGCATTTTTTTTTAAATTAATAATTTATAATTAGTAGAAGCCGGAAATAAGAAACTAATATTTCGGCAAGCAAAACAACAACAATAATCAATAATGCAAAGTGTCCTGATCCAATGGATCAAGATAGATTCTTGTCGATGATATGACAGCAAAACAATTTATTTAACGAAAAGAAAATAATTTTTTTAAAAAAATATTATTAATAAATTAGTAATGATCTCCGCGGTCACAATAATGTTTGCATGTAGACATCTTCTACTGCCCACCAAAACAATCACGTAAATTTAGCATTCCAAACAGGTAATACCGTTCACAACCGCATCATACAGAATTCTTTCCATCCATTACAGGCAGCGCCGACGTACGCAAGTTGTGACGTTGAACATTTGTTTTCGGGCACAAAGCCAAATAATATTCCGGCACTCTTAGTCTCACCGACACGTTAATGATACCGTTCTCAAACCCTTTTGGGACCTTCATTAATCTATAACTCAAAAGGATGAAATGACCCTCTGGTAAGTACTCTCGATCCCATGACATCATTCACGGTCAGATCTTGCAATGCCCTTCTGGGGTTATAAAGATTTCTCGTATTGACGTCTGTTTTTGGTCCCATGAAGGATAGCTTCCTCCTCCGTGCCGGTTGTTGTTTCGCGACAGTTCAGAGGGTCCGTTCGAACAACGTAGGCGTTTTTTTTCACCGATCTGCCATTAATATGTAAGTCTTCACATGATATAACAACGATTTCTAGGCCTGGGGTGTGGAAAGACGAGGTCTCCTGCATATTGAAAGGCGACGGAGAATTTCTTACCTGTGATTGTGTTTTGAGAGACTAAATTAAGAAAACAAAGAAATTGAGTTTTAGGACTTAGGCTGTTTAGATTACGAGGATCGGGAGCATGTCGTCCCGCAAAAGTCGGGTAATGAGTGGAAACTTGGGTGTTTCTTTGATGGTGCCACCATGCATAATCATAGTTATTAAATTTTGTCTGATATGATTGATTGATGGAGTATTAGTTTAGAAAATTCGATTGATCGTGAGATATTTTTTTTTAAAAAAAAAGTATTTGAGATTTCTTTTTAAGGTTAAGCATAGAGCCTGACACCCCATTTTATTTATTTATTTTAAAATATAATAGTTTTTAATTAATATTATTATAATAAAATCTAAAAAATCAACCAATTATGCCTTGCTTTTCAGATAAGATTTGAAACTTTTATTGTAACATTGTCAATTAGTTTGTAAAAAACAATTATATGACTCTAATATACATAATATTCTTTTAAAAATTGATCATAAATATCTAATAAAAATTTATTTATTTTTATTTACTTATGTTAATTTTTATGTTTTTTTAAAACAGTAATAATTGTTTATTTTTTTTATATAGTTGAGCTATAGTTATTACAACAAAAAAATGTTTGTCAATTGACAATTTTTTTCATATAATACTAATTTTTTTATTTAAATTGGTATTATTCTTATGAAAATATATTTTTACTAGAAAAAATTCATGAATAAAGAATAAAGAATGACTCTGGATAAAAAAATATTTATTTTGATTGAGTTAGAGTTTTATTTAAAAAAATCATGCTATTTATAAAAGCACATATTTTTTTATCAAAATAAAAATGAAATGTTTTGATAAGAAAATAATATTTTTTTTATAAATGAAATCATTTCTTTAGAAATGAAATAATCTAAGATTATTTATTCTGGATAATGTGTAGATTAAATAAGAATAAGTTACGAAAATTGTGGAGCTCACGGTCAGGTAGGAATCTAGAGTTTTGTATTTGCCTGTCCACCGCATATAATTTGTTGTGCTGGCAACTCGAATCAAGTGCTAAAACCAGTGTTAGGAACCGACCATTAAGGATTTTTCCGACAACATGACAAAAAGGTGTTCGGTGGGAGCTTCTAGACCCATACAGCGCTATTGGCGGCGCCTTTATTAAAGCCGGCAGAGATCAGATCTCGCGCGTGTCAAGGGATCTACCAAACGTGGCAGCCAACTGGTCTTTTTGCTCTTCCGTCATATATTTGGTGCTGTTCCACTTGTTTTATTTGCAGACAACTTTTTTAAAGGTGGGGGAACATGACTCATGCAAAACGCAAAAACAATGGTCTAAGATGGACTAAATTAATCAAGTAAATCCTTATTCATAAATTACAAATAAATAGAAAGATCAAAACCAGTTTGGCCACGTCCACCCTTCCTCGTTTTTTTTCTCTCTCTTGATAAGGTTTACTAGGGTGATAATTACCCACCAAATTCTTTCTTTGTTAATTAGGTAGTATTCATATGATATATACTAAGAAAATACAGCAAGAGAAAAAAACAAATATTATGATAACTTGTAAATTTTATAGATAAAGTTATTGATATGATTAACCCACTAATAAAATTAATTCATGAATATTCTGATAAAAAATTTATGTTGATATATATTGACAATATCATGAACAATATTATAGTGGGATGGAAGAAGGTAAACTGTATGGTGACCTGATATTTTTATCATTAAAATTACTAACAGAGTTATTATCAGAATAATTATGTTGGTCTATCTGTTGGTGATATTTAATTTATGACCCGTCGCTCGACCTTCCTCTTTCTTTGCCCTATTTCTACTTCTTTCTTGTCTATTTTTTCTACAACAAACAGCCACCCTCCTTCAATCTTAATATAACCCAATCTCTCGTAACTTTTTTAGTATTACAACACTTTGTTTATCAACATTTAAGTTTCGATTCAAATTTTATTGAGGATTCCTGCTTTAAGCAAGTAAATCTATCATTTAAAAAAATTGAACATAATTTTAAAATGTTTTTTTTTGCATAATTTTTGCAGTATATATTTGTTGTTGAGTGTTAACTTGTTTTATAGTTTTTTTTTCTCAGATAAACTTGTTGTATGAATTTAAGATTTGAATATGTTATGATTTGTTGTAAATTTTATAAAATTATATTTGTTTGTAAATTATTAAAACTTATGTTCAATTATTAACTTAGGAGTTGAGAAAATCACATTGCAACTAGATAACATTAAAATCATGATGATTTTTTTATTTCTAATATTAAAATTTTATTTATCATTTATTAATAGATAATTTGTTTATACCATATAGATTGCATGATTTTTGGTATGAGGCATAAAAAATCTAAAAATTATAGGAAAGAAAGTGATCTTCCATGTTGGAAGGACACAACTGTTTAGAAGGATTTCAGGTCGTCATACATCTTAGATACTATATAGGCAAAATACATTCAACAAATGATGTATAAGCATTTCATGTGACGGTCATAGTCTGGTGCGAGGAATTGGAGCTGAAAAATTCAAGATTCTGTTACCATTCACACTAATAACTTCATTCTATTATGCAAAATTGATGATGATATTTTTTTAATTACACCAATATTTTAATTTCTTGTTTTTTTTTATAAATATATTTAACTGATAACATTTTTATCTTGCAAGTTACGACTCTTGGATATAAGCTAAGCCTAATAAAGCTTTTTGTTGTAACACATATGCGAATTGATAATCGTTAAAAAGGGACGCAACAGTTTGTCAATAGCCAATTTCAACACTTTATTGTATGTTGGTTTTTAACCTTTTCTATTAAGTTATTATTTACTTGAATTTGATGATTTTAATTTTTATTTCCATAAGATATATAACAACAGCGGAAATTTGGAGAAAAATAAAAATGTTTCAATAGAAGAAAGGTTTCTCTGTTTCTTTGAATGTTAACGTGAATATATAACTACATATTCTATACGAGCTGCTATTCTTTATAACATTACAAGTTGCTTGATTTGGATATATTGACTTGCCTAATTCTTAGCTGATCTATTTCCATAACAATCCAACGTCTCTTTCTGTTTCTGGTTTCTGTTATGAACTTCATTGCTGTTGTTGTTGATTTATTTCAATGCTAAGCCAACGTCTCTTTCTGTTTGTGTTTTGTTACCATGAGAGATGGTTTCTTTCCATGTCGCTGGTGATTCTAATCAGCCAATGTCTCTTTCTTATCTGTCTGATTTGTTTCCATGTTGCTGGCTTGCTGCTGCAGTTAATTTGTTTTCATGAGGGCTGATTCGTTTCCATGTTGGTTTCTTACAGGTGCAGTTGAATTGTTTCCATGAACATCTGCCTTATTACCATTAACAAAGATGAATTTTTGAACTACCTAGATATTAATTTGGATTTGTAGTTAGAAGCATGATCATCCGGAAACTCAAATAAAAATTATATATATAAACTCTCTAACACTATAATCAAAAATTTATAAATAATAAATGTTTCAATCATTGAGTGTTCACAATAGATCCTAAGCATTTAGTGTCTGGAATTTATGACCTTGTTAGATCAAGAAATACAAAAACATAAAAAATATGAATGATTTTCTATGAATTATGAAAAATCCCATCAAATAATCATGAATATAAGATTATAGTCAGGTGTTATATGTGTATGTTTTTTAGCCTCACGATCCTGGAGATGACTTCTCCTCTGGTATCATCTATATTCTAGTTTTTTTGTATTTAAACATGTAAATTTATAATAGATATTTGATTTTTATATTAAAATAGTTGATTTTTAAATATTTAAATTTTATATTAATTTAATTTTTATATTAAAATAATTTTTAACGGTTAAATACAGTAGTTTATAAAAAGGGATATAATTTATTATACTTACAGTAATGTTCAAAGACATAGACAAAATGATAGGATATTTTAAGTTAACAAAATTAGCTAACAGTTAACATAAACGAAGCTAAGGATACTAAATCATTCGTAAAACCGTTTTATACACAATTCTATAAAATTATTGCATTAATGATTAAATTGGGATTGATAAGTAACAACTTTCCAAATTGAATGAAACAAGAAGCCTCTAAAAACCACTAGAAAACTAAAATTAACTCCATATAGGAACCCCAGTCACAACTCCACCGTAATAGCTCTTCTGGTGACCGGCAGGCACCCCCAGCGTAGGCTGCTGCCACGACGATGAACACCCATTCCTCATCGGATTCTTTGTCATTGCCAGACTCATGGACTCTACCTGCACCTTAACTCTTGCCGAGACATTAATAATACCGTTCTTCTGACCTCTGGAATCCCTTAACCGGTAACTCAAGAAATGTAGGTGACTCTCCGGTGTATAATCACCCGATATGTCAGAAATTGGAAGGCTTGCTGTGCCAACAACTCTGTCACCTGAGCTAGTCTTGCATTTCACTTCAAGGGTTATAAAATGAGTCTGAAATGGCATGTCTAGGGTAAGCTTCTCGTTCCATGAAGGGTTACAGCCTCCTTCAAAATCAGCTTTAGTTGATCCATAGTTTATAGGGTCGCTTCTAGCAATAACGTAAGCATTCTTCTTCACGGATTTGCGATCGAGGGTTAGGTTTTCTGCTGATAAGATAGTGATTTCTAGAGTGCGAGAAGCCTTGTGACCCTTGTCCATATTGAAGAAGATCGCTAAAGATTCAAGAGGTACTAGGCGTGTAAAAGCAACTGTGTGTGCTTTAGTGCTTGGTTTTGGCAGCAGAAACAATTGTTGATGGAAACTGAGAGACATGGGAGGGCTTTTTATAGGAGTAACGAGTAAGCTCGCTAGAAACAACACCGAAGGAGGGGCGTTTCTTCTGTCCACTATTGCAGCCGTTTTTGAAGAACGGTCCACCTAACCAAAACGACTAGTAAAACAACGTGGCCTTCTACGCTCCTTTTATACGGAACCCGCCTGCGTTGGTTCCTCGCCGATGCGAAGTATAAGGTCAGAAAGTAGAGGACAATTATGGGATAATTTCTACGGGTGCTCCATTTAATGGTTCAATCGGAATCCATTTAGTTTTTTAACCTAATTCTTATCTTATGGAGTTGTTATTTTATTTTTCAAGCTAATTACACGGAGCCTTCTATAATTTGCTCATGATTTTGACTGACCTCCACCTTGCCTTTATTCTTTCAAACATTATATTCTAAATCCTTAGGTTTATAAATTCATAATATTTTACATCTCACCAAAATAAAAATCAATATAAATATTGAATTAATTACAAAATTATTATTATATTTTATTTAATAATTAAAAAAACTCTTATATTAAACATCTCAACTTTTCCATTAAATGTTTTAAACAAAAAACCTAGCCGCCATCGGCTAACTTCTTCTTCTTCCCTTTTCTTTTCAATTTTCAGTAAGCCCACAAGAAATAACCGCAGCCGTGACAAAATAATCCCCACCAGCTCTTTTCTTTTTTCTTTCTATGTGCCGACGACCATCGTCTAGCCATCACAGCCACCATTGAGAATTCAAGGCATATACTTGCAAAGATCAGTACTTCGTGCTCGCTGAGCTTGGAGATCGGGGACTAAACCTTAAACACATAAATTGTATAAGATCGAAATCCGAAATCACAAATCATGTTCAAGAAAGGTTTGTTGTTGTTATGAGCTCTTCTCCTCTTTCATGTGCTATCGTCTATGAAGATCCAAAGATGTTTTGGAAGAAAGGGAGAGAGGGCTGTTGCATGTTAAGGCATGTTTTGGAGGAGAGAGGCTTAGAGTATTTGGGGTTATCTCTATGTAATCGAGGTTTTTTTTCCCCTCCAGAAAATCAAGTTTTTCTTTCTCAATTTCAATCCAATGTTTTGGGAATTTTTTTGGTGTTGATGACGGAAAGTAAGAATTTTGCTGGCTGGGTTCTTAGCACGTTGTTCATGCCTAGCCGAGTAGAGATTTTCAGCATGTTGGATGAAGGAAAAGTAAAGATGGACCTTTACACACACACCACCAGTACACACACCATCAACAAGATCCCAATCAGTTCTTTCTCTCTAGGTCTAAAAGATCCCAATCTGTTGATAGAAGGAGGCTTGTTACTTCTTCAAGGCCACCAATACCAAACCCTTGAATGCCCCACTGAAATGTCAGCTGCAACAAAGACGTTGATTACTTGAGCGAGTTTATCGATTTCTTTTCTAGAAGTTTAATTTCTTGTCGGAGATTACTCTTGTTCTAGAAATTGGTGAGGGAAAAACTTTAGCAAACAAAGATAACATTTGCTGGGTAATTACTAATTTGGACACTGGAGTAGCAATCAATTAATATTACCGCCCCTGTTACGCATTAATTAGTAGAAAAATGACCTCAAATCGCGACCTCAATCCCTTCTTGAGGCCACGGTTCTGACTTCAAAGTCTAAACAAATCATGGAGCTAGCCAGCGGCTTGGCCTGGAGAGGGTAACTTTTGTCCTTCATTTATTTGATTTGAAATTTCAGGTTGATTATAATTTTTGGTAGTATGAAGGCAAGCAATATAAAAGACAAAACTATAACAGGCTCGTGTAATTAATCCTATTAAATATAAATTCTAGTTTTATTTTTTATAAAGTATTTTTATTTTTTTACATGTTGCTTGTAATTAAATTCAGTTATAATATATGATTTAAATTTACGTGTTTAAAGATATAAAATTTATTTTATATATTATTTTCATTACTTTCATTTTATTTTTTTAAAAGACTTTAAAAAGAGAGAGACCTAGACGAGTCATATAAAAAAAAATAGATCAGATCGTGCATCTACCGAGTAGAGAAATTCCTTCATCCATGGATAATGTATTTAAATATCTCAGATTGGCGAAGAGCAGACAAGATCAAACACTTGCTAATCTATTGTCATCCCTGCCGTCACCAACCTCTCGTCTGTACAAAGAATTATAGGGTTAACCTCCACACGTAGCTGGTGGAGTCCTCTTTCTAGAACGTTGACCAATACAATGCATTAATTAATCCCCTTTCAAAACATTCCTTATTTTCCACACTTTCCACACGTAATTTTCTATATTTTATGCTTCTCCGTCCAATTTGTCAATAGTTGAGGTTCACTAAACTTCCCAATTATTAAACTGAAATCAACATCTTATTGGTTGACATATAATTAATGGAGATTATTTAATATATGAAAATAAAAAAAATAAAAAACAAAATTTGAATAAAATAGAATTGCGAGGGATATTGAAAAGCGAATTAATGCATGGAAAGACTCAAGAATTACTTTAACGTGTAATTTTCTTCAAACAATAAGAGTATTGAGATGAAAATTAAAAACAACTCAATGCATACGTTTATACCAGACTAATAATAATCGTGTGAGAAGCTTATCGAGTACATATAAAACGACCGTCGTTCCACGGGTCAATATTGAAAATTACTGTTGTAACTCATAAAAGCAACGTTGCACCAACTAAAAATAATTCAGGAAAGATTTAATTTTAAAATTTTGGTGAATGATAAAAAAACTAAAACATTGCTGGTTTAAAATATCTTCAATTATAGACAATAATGGAAGGTCATTAAACCTGTGTTTGACTGGGTAGTTGAATTTGTTTTTTATTAAAAATTAAATTTGTTTTAGATTAAAATTATTTTTTTATATTTTTAAATTATTTTAATATGCTGATATCAAAAAATAATTAAAATAAATTATTTTAATATATTTTTAAATACAAAACAATTTAAAATGCCATCATTACCATATTTTTAACTTGTAAATATTTAAATGGCACTTAAAAAGCATGGAGAAAACAAAAGGAGGGGACAATAAAAATAGAATAGCAATAGACCTCGTTATCGCTTAGGAAACGACGTCCACTAGCCCAGGATAGGCAGGTTAGTCATTGTTTATACAATGCCGTTCCTAAAATTCTCCACCTCCTTCATTCTTTCTTCTTCACAGGCGCATCTGTTCCTTCATTCTTGCCATTTTCCTATATAAAACGACTCAACTTTTTCTCTACGATGGCCCCTCCCTCCTCTTTTTTATTTTTCCAATTTGATTTAACACAAGATTGATGAAGCTAAACCCAAGATTTCAAACAAACTTGAGAATAATACGCACCAGAACAACAACCTTATTTATAAAAATTAATAAATAGTCTGGTGACATGCGTTATATTTCCTAATATATATATATATATATATATATATATATATAAAATCAATCAATGCTGGTGCTTTCAATAATACAAGAAAAAGAGACCGCTGCACTAGAAAAATCAATCAAAAGAAAATGACAATACTTAAATATAAAAATTGAGCTGTCAATATCATATTCATACAGAAAATCTCATTAAAAATTTATCATCACTTCATCATGAATATTATCCCACAGCTAGCAACAGCTAGAAAAAACTCAACGAGTCGATTCTAATACCGCTATGAAAAGCTAAATGACAATACAAAAAAAACTGCACAAGTTGCCGGACCAAAGATTCGGAATCCAAACAAAACAAAATATCATTGAGCATTTAGTGTTTATATTTAATTAATTAATTAGTTTAATTAAAAAAATAAAATTTCTTTAAATAAAACCAAATTTAACATATAACAACAAATAAAAAAAACTTCAGATAACTTGAATAATTTTCAAAACTATTAAAAAATAATATATAAAAAAATAAAACACAATCTCTAATGAAGTAGATGTTAAAGAATGAAAGTACAAAAACATAAGCTTTAAAAATGAAAAAACAAGCACGTGATCTTTTAAATTTTATTTTTTTATTAAAAAATACTTTTTTACATCTTTAAATTGTTTTAATGTTCTAATTTTAAAAAATTAAAAATACTTTAAACTAGATCAAATTCAAACCGGCTGACTTTATTTATATTTTTAATAACAATACTTGGACCGTGAAACATTAAGAAAATAATAATAATCCCCTCGCTTTATGTATAGAATACTCGGTGTGATCCGAAGAAGTTTTGAGATAGGTACCATGACTAGTTTTCATATTGTCGAAGTAACATCACTTGCAAAACATATGTACGACTCTGTCTCAATTGACCTTGTTTCAGAGAACACGTTCCTCGAACCAAAAGTACCGAGGATGGCATTTTCGCCACGCAAATTATTCTCGGTCCATGCGGCCAATGGATTTTACTGTTGTGTATGGTCCCACACCATGTGATGGTCCCACCATCACATTAAATGTCATGTGATGGTGGTCTCTTGGTGTTAGTATTAATGTGGTTCGGGTACTGTAGCAACAGATTTGAAAAGAAAAGAAAGGAGAAGAAAATCAAGAGAGAAAAAGAGAAGAAAAGGCAGCAGAGCAACCTGCATTCTTTCTTTGATTTCCAGCTCGTTCACCGTTGGATCGGGCTGAGATTTTGACAGCAGCTTCTAGACACATTGATCTTCATTCTGGACGGTTGGATCGAATATTGGTAGTGTGGAAGCAGGCCGTTTTGACAGAAAATGGGGCTGTCAGTTTTGTGAGTTTTTCTCAAATAATTCTCCTTTAATCTTGTTGTAATCCAAGAATAAGTTGTTCTTTATGATATATATGTTGTATCCCTTAGTTGAATATGAGAAAGAATGATTGTGAACCCATTATTTGTTGATAGTGGAAGTTTTTAGGTGGACTACGGTCCCGTGGTTTTTTCCATATCGGGTTTTTCACGTTAAAAATCTTGGTGTTGATTTTGTGATTTTTGCATTATTTTTCATCATTGTTTGATTCTGTTTTACTGCACAAAGAGGGAAAGAATTAGGACTTGTGAATTGTAATTGTATTCCGCTGAATTGATCCGGGTAAATTGGTGTCCGGTTGTTCCGAGTTTTCCCAACATTTACTTGGTCTTCCCCCGTTTAATTAAAGTGCATTAAATGATAAGAACACCTCAATTATATATTTAGAAATGATAGCTACGGATTTCCTCGTTTGATTCATTCGACTAGATAATCTAATTAATTAGGAGCTGTGTTCCTCAAATCCGCACCTCTCGCAGTCGGGGTTAGAGCCTTGTATTCTGAGTTGATTATATCCAGGTCCCTATAGTTTAATGAATGTATAATTGGCCTTCGTTATTTTAAAAAATATTGTATAATTAATCCTTTGGTCCCTTCTGTGGCCTTTCCGAATTACTTTTTTCTTTTCCTCTTTTAAGAAAATATAAATAGAAAAAATAAGTGGGAGACAGGAAGATTTGTCGAGGAAAGATTTGGAAGAATGTATAGGATGATAGTCAACATTGATCAAGTAATTATATAAGCTCTTGAAAATGTGTCTGTATGGAGTGACTGTCAGTTACAATATAAACCACAAAGAAGACTCTTGTAATTAACTTCACATATGTTTCATGCAATAAAGAGGAAGAAGATGAGGCACGCCACCTTAATTGCGTGCAGCAGTGGAAATAAAGGAGAAGACACTGATCGTGTCAATACGTGATGCTGACGTTTTCCCCTTTCTTTGCCTTTGAACAGTGAATGGATGAGTTCCTGGAGCATTTTACACATTTTTTACTTCCCAGCATGTAGATAGATCATGGATGAGGATGAGGCGACTGGCGATTTCCAGGAAAGGGGGAGTTGAACTTGGATTCACAGGTTTCGTCTCGCAATTCTCCATGGTAGTTGAGGCCACCAATGGAGGAGCTAGATCTGAAGCTTCTTGGATGGATGCTTGGGTGTTAGAATTTGACTTGCTCATTGTGAGAGGAAAATGATTTGCTGACGACTCTCGATTTTGTTTGTGCCGCCATTGCATCTGCATTCATTGTATTTATCTATTTGTAAAAGATTATTCTCGAAGCAACTTCACACGGGTCAATTAAATCCACTTCTTGAGTATAGTTGATGCTAGTTTATTTATATCAAGATTAGATAACGTTTGAGAATTTCACTTCATGATTTGAGATTTCAACTGTAGTAGCTAAGGGAAGAGTGTATACTCTCTTAACCAATTAGCCAATCTCTTCAAGAGAAAGAGAAGGAGAATTTTAGATCAATTCGCAATAAAAATCTTGAATTTGACCTTCTTCAATTAAATTAATTTTATTGAACACGTATTGATTATATATATATATATATATATATATGACGGGCAATCGAGTTACAAAATCATTTTTTTTTAATAATATCATTTAATTTGCCTTTATTAAAGTTGGTAAATGTGATGGGGGAAAAGAAGCAGCTGATCAGGAAAACGAAAAGGAAAACAATGGGTGGTGGAGCTTTCGAGAATAAGATTTTAGCTTACACTAGATGGTTGTCACATCATGATGTAGCTTACTCTAGATTATAGCTTTTGAAAATTATGACCCTTGTTAGCTGAATTTAAAAAATAATATAAAATAATTATAATAAAATAATATTTAAAACTAGGAAAAATTAACTTGATATAATTTAATTAATCTAATAAATTTTAAAAATATAATGACTATAAAAATTAAAAATATATTTTAAAAAAAAATATTAAAACATCAATATATTAAATTAATAAATTATAAAAATATAATAATTTTATATATAGCCAATTAAAATAAATTATAAAAATTATATTTTAATTAATTTAATATTAAAAGATAAAATTAAAAAAATTTAATTAAAAAATAAAAAATTTAAGTCAATTTACAAAAATCACTATCAAATTTATAAAATTATAATAACTTTATAAGAAATAAATTAAATAAATTATAAAATTTAATTTTTAATTAATTTAAAATTTAAAATATATAAAATATATAAAATATAATATATACTAACTCAACTCAAATTAACTAATTAAAGTGATAAAATTAGGATAACATCGTGATAACAATACAAGAACAAGAGTTCGTAAAAGAAAATCGTTGCCATTTGAATTGTAATGGTTTTTTTTTTTCTCTTTTGGTTTGTAGGATGCATCGAAGAAAAGTGTGTTGACTTTGTTAGAGAAGAAAGGAAATACAACTGAATTTCAACTAGGATTTAGTTTTTTTTTTTTTTGTGGTATGTGATGATCAAGTTTGTTTTTTCAATCTGGAGCTGTTATGGTTGACGCTATGTTGTCAGGAAACCGGCTGTCGCTATGAGAGCTGGTGTTGATGGAGGTGGGAAGACAACATCCCTCGGTAAGTCAAGAATTTAGCTACTAATTATTGGTTTTGAATTGAATTTTGGAAATGAGGTAGTTGTTTTGAGTGGTTGGAATATTTACCTAAGCCAGTTTAATGATTGCCAAATATTTAATGGTTTCTGGTAATATACACATTGAGAGAAGTGTGGCTCCAAATTGTGAGGAGGTTTGAGTTGTAGAATTTGACTTCGAAGTTTAGAGAGGCTTTATTTGTTCATTGCTTTTCTGAGAAGTTTGAGGTCCTAAATACAGTCTCATGGACTTGTGTTCTTGAGACTCTCTCTCTCTCTCTCTCTCTCTATATATATATATATATGTATGTATGTATGTATGTATAACCTCTTTTTTTCCTATTGGTTGCTAAAGAAATGTGATCTCATTCGCTGCCGATGCTGCAGGAAAGCTAGCATATCGATTGAAGATATCAGGGGAAAAGGTGAGATTTTGCTTGCTTTTGTTGCAATGTGATAGATGTCTTTACAAAGAGAGTATTAGGATATTGAAATTTGCATTATCCGTAGAGCTGAATTGAAGATAATATTGATCCAAGTTTCTGGCAACTGATTTGACATCCCAGGGAAAAAGTGCTCATTGTGATGAGGACTCAAAAGGTTCGTGAATATGTCGTTGAATTTTGGCTCTTGACGATGCTGTTTTACCAAATACCAATTCTATCCGTCGATTCTACTGGTATGGATTAAGATTTAGATTTATTTTGGAGAATTTGAAAGTTGTAGCCTTTTCTTGGCTTGCAATTAAAGTGCATGGTCTATGTTTCAGAAGGACTTCCTTGTTCCTCCACACAAATTCCGTAATGAGTTGTGGATTTACAGAAATGCATGCTGTATAATTTTTCTTGAATATATATAACTATCAATTGTATGGATTAAGAAAATTTAGAACGGCCCTTTATTTGAATGTTGTGTCATAGATCTGCTGGAAAAGCATTGTATCAATTCTTGAATATATATAACCATCACAGGAGCTTAGTAAATTGCTATTGACTCCCAGGGATATGAATAAATTTATCACTTTGCGAATGTAGAGGGTGTACCAGCGAGTGCAATCAGAGGACATAGTTCGGTGATCTTACTGCAGTACTTGTGCACATGTGATTATTTTCTTTCCATTTTTTCTCGTTTGGCTTGAATTGTTGCTTAGTTTATCGTTTTGTCCTTTCTGAATCTCCCAAAAAGAGAGATTGTCTCGTTCACAAAAGGTCTTTCCTTGGGCTTTTGCTATCATTCCAGCTACTGATGGCAGCAGGTGAAACATTAAGGGCAGCTCCCAGTGACCAGTTGGAGATATGGGCTGAAAGAACCGGGTGTGAGATTGCTGTGGCTGAAGGAGAGAAGGCCTAATCATCATCAGATAGACAACTACTTTAGCTTTTTGCGAATCTTTAAAAGTTTGAATACTTGGCATAGCTACTAACATATGATCTTGAAGTGTTTTTCTAATAGTTCTTTCTCAGGCTGTAAAGAAAGGGAAAGAACAAGAATTTGATATTGTTTTGTGTGACACATCTTGATGTATGCGTGCAGATATTCCATGATTAGCTATCTAACTTCTATGTGCTTTCTACCTGTTATGTCTTAACTGAAACCTATATATATATATATTTATCAGGTCTCCACACTAATTACAGCCTCATGGATGAGTTAAAAGCATGTAAGAAAGCCGTGGGGAAAATAGTTCGCGCCGCACCTGATGGAAGCTGTGATCATGATGTTTTATATTCAAGTCATTGCTTCTATACCATTTATTTCTGTCTCCAACACCATCTTTCATGGTCAATTTACACATTTCTAATCTGAAAGATTTTGCCAGAAATTTTAATCCTTTGAGATCTCTTGTTTGGTGTTTTATAGTTACAGTTCTATCTTGAACAATTCTTGTAGAATGGATCAGCAAACTATTTTAGTGATTGCCTCTTCATTTATATCATGCATGTTCTCAACCTTTTGTTTGGCATTATTATGCCCGTGGTAATTTTTGGAAGAAAGGAACATTCTTAGAACATCCAAAGGATTCATCCAAAAGGAGGAAAGGGAGAGAGGCCACCTTCTAACATGATTATCTAGGTGCAGAAGCACGACCTAACAACCTTTTTGAGGAATGAACAATTAGGCAAGTTACAGGCAACACAATCACCTATTGCTTTTTTCTGTTTTTCATGTATGTAATGTTTCCCGATTGCCACGCTTTGATGCTATTATTCTTTCTTCAAGTGTTAAACATCTTGTTCAAGTCTTTAACATGCAACTGTGCTAACAGGTTGTTGGAATAACTGGTTTCATTTTGACAAAACTCAATGGTTCTGCTAGAGGCGGCTGTGTGGTATGCTCCAGTTTCAAGAATTCCTTTTGTTTCATGATTTTGGTGATTAGTGAGGATAATATCCTTATGCAGGTCAGTGTGGATGACGAGCCTGGCATCCCTGTAAAGTTCGTTGGTGTTGGAGGTGTAGAAGACCTTCAACCCTTTGATGCCGAGGCTTTTGTTAATGCCATATTTTCTGAGGGACGTTCATGTCCCAGATGATGTGAATATGCTAGTCCGATTTAATAATATTGCCAGAGATGCTTCATCATTTGAAAAGGTGATTGCAGTCGGCCATGATGCATAACTAATTTCCAAGCTAAGGAAACTTACAATTTCTATCCCTGCAAACTTATCAAAGAAGCATGCATCTAAATGCACAGCATTACAGAGGACGCAACGGCAACGGCAGCAGCTGCTGCACGCAGAAGTGAACACAAATGACCCACAAAAATACTAAATTGGTTTTCTAAGATTATTATGTCCTGTTTTGAGTTCAAGCACGCCCACACACTCGCACTTTGAAAGGCACATAAACATAAACTATCAGATACCTACAACAGGATATCAGAATACTGCAACGAGCTCCTCATTCTTATTGAACAAATTAAAAGAACTCGTTAATGTTGGCAGGCAAAGCATTCAAATAGATAAAATAACAACATATTTCGAATCCCAGAAATTCATAACTTGGCAGGAGGCATGTGATAGATGGTAGCGCGAGAAATGTGGACCAACTTCCTGGTTTTCTTGATTCTGAATTCGGATGCAACTGCAGTCAAGTTCCTTCCACTCCTCGCTACGGCCGCTTCGACAACCAACACCTCCTGCCAAGATAAATTTTTTAAAAAGATTGTATGACTGTACTATATCGGATAAGAATCCTCAGGCATGTAAAGCCAGTATAATCAACACAGGTGAAAAAGTCATTATACAGAATTAAGTACCGCATTGTAAGGCAACGAATTACGAGTTAAACTAAAACATAAAATAAATGCAGATGAAGGAAATTGAGTTGGGGGGGGTTCTAAACTTACACAGGGTAATTAGTCTTGCGGCTTTTTCTATAATGCAAACGAGACAAGCATAAAAGACACCGAAGGAAAAACTCACATTTAGTGTTGCTGCAGAGAGATAAGAGATACTTAATTCACCAAGAAACAGCTCTTTATCACCAGCCACTACCGTTCTAGCACAAGCAATGGACACTCTCTCTGCTATAGCTCCAACAGCGCCTCCGTGTAGCCCATTAAAGTAATTCTAGAACAGTACATTAAAAAGACGGTTAAACAAAAATAAATCATTTTCAATCCCATTTCTTCATGAATTTTTAGAAAGCAACGAGTGAGAATCTTACACCAACAGCAGGTGAGACAGAGAAGATGCAAGAGACGCGCCCACGTAGGACATTGTCGACTTTAAGGAGATCGCGAATGAGATCAGAGTAGAAGTCTTTGGAGAAGGAGTTTTGAGGGAGAGAGGCATGGATTCCGACGTCTGCAAAAAAACCTTTGACTGCCGAGACATAATCTGAAGGCAGGTCTTTTGATATGGTTGTCGTGGAAGAAGAAGAAGAAGAAGAGGTTTGTGTCATCTCTCCCTGCCCCTGCGTCTGTTTGCTCCTTCAATCCCACCTAATCTTCTGGGTAGTTATGCTCGTAATTCTTTGATTTAAATCTTAGGACTGGCTCAAATAGCAAAATTCAACCTCGTGTCTAGATCCACTCTAAAATTTTTTTAGGGGGTGTTGGAAGAAAAGGGGAGGGAAAAAATAAAGTTGTTAGTTAACGACGTCCGCTCCTTTTTATTAATTTTTATTTTTTTCTAATTTATTCAAAAAAATATTTTTTTAATTTAATATTTTTTTAATGAAATTCCATGAAATTAATTTTTAAATTGTAAAAAATAAAATAAAATAAGAGAGAAATGCAATGTAAAATAAGGAAAAAAAAGCCTCAAAATAGATTAAAAAAAAGATGCCTTTTAATTTGTAATTTTTCCTTATTCTCTACTGTCCCTTTTAAAATTTTAGTTTTGATCTAAAAACTTATTTTGTTTTTTTTTTCTAATCTTTGTTTTTTAAAGGATAAGGGAGAAATTTATTAAAAAATAACATGAAAGAAAGAAAGAAAGAATATCCCGTAACAAAAAAAAAATCAATCTTGGTATATGTAGATTTCATTTGACAATATGAGATCCATTGAGGTACTTTTTTTAAGCTAGAAAAGAAAAAAAAATCTCAATTTAATTTTGTGTTTTTAGACTATTTTTATAGATATTTTGAGTGTAAAACATGAAAAAACAAAATCTTAGAAGCCATAGGTGATAAGTCATGACATTAAGCTAGATATTTCTGTTTAATTTGGAGCGAAATTGCTGAATTGGGTTGTTCTGAAATTGTGTTGTAACTCATGTTTCAATAATATTGCGAAAGTCATGTGTTGAATAAGCGATGGAAGTATAAAAGATTAGATAAATGGTATGAAAATCATGTGATGGAGAATAATGATGGAAATGTGGAATGATTGGAAAATTGAATTGAATTTGATGTTTCAAATGGATAATTGTGTAATGGAATGAGGATGGCATGGTACTGAGTAATCCATGTGCAAGAGATCGCACAAGTCATGGGTCTTATGGCTAGATGAGTACGAGAAGAAGTACCAAAATTATTTGGAGATGGAATTGAAAGGTTGTAAGCTGGTTTGTCTCGAATTTTGCTGTATATGGCCGAAAATTTATAGCTGTGAAGATAGAGAATTTGAAAAAAAAAAATTTTTTAAATTAACGTGGGTGTCCGAGCCAGCTTGCGCGTACCACGACTAATCCCACGGGCCCTGAAGTTAACTACCATGTAAGCCTCTAATGACCATCATACGAGCAATTAAGAATTCGAACCTGAGACCACAGAGGGAGCAAACCCCTTGATCCTAAATCCTTATCACTTGGCCACCACTTAGATAGTTATAGAATTTGAAAAACTTGAATAAATGATATGATTTTTGTGTTAATTGATGATATGTGAGTTAATTTTTATAGAAATTGAAATGAAATTGAAATTATTGTATGATTTGATAATTGTGACCATGGTATTATAATATATAGGAATGATGAATCCTAAGTTCTATATGTGTATTTGGATAAGAGTTTACATTTTGATTTTTAATTTTATAAATATTTATTTTAGATAGAAAAAAATAAAATTACAATTATTAAGTTTAATTGAGGTTATAATCCAGATTACGACGATGAATTTTTACTTTTATAAAAATTTTATTATATAAATATTTTTAGATTTATTTATAAATGTTAAAAAAAATCATCATAAATGTATACGGTGAGATGATGTTGTTTCCAAGTATGAATTATGTAATCGTAACGCTCTATATGTGTGATGGTCAGCAGTGACTCAAAACAGGTCAACTCCCCGAATAAAAAAAACAAGATCAGACAGATCATTCCCCATGTGTAATTAGCTGGAAAAAAGGTGGCAATCTATAAAAATAAAGAAGCTGATTCATGTGTTTATAATTTCTAAATCCTCATCAGAGAATAAGAAAAACATAATCGTCTGATACTGCGTATCTTCTCTGTAATTTAGTGCTACGTTTCTGGTCCTAAAAGAATAGCCAGAGTTAGCAAGATGCCTGAAGGGACTATTCAAGTTCTTCTTGTCGGAGCCAAAGGTCTCGAGAACACCGATTTCTTCTGTAAGATTCCTCTCCGTCCTTTCCACCAAAGTCCTAAGACATGTTTTCATAGATAGTTGCATCTCGAGTGTGCTTTATGATCAAGGAATTTTTGGTTGATCTACAAATTCAATTTCACACTAGCCATATGATTTCTTTCAGTGTTTTCTTTGAGTTTTATGTAAGATCTTGCTATGATCGATCCAGATTATAGGGTTCCCTGCAGTGATGTCAAAACATATCCATGTAATCTAACACTAACCATATGATTTGTTAGCGATCAGATCAGACAAGTCTCAATTTCTAGTTGATGATTTTGAAAATCTACATACAATATTTTATTTGTTAGTTTCGTGAAATTAACCTGGTAAATTAATGCATTGACTTACATGTTCATGAGCAGCCAATATCGATCCATATGTGCTTCTCACTTGCCGATCTCAGGAGCAAAGAAGCAGTGTTGCTTCAGGTTCATTTCTAGACCCCTTTCCAAATATATTTTTAGGCATCGCACATTCAAGATTAATTTGGTTGAATAACAGAGGATGCCATAGATTTTTATTTAATTAGCGTTTGTGTCTGGGATCAAATTAGAAGGATATTTTGCTGATCACAACACATGTTGGTCAACGTATAATGTATCTGTTTAAATCCTTCAGGAAACTGCAAACGACTCTCTCTCTCTCTCTCTCTCTCTATATATATATATATATATATATATATGTTTTCAATTGAATAAGTGACTGGTTTATGCAGGACAAGGATCTGAACCAGAATGGAATGAAACCTTCGTTTTTACCATTTCCGAGGGTACTTCAGAACTCGTTCTGAAGATAGTGGATCATGACACTCTCACGGATGATGATTACCTTGGTAAAGCAAGGTGGGTCACATTCATTTTAATCTAATTTTAATTGTTTTTTCACCAGGAAGATCGATATACCAAAATGTTTGTGTATTTTATCAAAGAGGGCCGTACTATGCTGCTAGTTCTGTATATGCATAATTATTTCTTTTGCATTAGAACATGCAAGGACTAAGATTATCTGCATCGTATTCCATGTTGCAGCATTCCTTTGGAGCCACTATTCATGGAAGGAAATCTGCCAACAACTGCATACAATGTTGTCAAGGACGACGAGTACCGTGGAGAGATCAGAGTTGGCCTTAGTTTTACTCCCGAGGTATTTTCTAGTTCTTCGGTTCTCCTGCGTGTAGCTCCTTTAGCTGGGTAATATCGATTCATTTCATGATCCTTTTGCGGCCTAGCTGGCTCCTGTGACCAAGAGGTCTACGATTTGTCTCGAAGCCATTACTTAGCAGTAAAATGGTCAAGTCCCGGAGAGACGGTAGATTCCAAGCAAGAACATGGACTGATATTTTAACTGTAGTATGTGAAGAACAAGTATTGTTCTGTTCATTTTCTGATATAATTACTGTTCTCTCTCTCTGATTTCATAACCATGACACTTTGATGTTTTATGCTAATTTTTACCTAATCGCAATATCTCCATCCTGCAGCGTCGCACTAGTAGGGCATTTGATGCTGGGGAGGAGAGTTATGGAGGCTGGAAAGAATCAGCTTACACAGATTGATTTCGTGTCTTCAGGGCAAGCTCATCGTTTTCAGATCCTTGGTGTTGAAAGTGAAGGGAAAATAAACACTTTGATTTGTTTTGGGAATTCCAGTTTGTACGGGTTTGCATTAATAAACTCTTCTAGTCTTTCTCCACGGATAAAATTGTTGTAGAGACCTGTGTTTCCTCACTTTGCTACCCATGGTTTAACCCAGTGACCAAGGATAGTTTTGAGATAGGAATTTTATACACCACGGGGAATCTGCATCACTGTACTCATTTTCTACCACTGGGCGATGGTTAAATATATTCAACAGCTGAAACGCAATGTAAAACAGCCTTTTAATCCAAGTGATAGTGCTTATGTTACTATGATGCCCATATCACAGTGTATGTACATTAGGAGCAAGGACAGCAAAACCATCACCAGCATTACCAGAGAAACCTCCAGATAAAATGGAGTAGATTTTTAACAGGATCCGTGTTCAAGTCTAATGCAAACTGCAAAAGGAACACATTTAGGAAAAAGTACCTAACTTCTGGATCACAGGTACAAAAACATTTCTGCAGAGGCCATTCCCCCTAGAGGCTCGAGTTCGTTCGTTCTTCTATATATGTTTTTTTTTATCTCTTTGCACAGGTGTTGTTGCCCTCAGAACCCTTTTATCCCTGCTAAAAACTGGCTGTTGCAGATGAGCTGTCTCAGCTCGGATAGGTACCTGCTTCTCTTCAAGCTCAGCCTGAGAAGCTCCGAAAGGTTCTGATGCTGAAACGAAACCTTTCTCCCTTGATCAATCCCCTTCCAAAGTCAATTTTTCTGTTGCGAGGCCAGTAGCGGATTAAAAAGTATTGTTAAAAAGAAAGAATAAAAAAAATTCAAAATCAATGAGGGAGTAGCGGTAACGTTAAAATGTCATCATTTTAGCATGATCTCTGTCAACATTATACCTTGCAATATCCCACAGAGTAATGCTCAAATAAAGGCTTTTAAAAAAATTATAAAGGCTTTAAAAAAACTTATTTTAATATGTTTTTAAATAAAAAATAACACTCATTACAGTATCAAACATAACATAGCTCTCTCTTTTTTCATAATTTTTTTATAGTTTTTTTCTTGTTGTGATCTCATTATTTCCTCTCAAATCCTTATAAATGTTATGATTTCACATTAAAAGACGTTAAGACCTAAAAAGTCTCAAAAAAGAAGAATTAAAATAGCAATTTATTAAACTGTTTGGAGTAATATTCGAAACTTTATGAAAATCAGAAGAATAACATCGAGTTTGCACCAAGATACATTACAATAAACAGTGTTTCCTAATCTCTTTTAAAATATTAAAAAGAATAAAAAATTATTGTAAAGATGGATGCAGGAAAGAGGGAAAGATAAAGGATTGGGACAGAATTTATCAACAAAGGAAGCGTTGGGACAATTCTGCATGAATGAAGAAACAGAATCAAGACATAATCCAGGGAACAAGAGATACCTATATTAAACTTGGATGAAGGATAATTAGATGTACGGGTGGTTTCTATTTCTTTTGTCGTGTTCATAGAAATAGAACTTTTTTGAATGATCTGCTATGCAGTGATCACAACTGACTCTAGGATTCATGAGGAAAGATTCTGGATGCAACGAACATAAGTAGCCTAGATGAGTAACATTGTTTTGTTAGAAGTTGGAAATTTATAGCACCTTTAATCATGTTTTAACTGCTTCTGCACCTTTACATATGAAATCATAACATTTGAACTGCTCTCCACCTTGGGTACTACGCTTTGCCTCGTCTCTTGTGATGTAGGGCCTGGGTTGTTAGTACAAATTCCTTGACGCATCTTCTACTACAGTCTTCCGAATCATCTTCTCTTTTTTCTACCGCCCCGGTAAGGAAGACGTGCATCAAATGCTCTGCCATTTATTGGAAAATCGATGAAGATGTATAAATCAACTGAAACTGGAGTCATAGCAAACTCCTCTATCAGCCTTGTTTGTTAAAAGCCTTGCTTGTGGCCTCTAACGATTTTGCCCGTTGCTAATGCTTCTGCTGTCGTTTTGCAAACCACGTTTGTGGTGCTTGGAACCAGGAACATTTTGAGGACATTTATGAAAGTACTCCATAGGAGCAAAAATGTAAAAACAATAGAAATAGAAAAGTTAGAAATTTAATTAATTCTTGTATTAATTATATTTTAATTTTTAATTTTTAAAATATATTTTAATTAAATTATATTTAATTAAATCATCCTAATTTAATTTTTAATATGTATGACTCATGTATTAACTTGGATATAAATTATAATTATAAGTTATTATTAACTAAACAATTGATAAATTTTTATTTGAAGACCATTTGGATAGTCTAGCAATATATTATAATTTTTTAAATATTAAAAAAATTATTAGTATTTTGATGTAACCTTTCAGTAACTGATTTCTCAGTATAATTAATATTTCTTAATATAATTAATATGATTTTATTAATATTATAATATAAAGTATGTTTTCTATATTAAATTATATTTATTTTTTTATTAAATATTTAGTATTTAAAAAAGTATGAACGAGAAACAGTTCAAAACAATATTTTAATATAATAAAAATCTTATAATTATAAAATTTTATAATTTTTTTATAAAATATTTTTATTTTGTAAATTTTATATTTATTAATTTAATATTAAAAATAAATTAAGTATTTATTAATAATAAATATATTTTTAATTAAATATAATAATAACCTAGAACACATATTAAATCCAATTTAAGCCCAGTCAGGTTCTTTTGCTTGTCTCGAAAAAGTTTAATAAGCTCCCTGTAGCTTTTGCTCCATGCTATTTTTCCAATGTAATAAACATCTATGGGTCTACCGCGTCTCGAGTCTGCCCTCTAGATTAACCAGGTATTGCTAGGCTAAATTTATGGTAAATATTTGTCCATCGTTTTTGCATGATGTCAATAATTAACGTAAACTAGAAGTAAGATGACGGAGAAATCACATAAAAAAAGAGTTTTAGATTAGAGGTGCCTTGTTAAAAAACAAGAGTAAGCGGGCCATATCGAGAAACTTTCAGGAGAATAGGAACCAAACAGTACGATTAATCGAGTTGTTGAATGTTGAAGTACTTTGGTGGTAAGAACCATGTTTAAGGCGCTTCCTTTGGTCTTAAAATTCTCTGATTATTTACTTCTGGAAGCATAAATAATAAAGAATTGAAAAGGAAGGGAAGGGAAGGGAAGGGAAGATCATGGAGTGGACTGGTAGTTTTGGCTAACCATAAACCTCCCCAAAAAACACCAAACCCCTAACAACATATCTTACAAAATTCAAAACTCAGATTTTAGCATTTGGGCTCTCAAGATTCGGAAGACTTACCAGGTAAAGCTAAAATACACTCTCTTTCCACTCTCCTTGGTAATCTAAGACTTATTTTAAGTCTTTATTTTCAACTATTTGGTCGCTTATAAAAGCTCTAACTGCATCGATTTAGCTAAGTGCTTCAAAATGAGAGTGATTGTCTAATTCTGAAAAGTATTGTTATGAACGTTTTTTGGGGTTTATTTCTTTTAGCATTCACAACTGTAGTTTAGCTCTAATTTTTGTTCTGTCGTGTTTTTGGATCAATCAGTGTTATTGAATTAGAGTTGCGAATTAAGTTTAATTTTGAAGTTTTGTATTCTCAGAGAGCTTGAAGCATGATTTTGGGACATACTGATGGTTTATCAGAACTTGGGTCATCAAGAGATCCCCTAATTGCATCTCCTGAATCAGAGTTGAATGTTGAGGATGACGAAGAACAGATATTGTATGCAGCTTCCTTCGAAGAACTTGCGAAAAATCATGTTAAATATGACACCATTATATGGATTTCTATATCATTGTTGCTGGTTTTAGCTTGGGGGATTGGCATCATTATGTTGCTCTGTTTTCCCTTTAGAAGATACATGCTTCAAAAGGATATTTCCTCGCGCAAGCTGTATGTTACCGCTAATGAGATAGTTTACAAGGTACTCATATGTGTAGTGTTTTTTTTTTTTCTCTGGATAATTACAAGAGAGAATTAGTAGCATAGATGCAATTCTTACATTCAGTATTATTTTTCTTGTGTGAAGTTTTCAAGGCCTTCGATACTCTTTTGGCGTGTTACAACAATTGAGAAGTGCATTCCTCTATCCCTGGTGATTGATATCATTATTGAACAAGGTATTGATTCAATATCAATAGATTTTTGATGTGACAGATTTCCATTGCTCTTTTCTTGTTCGCTCTTCCATTTACTAGATGGAGTTTATAATTTGTGTGTTACAAGTATGATAGTTTAGGCTATATGTATGAATGTCTTCCTCTCTAAATCCCTGTTGCCCAAGGATATGGCCTAAAGAGAAGAATAGGCTATGCAGTTTTTTTTTTTCCTGCCAGGCTACGTGATTGTAAATGCTATTTTCCTGTTGGTTGGACAGCTGCTATGCTTTTTTTAAAAAAAATTATTTTTCTTGGTTGCTCGTAAGTATTCTTGTCAAAAGTCTGGCTAGCTAATCATTGAATGCACTGCAAATGTGCATATTTTTATGTCTTTTTGGATGACTCGTGAATTGTATATTCTTCTTCTTCAGTGAAAGATGAATGATTTAATCAATTTTCTTTGTATGCCAACCATGTCCTCTTGAATGATCGCTTCATAAAGACTGGTGAGATTAATATGTTTTGATTGTTCATAGGTTGCTTACAGTCCCTTTATGGAATCCATACATTTAGAGTTGAAAGCATTGTCCATGGAAAAGCTGCACCTGTAGATGAACTCCAGGTTCAAGGTGTTTCCGACCCTGGAGTTTTGAGGAAGGTATTGCAAACTTGATTGGTTACTTTATTGCCTTATTTCACTGTGAATGTTCTTGCTTTTGAAAGAAGATGAGCAGGATACAAGTTGGCTATAACAATGCATTTCTTGCAGGTGATAATAACAGAAGCTTCAAAGAATGCACAGGATTTTGGGAAAGGTTGGAATCCTACTCTTGCTATTGAAGAGGAAAGCCTGTCCAGAGTAGGATCATTGAACGAGGGACCATCTGTCTTTAAATCACCATCCAAAAGCTGGAAGGTAATTTAAACTTCAAACTTTTTCTACGTATTCTTTAGAAGTTGTTTCCAATTCTTTATTTATGAAGGCCAACACATCCTTTTCCTCCCATTGAAATATCCTTACTCTAACAACTTCAATCTCACTGTAGTAACACATTTGAGGTTTCTATGCCTTGTTCTAGCTGAATTATTCAATTTGTAACAGCCCGAACCATTATGGATTAAGTTCTTATTTTAGCTACCTTATTGTGGAGAATGAACCTTGGATGCTGTGGTTCTTATGATACACATTAAGGTGTGAGTCGAGTTTGGTGCAGCGCAAGTTCTATTCTCCTTTGGTACCTTAAACTGATTCTGCTTACAAGACATAGAGGTTCTTTGACTTCTACTTCCCTTGCAAAAGTGAAGTCCATTTCATTTGGATATGCATTCTAAACTCTCAGGAGGATGGATTGGTGGGTGCGGACGTGTTACTGCATTCATCAAATTGATGTTCCTGAAACTGAGAGACACCGCCTATACTTTGCAGATGACAGGTTCACCACGCTATACTTCATCAGAGCATAGAGGTTCACCACGCTATGCTTCATCAGAGCACAGGGGTTCACCACGCTACGCTTCAGTGGAGCATAAAAGTTTAATACAAGGGGAAATGCTGCTAAGTAAACTTGGAGAAGTCTGTGAATCAGTGAAGGTAAGGACCTTTATCTGGTCTTGGCAAATGCAAATAAAGAAAAGAGTTTCCGGTTTTCTTCTGAGATTTTTTTCATGTGTTCATCCTTGAATGAAGTGGTAAGCATTCCGTGAAACACTTGCCCGCTTCCTCGGAACATTCAAACAAATGATTTTTTGAGTTGCCCATCCTTAAAAGTCTTTCAAGTAACCTAGCACATCATGCTTTTTTTTTCACCTTAGTTTCCTTGACAAGCCGACAATAGTTGCTTCTGCTAGTATTCTCGTTTGTTTTTGCAAGTGTCCCTCATTTCTCTCTCTTTTATTTTTCATACCAGAAAATGGAGTCTCTTATTGAGAAGTCCCAGGCTTCCCCAGAAAGCAGATGAAGTGTAGTAAGGCTCTTTTGGACTGGATCATCAAAGCACAAGCGTCTTATACAGAACTGCTTGACTAACCACCCTACGACCAAAGATAAGGGTGGAAAGCATTGATTGCAAACCGTGGACTCCTTCGCGGCTCGTTTTGTTTAAATTCAGCAGGGATTTTTATTTTTTTTCATAAATTGCTGACCTCTGGTATTGTTCAATGGATTTTTATCGAGACTGATTAACGTGATGATTAGTAGTCTGACTTTCCTTCCTCTGAAGTCTGACGTGTGAATTCATTCATGACTCATAATGATAACTTGAGTTTAACATTCAATTTCTAATCTAATAATGATAACAAAGGAAAAAAAGCATAATTCGTGACTCTTGAGGCTCAAATTGGAGGAGATCAGAAATTGGTAAAATTATCGGTCACGGTTAAATCAGAAACACGGACCAAAGGTTTATCTCATCATATCTTCCAGTAAATTGCATTGAGATTAAGAAAATATCCACATTACTAAACATAAAATTAATAAGAAAAGGTAGGGCAAATGGAATCATCAGAGACTTAAATACAAGTAATCACGAAATTAATCGATCATTTTGTTGCAGTTTTTTTCTTCATCCCATGATTTCATTTTGTCCCTCTAGTTTAAAAAATCAGTTCAAATCCCCATAAACAAAACCTGATGAATTTATACCTATAGAGAAAGCAACTTAAAATCAGAGAATAAGAGATACGCGAGCAAAAGGACACGCCGATCTATAGAGAGAAGGTTGAAGGAGCTTGGTGAGGAAAGGAAAGAAAGGGTCGAGCACTGTCGGAAGCGAACGAGTGTGGATTACATTTATAGTGTAGGAGAGTAGGGGTGGAGAAACCCTAGTTCAACGCGCTCCAGTTTTGCAACTTGTTGGCGTTTAGTTGAACCGTTCGATTTTCCTGTAAAATATTCACATCGACGGTCCTTCTTTTTCTCATTTCTTTTTTGTGTTTTTCTCCGTATATGATTAAAACCTTTTCATTTTTATGTTTAAAAAATATTTTTTATTTAATTTAAAATAGTATTAATATAATATTATTAAAAATAATTTCTTAAAAAATTTAAAAAATTAATATATTTCTAAACAAAAGATACTCTAAAATATAATTATTATTATACTGATAAGCAATCTATGAAATCAGTAGATTATCATTCTTTCACATACGATGTTCTTTTTCTTTATCAAAATGAAAGGAAGCCTGGTTTTCTTTTATATTTCTAAATAATCGAGCAAGCCTTATTGTATTTCATGTTTCTAATTAATCACTTTTATTGTTTAATTAACGAAAAAAACATTTTTTTTAAATTAAAAAAGGATTTTTTAGTACCCTTTTCTCAATAATTACTTAAAATTAAAATAGTATTTTTTATCTTTAATTTTATCCATCAATAGTTTTTTAATTTTATTTTTTAATATTTTATTTTTTTTCTATTGAGTTATCTCATTTTTATCATACAAATTATGAATTTGATATATCATACACTTTTTTTATAATTTTTGTTTTTTTTTATTTTTATCATTTAATATTGGGTTCACTAAAAATTAAGTCTCATGATGTTTATTTTTTATTTTTTATTTTTTATTAAGTTATCTTGGTCTCATAACTCGAAAATAATACTTATTGTGTTAACCTGAGTTGATTAGAGTTGTTTTTTATATCCCTTTTAATTTAATTATTTTTTTAATTTTATTACTCAATATTAGATCAATTAAAAATTAAATTTTATAATCTACTTTAACTTATTTTCTATAAACATATTTTGATCATATAATGAAAGTCACGAGTTTTGATAATTTAATTCCTATTAAATCATATTATTTTTTTATTTTTAATATGTTATTTTGATTCTATGGCCTGAGTTATGAATTAGATTTGATTTTTATTATATTATTCTCGTCTCGTGGCCTAGGTTACATGTTTAGTAGATTAGTCTAATTGACTTAGTTTTTTTTAAATGATTTTTTTTTAATTTTATCATTTAATATTGTGTTTAATTGGAATCAGGTTTCGTGACTTGTTTTGATTTATTTTTATTAGATTATTTTGATCTCATGGTTCGAAAATATTGCTTAATAAGTTAACTCAACTTATTTTTTGTATTATTTTTTAATTAAATTTTTTATAAATTTTATTGTTTAACATTGAATTTAATATGTGAATTGAGAATTGAATTTTATAATTTATTTTGATTTATTCTTTATAAAATTATCTTAATCTCACTGTTCGAGTCGTGAATTTAAGAGATTAACACAAATCAAGTTTTTTATATAAAATTATTTTAGTTTTATAACTCGAGTTATAGTTTTGATTGATTGACTCATGCCATTTTTTTTATATATATTCTTAAGTGATTTTTTAAAATCTCATTCTTTAATACTAGGCTGATTAATTTGTTTTGATTTTATTCTTACAAGGTTATTTTAGTCTTATAATTCAATTTGTAAGTCTACCAAATTAACTCAGGCTGTTTTTTAAATTCTTTTTAATTAATCAATTTTATCGTACAAATTTAATTTGATTGAAAATTAAACTTTATAATTTATTTTTATTTAATTTCTATAGAATTATCATAGTTTTATAATTTGAATTTTAAATTTGATATATTCACCATTGACATAGACAAAGCAGATATATTATTATTTTAATATTTAAAAAATATGTCTTAATTTTTTTTAAGTTAAATTATAATTTTATAGATTATTCATATTTTTTTAAAGTTACAAAATAAAAAAATTTCACCCGATCAGCAGCATAATAGTGGCCCATGATCAAGTCTTTTTAATTTTTAGAAGGGGATGGATTGTAATTATATGCTCCTGGGAATATTTCAAATAAAACTAAAAGGCATCTTTATTGTGTATCGTGCACAATGCGGCTCCCAGTTAAAGATCGATGACTTTTCTTAGAAAACCAAATAGCTGAACAAACACTCGAGGGTAATTATGTATTTTACATATTCATCGCATGATGTAATTACTTTTGCGTCGCTGAAAAAAAGAAGAACACAGTTAATACTTGAGGGGTTTTTTCAAAATTTTATTTTTTTATATAATCTAATTACTTCGTATCTCATGAGGTTTTTTTTTTTTTTTTTTTTTTGCAATTATCGTGGGCGTCAAAACTGTTATAATCTTTTTTTAAATAAAAGAAAAGGTGATTAATTGCACGCGTTAACAGGTGAGAAACACCAACACCTCCTGATTGCCGCTAATCGCCTTCAAGAACAGCATCCAAAGGGGCGCCACCCTTTACACGGCAGGAAACGTTCTCCACACACATCTGAATTGAAGTTGAAAGACATTCAAGATGTAAACTTTTAACTCATTTTTCTCAGATTGTACGAAAAATGCAGTGTATAAATAAATGTACGGTGAGTTTCCATCTCTTTGCTGCTTTGGTCAATGGGCATAAAGAACATGCTAGTTGTCTTCTATTCTTCGCTGTTGAGCCTTTCAACCACAGATTTTCATGGCTTGAAGAGAACACCAGCCATATGAAACGTGGCAGTCTCGAATCTAGCAACGCACTCGGGTACTGAGAGGAGACGTGCTTGAAAAAATTAATTTATTGTGATTTTTATTCTTAAAAAACCCAGAAAGAATTACCAAAAGCAAAAGCAAAATAGAGTTTAAAAAGGAGTTTAATTTCAGAAATGAAAACTGCAAACATTGCATAATGGAAAGGAGGCGTCGGTGCTAAAATGGGAGCACAAGTACTATTACTTTTAAGACCCATTTTACCTCGTCACGTCTGCAAGGACAAAAATACCCTCCTCCATTCCAAGACATCAATCAAGAACAAGCACACGCACGCCGTACGCCTACTCCACAGCCCACACTTGGCTGGAAAGACCCCAACAGATTGAACATCTTCATTTCCAACTCTATCCGATTGATTGGTTATTCACCTGTCATCATCGTCTCTCAGGTAAACTCAACTCTCTAATATTAGCGTTTCGACATTCGATCGAACATGGGAGGAGGAGGAGCAGATCATGGACACGGAGCAGAGGGGGCCCACGGTGACTTTCGGGCGAAGGTTTGGAGCATGAGTGGAGGTCCATACTGCAGACCTAAGCACTGGCGCCGTAACACCGCCATCGCCATGTTCGGCGTCTTTCTCATCTGCATTCCCATCGCCATGAAATCAGCCGAGCTCGAGGTAATTTTATGTTCTTAATTGTTTTTCTTTCTGTTTGTTTGGTTGCCGAGAAACTGTAGGAATGGTAAGGTGCTTGAATTCTGGATCATAAATCCTTAAAACAGTGTAGGGGACGGCGATTTAGTTAGAGAGGTGTAGCGTAGGACTTTGGAAGGAAATGGATTCTGGATTCAAAATTGTTGATTGGAGTGTTTGGTTTTAGTGAAACCTAAGTTGAATTGCTTTGGTCTAGTTAATCACTGTAAGGGAGTCTAATTAAGTTCTTTTAATCTTTTGATTTTCAGTACTTTCTCTGTTCATACCTATACTAATGCTTAGTAAATTATCTACATCCAATATTACTTATCATTGGGTTTAATTAAATTCAAATTCCTAATCAGTGTTAAATAATGATGTCTTTCACTTGAAAGGATCAGCTATAATTGGGATAATTGACATTTTTCCTATTCTTGTTCGTCTTCTTTTTATTTGCCAGGATCCCTTATAGTTTTATTATTATGCATCTTCTATGCAGTTAATATGACCTTTGTGGCAATTCTGATAGTTTCTGTTCATGGGCGGATACGTCTTGGTGCCTACAATAATTGTTTCTTTAACATTTTTACTCATAAAAAAGGTGCCGACAAGTCTGTATCTAATCAATGATTAGCTTTATCAATAATGGGCTTAGCGGTGGTTTATTTCTAATGTAGCGGATTCCTTGAATCTTTTTGAGATCAGTATTTCAAATATGTCCATATGTTGTGTAAGTCTATGAAATTGTGGTTCCTTTTGTTTCTGTGTGCGGGCCATGTCTTGTGGGGGATTGCATCAGTTGTTTATTTAATGCATATTGGAAACTACATTATGTTTCTTTTATGCATATTGGAAAGGATTAGCTATATTGATTGGTAATCTTGTACTCCTGTTTCCAACATGTTTCTGGGTTCCTGCCATCACCAGCAATGCTGCTGTAACTCATTTATTTTAGCTAATTGTTCTGCTAATCATCCTCACAAGTCCTCCAGCAACTGCCACTGTAACTCAATTTCTTGCTCCATTTTCCATTATCCTTGAACAGATGGACATGTTACAAAATGTTGTTGCTCAAACTTCCAGTGGCCCTTCTTGCTAATGACAGAGGTTCAAATTGATAACATCTCACTAGATTCTAACATTACTAGCTTAGATGATCATTTCAGCTTTCTCAAGCCAAATGTGTTTCTTCTTGATTTTGTGGTTACCTGGACATTATTGTCCAAATCATATTTCAGATCACACAAACACTGTTCTAACAAAGGAATGTATACATTTCTTTTATATCAAAGGAAAATATATTTTATGATTGAAGTCTTTTTTAGTCTTGGACTCTGGTGGAGTTGAGTGTTTGGTAAAATCTCTACTAAGCCGTTCTGTTTGTCTCATGCTTTTCCTTTTTAAAACCCAGGTATTTAACATTTCAAGTGGTCAAATTTTGGCTGTCTCATTGTTCCTAATTTAATAATCTCTACTCCCAGTTCTATTGTCCGTGTTGCTCTTTTTACATTTAGAAATAGCCTATAGATTCCTGAGCTATTTTTTTAAACCATGTACTTGTTTTTATCAATCTTAACGAATGGAATATCCCCTCCCTGGTGTATCTTTTTGATCTCACTCCTTAAAGGTGAGAGGAATCAGACATGCTTTGTGAATTGATTGAATATTGATCTATTCTTGGAATGCCGCGACTCATGAGATAGTACAGAGGTTGCTGTACATGCTGATATGGAATGGTAGGCCATTCCTGGGTTTCTCCTAAGAGACTGCAACATGACTGTTATGGAGATCTCTCCCTATCAAATGGACATGAAGCTGATGATTTACTTTGCGGTTCCTTCTTTGGTCTCATATTGTACTCACTTCATTTAGTAATTATTTGTTAATGGATGAGTATGATTTAGACGTTATATGCTGAGCTTTTCTAGCATAAGTCCGGTTCTCCATTGATAACTTAGCAGAGTAGGGAGCTAAGAAGAGACGTTGCAAGCACTTGCTTGTCTAATTTATGTTTGGTTTTGAATTCATAATTTGGTTTCGCTTAAATGCCTAAAATGATAATTTTACTGCAGCAACGGCCACATCATCCTGTTCGCCCAATTCCATCACAACTCTGGTGCAAGAACTTTGGGACTAAAGATTACAATGACGTGCAGTAATTTTGGAGCTTCTGTTGCTGGAAGTTTCTGCCTGGCAAAGTGCCTGCTGTATCTTTTTGGTTGCAGGTTTGAGAAAATTGAGACTTGTTCTGGTAATATTAGAATATGATTTTAAATCGTACAATTTAAGGAGTGGATTGTATCCTTGGTGATATTGTTAATAAATTGTTGCCTGTCTTTTGCCATCAAGAAAATGTTGAAACTGCTGCTTGAGATTTCAATTTTGATGCTATTTTCCTTTCCTTTTCATCCGAGTCTTATGACATATGAAGCAGGAAGAGAACTAAAATAAAAGCAGAAACGCTAAGAATTAGAAGAAAGGGGTTGAAGGAGGAGAAATTGGGGTTGGAAAACTAAAAGTCGGTAATATTTTTATCAATTCATTATACTATGATCATAATGTTAAAAATTACAAATAAATAGTAAAACTCTAATCATAATTAAATTTAGCTAAAACCCACCAACTAACAAAAGTCCAACAAAAGAATATTAACTAAATTTCAATAATAAAACTAAATAAAATCGTGCCTGAAAGAGTATGGTTGTGTTAATTACGATTCTTGGTTACCTCATTTGTGGTTAAAGAAACCCAATCCTATCCAGTGTAGTTTTAAGGTTGCTTTGATAATATTCTTGAATATTGTGATTAAGTTATTGTGTTGTTTCTCCTGCAATTCAAGTACTATTTTAATGTGGTTATATAGCTCATGAACCAGGATTTACTGAATGTGAACTTCATCATCTCTAGTAAAATTTCATTATCCCTGATAAAAAAAAAATTATGTATTCAAAATAGCATTAATATGTTTATTTTATGTAATGATAAGAATAATGAGAGACATGAGTTTTAAAAGGATCATTATGGATATATTTTTGTGTTTTATATATAACAAAGTTTTCTCTGTTAAAAGTAGAGTTAATATCAAAGCTTGCTGAGAATCTAATAACAGAATTATATGGTTTAATAATTCATAATAGTTTGAATGGTCTAATATAATTTTTTGCTATTTTTTGTTGGTTTGTGAAGGACATTATTCATGTATAATCTCTATTTTAAAATAATCTCTAAATAGTGCATCATTATATTTATATAAATCAACTTGAAATTTGCATTGTTCATTACTTGCTTGAATTTGTTTTATAATTTTAACATGCAAATTATAAATTATTATACATGCAAAAGACTCAGCTGACTATCATAGCTTCAAGAGATATGAGAAAATCTATCTATACACACATATATATACATATGTTTTGGACTTAGTCTAGCAAATTTAGATTATTTTAATCTTTCTCGTGACTTTTTGAGGTCACTGTATTAAAGAGTTCAACATGATGCTTAATTCTATTAAATTTTGGATGTCAAGCTTAGGAAATAAAGAACTTGAAAACTTAGAAGGATAATATATAGAAATTCTTTCAACACTTCATTTGCCAGTTCACGCGATTCGGGTTTTCTAAAACTTTCTCTAAAACTAAAATGAATACATTAGGTTCTTCTTTAACCTCATTCTCAAAACTCATCTAGATTTGTTATGTTTAGTTTTTTTTTTTTACACATTATTTTTATTTAAATTACTAAAATCCTTATGATTAGTCTCGTACACTTGATTACTATAATTTTTTCTCTGTCTATATTCTTTTTGTCTATATTCTTGTTTTCTTAGATGATTATATTTGATGAAAATATAACTGAAATCTTGACATTTAACACGTTGAATCTTTGAATCCATCCAAGATATTTTATTTATCTTTTATTGATAACTTATTTGCTCTCATCTTTATAAATTGGACACTATTAGAATTAGGTTTATAAAGTGAAATGTCTAACAAAGAATTAAAACCTAACAGAGACACTATAAGGGTTCTAACATTTTGTTCATTTACTCTCGTAACTCACTCATAGTTACGCACTAAGATATAAGCTTGGTCAAAAATGAAAATACATTGGATTATAAACTCTATTCAAATATCATCTTCCAAGTATCAATGAAACCTAGTCAGAGTTGTGATCTGGTTCTCTCTAATGACACATCAAATTGTGCTATATATTTTCTATTAGACTTGTATATTTGCCTGACTTTGCTCGATGGTGATTGGCTTGATTTGTGGATGTGGATGTGGATGTGGCTGCGGCAATAAAAGAGATTGAGTCGAGCTATTGGTGTATCTCTGGTATATGGTTGTCTCTAACGTGGTGGCTGGTGTGCCGGGGGAGAAGGTGAATAGTGAAGAAGAGAAAGAATGGACTTGAAGAAAAAGAGAAAGAACTAGGGTCTAAAAACTAATAGTGCTTGTATGTGTACAATCTCCGAACTGAAGAGTAATTAGCTGAGCTATCTTTTTGTCATCTTTGTTTGTACACATACGTAATCTATGCCACGAGTCCCCCATTAACATGACTTCAAATTTCCAACATTTGACACTGACAGAGCAAGAATTTGCAGTAACGAGAGAATGGTGGGAAAAAAACTGATTGACTTGTGTCTTTGTGTGAGAAAGCTTGTTAGATAGTGAAGTTGCCGGATCACAGCAGAACCCTTCTAGGTACCGTTGGGCAGACTCTGAAGCAGCAGGGGTTCCAAGCGGCCCCAGTAAAGTCGCATGGAGTCTTCATTTTGAAGCATGGTCTTAAGACTTGGTAGTTGGTTCAGTTAGCCAGATTCATCTAAGATCGAGTTGATCTAGGACTAAAACTAGATTGGATTTTAAAAAATAAAAAAAAGTTAAAAACTCATTGATTAGACAAGTTGATTCAGTAACCCAATTTTAATAAATTAATTAGTTATTTTTTAAATTAAAATCATATTATTTGAAATTATAAAAAAATAAAATTAACCTAGTTAATCCAACTAAAATCTGTAATCTATATCTTGAACCCGTGAACCACCGTTCCGTGTTTAAAAACTCTGTTTTCAAGGGCAGGTCACCTTCTCCTCGCGTCGCCCACAAATGAAAAGGTGGAAAAAGAGATGAACGGCCTTTCCAAGTTAAAAAAGGAAAGCATCAGAAAACCAAGGACAAATGAGCTAAAGACATCAGTTCGCCTCAACTGGAAAAAAGACCAAAAGAGGGTGCTTTCAATCTTCTAGACAATGGAATAGGCATCGCATTTCAGATGGAAATATGGAATCGATACCATTCGATTGTTTAGAATTTACAACCTCCGGCCAGGATTATATAAAAGATGAATTATGGGTATCCAATTCTCTCTGGGTTTACAAGCACTGCTCAAGATTATGAAAAAAGTGAATTACTTAGTATCATGTTCTCTTAGGGTCTATTCTTCGGGAAGTATCTAATCACTGTTAGCCATCCATCCATATGACCCTTCAGCCTTCAGCCTTCAGTTGATCTGTACAAGATGAACTCGTGATATTCTCCTTCGATGCACGAAGCGAACAAGAGAAGCTTTTTGCTGTGGCCATTCTCCTTTGAGCTGCAGACTTTAAATTGTTCACTGTTACTTACAACTTTGGAAACCAATTTGCAATGTATTTATGGAACAAGATGGATTAGAGCAAAACCAGCATGCTGTATTTGACCAAAAATGTCCCCA
This sequence comes from Populus ilicifolia, assembly GCA_015708895.1. NCBI lineage: Eukaryota > Viridiplantae > Streptophyta > Magnoliopsida > Malpighiales > Salicaceae > Populus > Populus ilicifolia. The sequence continues at coordinate 2,024,253 of SRLM01000119.1, read as the reverse complement.
TGCTTGAAATAATTCCAGCTGCGTCACTTGGAGGGTAGAAGAAGTGTGAAAGGAAAGGAAAAGGAAATATGCGGAGAAAAGTCAAGTGACGGGTCATGGAAGATGACATATTCTTAATCTCCTTGGAACAAAATCTATAATTCGGTGGTTTTTGTTCTATAATTTGATGGTTTCCTTGCATGAATAATGAGGTGTAAGTTTAAAAATATATTAAAATAATTTTTTATATTAACATGCAATAATAAAAATAAAAAAATTAAGTTTTTTTAAATATTTCTTAACTCAAGAACTTAAACATTGAAAGCTTCAAATTATAATTTATATTATTTTTAATATATTTTATTATATAAAATTTTTTAAAGTTAAAATAATATTTTTTATTTAATTTTTATTAAATAAATAAAAATAATAAAATTTAATTTTATATCAAGTTGATTATTAATATTTTAATATCGTATAAAAAATTCAATTTAATTGAGGAATTTATAAATTTAAATAAAATTTAATTATATAATTTATATTATTTTTTTAATAAATATACTAAAATAAAACAACACATCAACCCTGTTCAACTTTTTTAACACGGGATCCACACGATGAAACCTCCCCAGGTACAGCCAAGCTCTTTATAACTTTATGCTTGACTTTATTCTTCCAACATCATGAACATCTTCCCTGGAGGAACTTCGGATTTTCAACACCGTCGTGATCAGAATGAAAGACTTGAAAACTAAATTGCTCTGGTCCTCCCTTTGTCCTGATGTTGATTCATGAACTAGCACTGGCATTTTACTTGATTGGACAGGAGACAAAGATAAACGGAATAAACCAAGATCAATATTTGCCCCACAGACTGCAGTAAGCGAGCTCCTCTCTCTCCTCTTATGCTCGGAGGTGGTTTTTTTTTTTTATCGAGAAGAGTCAGAGGTTCTCAGTCTCCCTTATTTCACCTGTCTTTATTTTAAGGCAAAACGAAAAGCTGTCCCCTCTTTACTAGCTACCCTAATTAATTGAGTGCTTTCTTAGTATTGTGTTTCCGGTCTGTTTCGTATATTTGTTTGAAAAGAAATATTATAAAATTATACTTATATATTTTTAAATAAAAAAATACTATTTATTGTATCACCAAATAATTGAAACTTTATTCATCATTTCTTTGCTCCTGTTGAGCTTGTCAGCTATCTCCTTCTGATCCCTCGACTTTGGCACGAACGAGTTTGAAAACAAAGGGAGCGTTGGTTTTTAAGGTTGTAATTGCCTTTCGTTCGGGAAAAATATTAAATTAATATTTTTTAATGTGTTGATATTAAAATAAAAATAAATANAAAATTAAAAAAATAATTATGAAAATATATTTACTTAGGATTTGAAAATATTTTTATTAGAAAAGGTTTTAAAATAATATTTTTTTATTTTTTAAAAATTATTTTTGATACTGGTACAGTGAAGTAATCTAAAAATATTAAAAAAATATTAATTTAAAATAAAAAAATTTAAATTTTTTAAATATTTTTAAAACATAAAAATAAATAATCTCAAATTTCCTAAATATCCAATGATAGCATGAAACTCCACCTAAAACTGTTCGTAAATACGTTACAACTAAAATAAAAAAAGAAAAACAAATCTTCCAATCAAGCATGAAACAAAAAAACCGCTGTCAAAACCCGAATAACTTGATCCACGTGGCAGAAATTAAAGACTCCTCGGCTAAAGGGACTCCATAACCTGCCTGGTTCAATTTCAACCCGTCCTTGAGCTATTTTCGGGCATCTTAGCCTTCTTTTCCTTTAAAAGTAACAGCTCCAACAATGTCAGTTTCAAACCCCGATAAAAATAAAAATAAAGTGAGAGAAAGTGAATTCATTTTAATATTTTTATTAACACACTATAAATTGACCTCAAGCAGTGAGCTTAGTTGAATTGTCATCATTACGGGTCTGTATTTAACATGCTCTGAAGCCTTCTGTAGATTTTTTTGATTCAGCTAACAAGGTCTGGTTGGTTCTAGATTTGTTTGCGTCTAAGGAAAAAATAATGTGGAGATTAGCGCGGTGTGCGTCGTCGAATTTGAGCAGATCGTTGCGGAGGCGATTTTTCTCCACGGCGGCGATTCCAGGTCCTTGTATTATTCATAAACGTGGCACTGATATTCTCCATGATCCATGGTTCAATAAGGTTAACAATTCTTCATCTCTCTCTCTCTCTCTTTGTTTTTGTAACTGTATTTTCAAGATAGTTGTTTCTGTTATTCTGTTACTTCTTGATTGTCTTTGCAAGAAAAGAAGCTGTAGTATTCGTTAGTTCCTTGTGAATTGCAAGATTCTGATTTTGTTGAAATGTACTATATTGCGATGTATTTTGAGTTTTTTGAACAGGCATTCTGCATAGAGTGAATTTATTTGCTCTGAAATCTTGCAATTTCTTTGTTTTTTTGCCCATCTTGAGTTGGACTTTGTTACGTAACTACAAGACTTCGAAATCCTTGGCTTTTATATTTTCTTAACCCTCAAAATAATAATGTCTGCTCAAAAACTGAATTTTTTTTTTAATTTTTCATGGTTTCTATTTTTATTTAAGAGCAGGATACAGGATTTCCTTTGACTGAAAGAGATCGACTAGGGCTGCGTGGCCTGCTTCCACCTCGTGTTATATCTTTCGAGCAGCAATATGATCGTTTTAGTAAGTTTAATTCCGACCTCCTTGAAGTTGTCGGTTTCTGCCTTTTGCTCAAGTAACATAAAGCTAAGCTAACGCGCTTGTGGAATTGAAAATATAGAATAAGTTGAAAAAATAAAAACTTGATGAGTGCAATAATTAGTTAATCCTGAATAAAATTGCCTCTGAGATCTCATAATTCTGGAATTAAGTTGGCAGTTAATTAGTTAGGTTGTCAAAATACAAGGTACAGTAACTTTTGCAAAGCATGTTTATTGGAATAATTTGATGTCTCGTCTTTATAAATGCCTACGGTCTTATCTCTTCATGGTCCATTTCTTTGATAGAAATTGGAATTTTGAGGAAAGCTTTCTGTGTCTTCTTTATCATGTAGTTTTGCTGCACTGCCTCTTTTAAGTGAATGGTCTCTCTGTTGGTGCTTTAACTAACATTAATAAGCTTTGGTTGTTAGTGGAATCGTATAGGTCCCTTGAGAAGAATACCCAAGGCCAACCATACAGTGTCGTATCTCTAGCAAAATGGAGGATCTTGAATCGACTGCATGACAGGAATGAGACATTATACTACAGAGTAAGTTCCATTGCAAATTTCATCTTTAACGTTTAAAATTTAACTGCTTTAATTGACTTTTTATGTCTTTCCTCGCCAGGTCCTCATTGATAACATCAAAGATTTTGCTCCTATTATATACACTCCAACAGTAGGGTTAGTATGTCAGAATTACTCAGGATTATTTAGACGCCCACGTGGAATGTATTTTAGTGCAAAGGATAAGGGAGAGATGATGTCAATGATCTTTACTAAGATTGTCATATTTTTTCCTTTTCAATTATGGTAGTCTCATTCATGCCATTAACTTGATGATTGGGAAAATCTGCCAGTTTGAAGACTTTCAGATGAAGTGGGCATTTGAAACACTGCAAAGATATCGTAAGAGGTTTTGCATGTTTAATGATGACATACAGGTGACTACTGCATACTTGCTGCAGTATGCCAGTGCATTTACTTGGAGTATATAATCTATTGCCGAGTGCTATACACTATCATGGATGATATGCAATGAATGCGATTGTACTTGCTTTGGGTCTTATAGGGAACTGCTGGTGTTGCACTTGCGGGGTTACTGGGAACAGTGAGAGCCCAAGGCCTACCATTATCTGACTTTGTTAACCAAAAGATAGTCGTCGTGGGTGCTGGGAGGTAATTCCCGAAAATCATTTTGATATATTAAATTAACAGGCTTTCTCATCTTTTTATCCCGCTACCCCACCCCCTCAAAAAAAAAAAAGTTAATGCATTTGCAAATGATTTTTCCATGCTTGCATGTGCTTATCCTTTGTATTATTTTTCCTTTCCTTTTTTTCCTGCTTACAGCGCTGGGCTTGGTGTCCTAAACATGGCAATACAGGCTCTTTCAAGAATGTCTGGGAGCAATGAAACGGCTGCAAAGAATAAATGTTATCTACTCGATAAAGATGTAAAATGCTACTCTTTTCTCATCAACCACAGCATTTTGTGATATCAATTTTCTATGTTTTTCTGACATGCCAGCAAGTTCTTATCCTTGATAAAATGGATCAGTGATCTGATGGATTTATGAGAATCTATTTTACCTAGTGGTTCAATTATTTTGTGATAATGATCAGCATAATATTAATGGGGTTGTTTTTTAGGGGCTAGTGGTCAGATTAAGAAAATGTTACTAAGATCAAAGGGTATTTATCGGTGTGTGATTGAAATATTATCTGCATGATTGGGATCATTCAAAGAATTATGTTTGAGAAAGAGATTTGTCTCGCATGCAGGGCCTCATTACAAAAGAGAGGAAAAATATTGATCCAGCTGCAGCACCATTTGCTAAAGACTTGAAAGATGTTGAAGGGCTTAGGGAGGGAGCTAGTCTAGTTGAAGTGGTAAAATCTCCATGAATTCAAGGCAGATGTTTTATGATCCGTGAAAAGAAGCATTTATTTTTCACCTGTTCAACCTTAGAATTATACTTCTTTGTAAGAGTTATAGTTGCTGACAGCTAAATTTTGTTCAGGTTAAAAAGCTGAAGCCCCACGTGCTTCTTGGTTTGTCTGGGGTTGGTGGGATCTTTAATGAAGAGGTAAAGTCTTTGGCTCTTTGTTGTCTTTCATAGTTCCTTATAATTAGTTGTTAATAACTTTTGGTGCACTATTACCTTCCTTACTGGTGGGGAATTCTACTGCATTTATGTCAGACATAATGATTTCAACCTGAAATAAAATAGAGTACTGAATGAATAATATTACATCCCCATATTCTTTAAACAAGAACTCTGAACTACCTGCAAATATGGCCTTTACAAGGATCATAGTAAGTTAGTTTCCATATAGTCCCCCAACTATAATACTGTGAAATGTTGCTGTCAAATAATATTATGTTCATTCGTACCCTTCCATCAATCTTACTATTGATTGCAATTTGAATCAGGTACTCAAGGCCATGCGAGAATCAGATTCAACCAAACCTGCTATTTTTGCTATGTCAAACCCCACAATGAATGGTTTGTTGTGGCAATTTCCTTAAACTTCCAGAGTTTATGATGGCTATTAGATTTTTTGTGTTTATAACCTGTCTGTTTTTCGGTGGAACAGCTGAATGCACTGCTGCTGATGCTTTCAAGCGTGCTGGACCAAATATAGTTTTTGGAAGTGGAAGTCCATTTGAAGATGTTGATCTAGGTACACGATTTGTGTTTTTTGTTTCAAGGTCTTTTGACAGAATACAACAATGATCTAGAAGAGTTTGTCCTGTTACTGCATATAATAATACATTCAATGGTTGTTTTTATTGCCTTCAACAACCTCATACATGTTTGCAGGAAATGGAAAAGTGGGACATGTAAATCAAGCAAATAATATGTACCTGTTTCCTGGGTTCGTGTGTCTCTGTTGTTTTACACTTTGAATTTTTTCCAACCAGGCGTAAATGATGAAGTTTATGTATAATTTTGTTTCCCATTTCAGGATTGGTTTGGGAACTCTTCTCTCAGGTGCGCACATTATAACTGATGGAATGTTGCAAGCAGCTGCTGAATGGTATAGACATAATTTGCTCGCTTGCCTCCCTCCTCTTACCTAAAACTGTTTTGATTTATTTGAATGAACTATAGTTGATGCTTTATAAAGCTCATAAATGTTTTCATTGATAGCAGTAGTTTACTCACTATGATGCAAGCTGACACATTGTCCTAAAAATTATCAACAATGAGCTGGCTACTGAATTTTGGGTGATATTAGGTGTTACGTTACCCATGTGTCTTATATTTTTGGATTGATAGATCTGTGAGTTGGTTATGAATTTTGCAGTTGACAGTTGTCACATCCTTTTGCATTAGGATATTTATGCCTTGATAGTTTTGTTAAGCTGTTCAATAAGATTCATGCCCACCTAAATGGCTTGTAGAATTATATATTTATTTTATGTTCTTAGACATCCACTTTTGGTGAACAAATTACCTTCATGAAAATGAAACATAACACATGCCTTTAATATTTAGTTGATATTTTTTAAATGTTTCTGATGATATCACTTGGCTTGAAGTTAGTTTTCCCTGTAAATTGCTGACATGAGTTAATTTGTACAGCCTCGCTTCATACATGACAGATGAAGAGATCCAAAACGGCATTTTGTATCCATCTATTGATAGGTAATGTTTCCAGTTGTAGGTGGTTACAATTTCTTTTCTCCTTTTGGGAAGTAGGGGATTTCGCATCTGCATTTTGCTATTTGAAATATTCAGTGTTGCATGACTAACCTGCATTCTTATGGCATTGATATAATTTTCAGACAGTACAATTGCTTGATGAACCTGCTTCTGGCCACACACATTATCCGTCTGCAAGCTATACCACTATCTTCATTTTGTTTCATTTTATGCCAAAAATGTCATATTCTACGTCTTGCATATCACTGGAATTTGAGCAGCCAATCATTCCTTGATGGAAGCAGATAATCATTTTCTTAAGGATCATGATTTAGAAAAACATCATGTAATTAGACTTGGAAGGTAGATTGGCAAATGGATATTAAAATTTATTCTGTAAATAAAGTGTAGCGTATTTGTGGTTGATACCCACTGTTGTCTTGCCTTGCTGGTTAGCTGTCATCGCCACAAAAAGAGGCACATTCCATTCTACTTTATTTTGGAGGCTCATTGTTGACTGATGCCGCTTTGTTTATTTATGCAGTATTCGACATATTACAGCAGAGGTAGGAGCTGCTGTTCTGCGAGCAGCCGTGGAAGAAGACGTGGCAGAAGGGCATGGTGAGGCAGGGCCCCGGGAGCTCAAGCACATGTCAAAAGTAAGCAGCTATTGTAAATGCAATACTGATGATGAAAATACGGCCAATTAAACACAAATTCTATATTGATTGGAAGCAGTACAATTAAAGGAACCTCTATTAACTTGAGAGGTGCTAATAAATAGAGCAAGGAATAGGTGCGAACATAAATTTCTTTTTCTTTGTTGATTGAATAAATAAACACATAATAGAATCATATATGTCCGTTTTCTTTGTCAAAGTAATTGGGTATTTGCACTGCATGGAGCAAGATAGCTGGAAGACAGGACACGACACAAGGAAATTACCATCTAGTCGTTACATATCTCGCATGCATATACATCAGTTCAACCAGCCCTCGCTCGTGTAACAACTATAAGAATTATCTACTCGTTTATTTTATCGTGTGAATTGCTTAAAAATGTCTACTTATATTTTTTCTGTGATTTTGGGTGCAGGCGGAGACAGTAGCATATGTGTCACGGAATATGTGGTTCCCTATTTACAGCCCTCTTGTTCATGAGAAATAAGGCTCGAGTGACCTTTCCTAATATTTTCCAATGGGGCCATTTTCTTCAAAGGAGGTCAGATCCTGTACCCCAACTATTATATTTTATTTCTGCTTGTTTTCCTGAACTCATAATTTGCCAACTGCAGAAATAGAAGGGCAAGTAATGGAAGCAGGAATATAATATTCTGGCTCACCCACCGGAGTTCTGATTTGTTACATGTAACGGATTAGTTTATGTATAATATTTTTTTTTTTTACGTGGGTTGTCCGGGCCAGTTTACGCGCACCACGACTAATCCACACGGTTCACTGAACATCCTGCAAGCCCAGTAAACAGGTAAGGCACCGCGGGGGTGACAGGCGTGCATGGTAAGGTTCGAACCCATGTGCTGAGGAAGAGAACAAGCCTCTCCCACCGCTGGGCTAGAACCTCAGCTGCGTTTATGTATAATATTGAATTCATTTTGTGGAGGCAGTGTCACAATTAGTGCATAAAGAGAAAAATATTGTGTTTTTTCCCTACGCTATGCTTACATTGAAAAGTTTCGCTTTTGGTTAATTGCACTTAAAATTACCGGTCCATGTGAATAACGTCCTTTCCTCCTGAATTGATTAGCATTCCAGGATATAAAGTAAAAATGTGTATTGAATTGGGAGATATTTATCCACAAATACCACGTGCAAATCCTGTGTTCCCGCCCTCAATAAATAAATAAATAAATCCATTGATCATGAAGACATTAACCCGAACTCCAATTACCATAATGAAATCATTACCAAGAATTCAAATTCTAGAGGGGTGTGAAAGGAGCCCAGGGAAAAAAAAAATCCTAATATTCAATGTACAGAACTTTAATTCACACACAAATGCATATAAATGCAGCATTTAATAGTTTGAATAAGTTCTGAAAAAAGATGTTTTAGTGCTCTAATAAATCTAAATTATTTTTTTAAAAAAAATGTATTTTTATAAAAAAAACCTGATTTGACATTAGTATTCTCATCTAATATTAATTAAAAAAAAATGATTCTTAACAAACAACCAAAATGTATAATTCTATAAAAACATAGTTGCAATATTGAATTTTTTTATTAAGTTTTTATATAAATTATCTATTTTTTTATCTTCATGCAAAAATAATTAAATTATATTCTTTTCTTTATCTTTAATATTTTTAAAAATATAAATTTATTTTGGATTTTACATGCATAGACTGAAAGATTTTATTCGATATATATTATTGTATTAAAAGTAAGATGTTATTAAATATATTAATTTTGGGTTCGGTTAAAATTTTAAAAACTAACCAGTTTCCTCATGACATCCATCAACTAAATCTTATTAATATATTTATTAAAATTTAATTATTTTATGTAGTAATTTATGATCTTTTACAATAAATCCTCTTACAAGATAGAAAAGACAAATATTGATTTGGAAAATAAAATTATTATTAGCAAATAACCTAAATAAGCCTAAGCAAATAACCTAAATAAGCCTAATTAAGAAAATTGAAAATTTTTCATTAAGTTTAGATATGAATAGTCTATCTTTTATTAGACAAAAAGAAAATATTGTCTTGTTGAAAAAAAAAATGAAAAACTCCTACTTGTGAACTTGAAAATTGATTTAATTATATTTTATTTTTTACCAACTAATAAAGCATTACTTTGAATTTGAAAGATGCCGGATTTGATTTTCTCCTTACATATGTGCAATATGTTTGCATACAATATAAGATTGGCTAATCACATATGAACATTTTGTATAAAAAAACTATAGGTAATTTATGTCAATAACAAAAATTAGCAATAATTTACCAACATTATTATTATTATTATATATTTAACTCAATAATAGATTTTTAGTTGGAAAAAGTAAATTCTAGATTTAGTGATGGGACAATAAAATTCTTTGTATTTAGCTCTGCTTTAAAACCTAAAAACAACTTTAAATCATTTAAAGTTGATGCTATTTGCAAGTATGTTAAAAAAATTTATCACGAAGATTTCAATGAATAGGAGATGTATTATTTAATATTTCAAATAAAGCATTATTAAATTGATTTGATTCATCATAAGAACTTTTTGAATATGTCTATTATTTTTTAATTATGTTGAGGAATAATTAAAATAAATAAGTTGCAACACTATCATTTGATTAACAAGTTGATTCATCTTATTTTAACTTTGTTTATTTTCATTGCTACCATAAAACAAGCATTTTCAACAATAAAACATGTTAAGATTATGTTTCATAATAAAATAAAAGATGAATTTTAGCAATTGTATGATAATTTACATTAAATGAGAGCTTGCTGAAGATATTGATTTGGATTCGATCATAGATGAATTTTATTTCACAAAATATAAAAGAGTACAACTTTGATAATATAATTTATTTTTATTTTTTTAATTTTATATATTTTAAATTCAAATTAAAACTTTATTGTTAACTTCATAAATTTATATATAAGGTAATGATTGATCTTGAAAAATAATTTATGTATATTCATTTAATAGTAAAAATTCTTGGCTGGCGGTGAGTATCCATTTATTTTATTTTCTTCCTGTTTATATTCTTTTAGTGCCATTTAGATGTTTTACTTTTCAACTACATAATTAATATAGGTTTCATAGGTCACAAAAGTCCGTATCTTGATTTTTTTTTTTAAAAAAAATCTTTGAATTAAAAATCTGTACAATATATTTATTGCTAATTAATTTTATTTTTATTATGTGAAAGATTATACGATAAGCTTTCATTCAAGACTACATGAAAGATGGTTTTTTTTTTTAAAAAAAAATTGAATTAAAAATCTGTACAATATATAATTAATTTTATTTGATCAAATGAAAAACTGTATGATAATCTTTCATTTAAAATTTATAATATTGTATATTTTTCATTGAACATAAATTAAGAAAAAATTATATGATATTAAATCAATCCATTTTAATTAATACTTTTGAGTTGTTTAAATTTTTTTAATATAAATGATAAATCATGTTTCTCTTATTATCTTTTATTTAAATTCCTTCTAAATTAAAACATAAAATCATGCAATATAATTTGTAACGCTTTTTTTTTCTATTCACAAGTACAATTCAGATTTTCAAATGAATATGCACCACGTATATAATAATATCTTACATGTGCATTTTTTTAAAATATTTTATAATGATGTTAATTGTTTTTCATAAATAGTTAATCAAATTGAATAAATATATATGTTTGGATAAATAAAATATAAAATGTGTGGAAGTTAGGTGTTAATTGCTTTGAGATTTGGGTGAATTATTTTACCATACCGTCTCAATTATGCACACGAACACTCGATAACACCAATTCATATATTAAAAACTGAGTCACTTTTTATGGATTCGAACCTTATTATTTATGTTTGTCATCTTTGCGGTGTCTTACCTGTTTATTGGGCTTGCAGGATATTCAGCGGACCGTATAGATTAGTCGTAGTGCGCGTAAGCTGGCCCGGACACCACACATAAATAAAAAAAAAAACCTGAGTGACGCATGGGTCAAGTTATTACCAAGATTTGGATACCTTGTAATGGGACGTAGACAATTACATCAACAATATATGATCTCTAATGGTAATTTTTAAACAATATACGATCAATTTACAGATTAGGAACTTCTCCTTCAGTGATATGGATTACGTAAAAAAGAATATACAAATCAGGAAATCCGTATCCTTGAAGAATCCGGATTATATCCGCACTATAAATACAGGATACCTGAGGCGATTTATCTCACAAATCCATTCAACCAAGCCTTAGAACTCTCTCTCAGTGCTCTCTCTCTTTACGCACCAGCTTTCTTGCAACCCGTTTTCATTGTCTTCCAAGCGATCATGGCTAGTTTCTGGAAAACAATACTGGTCGTTTCTTTCTTGACGACGGCTCTTTGCGGAGTCTCCATGGCTACCGTTTATCAAGTCGGTGACTCTGCTGGTTGGACAAGCATGGGTCAAGTTGATTACCAAGATTGGGCTGCCAACAAGAATTTTCACTGTGGTGATACCCTTGTCTTCAACTACAACAACCAATTCCACAACGTGAAGCAAGTGACGCATCAGGGTTTCGAGTCATGCAATGCAACATCACCAATAGCTACTTATACCAACGGCTCTGATACAGTCACTCTTGGAAAGCAGCTTGGCCACTTCTACTTCATATGTGGGTACCCTGGTCACTGTCAAGGAGGACAGAAGATTGATATCCTGGTCGTCCCTGCAACAGCAAATTTGAGTCCTGCTGCATCACCTGGCAGCGCTCCATCCTTTTATTCTAGCAATCTGTCTTGCACTTTAGGTGTGCTAGGATTCTGTCTCCTGGGATCTGCTTATTAGGAAGGTTTTCAAGTTGCCTGTCTTTTGCCAACCTCGAGGGGTTTTCTCGTTTTCATTGACGCAGTGCTTACTTTCTTTTTTCTTATTTTAATTAGCGAAGGGATGATTAATGACAGGTTAAAATTGTTTTTTTCTTTCTTTAATGGAGATTCGTCATCAATTACATGAATATTTGAATAAAAATACTATTCGTCCATTATAATTGCTGCCGCTTATTGCACTTTATAATTAACCACCTTCTTTTTACCCGATCTGATTAGCAAGAAGTTGCAATTAAAATTAAAAGAAAGGAAAGGAAAGGAAAAAAAAAAAACAAAACAAAGGAGGCTCAGTGTTTCACCATGTTCCAAGAATAATTATAGATCGCACTGTTACAATGGAATGGCTACTGTCGAATGATAGTTTTGCCCTCTACAATAAGAGCCAGGAAAGTGCAAATTTAGGGGCAAAATGATCTATACCAACAAATTATGGAGTTAATGATCAAGATTTGATGCGGTAATAGCTAATAGATTTGGCATTGTACTTGTAATATATTTTAGCTATACAGTAAGGCAACTCTTCCACGCAACTTTATATTACATCTCCTACAATTTGAATGTAATTGATTTTATTTTATTTTTAATTTTCATTTCATCTTTTCTAAGTCATCTTTTCTGAGGATTTCACTATTAGTATTATTTATAACTTAATAAATAGTTTTTTTAATTTATATAAGGTGATAAATCATCTTTTAATAACTCAAATACTTTCATATATTTCATATAATAGCAAATATTTTTCTGGTTGTTATCTTTAATTAAGACAACATATAGTCATGATCAAGTATAATACTTTTTATATAAATAATTTAGTGATTTCAAATTCAAAGATTACTTACTTAATTATCACACGAGTTTTTGTACAAGCATATTTGATTTTTCTATATAGAATGCTTATACAGGTTAGTCCATTGTACATGTTGTTAAATAACACCTACATTTCACAACAAAAAAAAATGTACCTAATCAATATCATCTCTTAATAAAACATTAATCATGAACATTTATGAATAATATTTTGATGAAAAAAAAAATCATAGTTATAACCATTTTATAATTTCATTTGCAAACCCTTTCTTATCCTAATAAATTTATCTATACTATAGATTTATTAATCACACATAAATGAATATTAAAAATAAAAGAATATTTATTAATAATAAACATATATTTTTTAATGAATAAAGATATTATCATGTATAACTAACCGATTAACAATAATGTATCTATACTAACAATTTTTCAAATGCACTAAAATCAATTGCTATTATCTCTAACACCATATTGCTATATATAACTATCATGTTTATGTTAGGATAAAGCCTTACTGAAAGGATCTATATGATTCTTTTTAGTGGATATTTACTTTAGATGATAAATTTGATTGGAACAATGTGTAAGATGTTATTTTAAAGAAGGTGTGGAAAAATCACATGGCAACTAGATAATATCTAAAATAATACAAGATTTTTATGTATATTTTATTTATATGATTCTCTAATAAAATATAATTGTTTAAATACATGTTTAGATTATTAATAAGATATTGGTTCCTTTGCTAATATAATGGCTTCATTGTCGTCACAATATAAGACTACAAGATCAATAATGTTAATAATCACACCTAATTGATCCAAACAACTTCTTTGTTACCTTAGACATAGAATTTGTTATAGAATTTGTTGTGATCTCTTGTTTGAAACTCTTACAACTCATAGCAATATTATTTATAGTAAAATATATCCAAACTAAGATTTATTAACATTAATAACTGGTTAAAAGCTAGGATTCAAATAATGATGAACTACAAAGTCATCTCCTTCATAAACCAGATATATATTCTTAATTACTTAATAATACTTTTACCTATCAATCTATGACCTTTACATGAATTAAATTGATATATAATTGTTATGCTTAAAGAAGACAATTTGGTATTGTATATAATATGATGGATTCTATAACCGAAGCATATGAATTTCTTTCCCTCCTATCTGTCAAGATTTGTGTCTTAAGGCTCATGTCTTTAAATAAATGTATCCATATGAATTAGATTGGTATATAGTCATGCTAGTTATGAAGTTCTTCAGGATTGTGTGCTGGCGAAATAAACTCGGGATTAGCTGAATCCACATGTATGAATGAGACCAATCGACTCTCAACCAAACAGGTGAAGAAGCATCAAGCCGGCCTAATTGAATCCTAAAGTTCAATGATGCAAGACAACTTTGATGATGGGTAGGATTACAGGTTGTAGATCAAGGGCTGCGGTTGATGGGTGTGTGTGTCATCAAATCCATATATCAAGCCCATGAAAAAGAGGTGCTGCTAGTCGCTAGTCAGGAGAATATGAAGCCAGCCTTATGCAGCTACTGAACGAACTAAAAATGATTCACTGTAATCTAAAAATGACAAGAGGAGCAAACATAACATATAAGAATCTGGATGTTTGTATTAATAGTTGAATGAATCCTTCTCTGTTAGTGCTGAGGTAGTTTTACGCGAACAAGCAAGACAGTCCAAAATGTTCTTAGATGTTTCCTACTCTGTTTCTGTTTCAATCAGCATAAGATTAAGAAATCGTCAACGATCGCAATGGAGATTTATATGGACATCAGCGAAAGATTCCAGGTAGTTTAAAGAAATTTAGCATAGAATGATTGGATCAATCAGAAGATATGGCAAGACAGTCCGTTCTGATTCATCTGTTTATCATGTACTCTAAGTTCTCTGATACTTGAAAAAATTGGAGTTACTAATGTAACTCCAATTTGGTATTTACCAAAACTAAGAAAAAAAAGTGTTTTCATAGTATTCCAGTTTCAGTTATTTTATATATTTTTAGATTTTTTTAACGTATTAGTATTAAAAATAAAATTTAAAAAATAAAAAAATTATTTAAAAATATTTTAAAAAATAATAATTATCACTACATAAGAAGGTTGAGTTAATAGAGAGAGAGATTCAATGCATGAATCTTTGAAGAAGGCCCGGTTCTTACAGTACGGAAGTTGCTAATTTTCTTCTAAGTACCGGCATTTTGCATGGCATGTGGACAAAGTTAGATAGTTTTGCTCCGAATTTCCTAGCATTCACATGTAACATCCATACAACACTTTTGAATTTTCAGATCCCTTTCTGATGGGATCTCCATGCCATCCACACCAGACCACTTTCTCCACACATCTCTATGCCATCCCTTTCTGATGGGATCTCCATGCCATCCACACCAGACCACTCTCTCCACACATATGCCATCCCTTTCTGATGGGATCTCCATGCCATCCACACCAGACCACTCTCTCCACACATCTCTATGCCATCCCTTTCTGATGGCATCTCTATGGCATCTATGCCATTTGATCCAAAGTCGTCTGAAATATGCAGGGCTAGAAACCAGGCAACAAAATCGATCCATTTTCAGCCGCGCTCATTAAAATGTCAGAAATAGACTGTTGTTCTACTAAGTCAACATTAAACTGTGAATGCTAACAGCTTGAGATGAAAAGAGAGGTCTTCGGGCTATTGAGAAACTGAAACGGTCTGGTCTCTGATTATGTGGTCTTTTAACAGCTTGATGTGATGTACCCTGCACATTGCATCTGCAGATTTTATGATGACCAGATACAGAAAACTTGATATTTGGTATGGCCGAGACTCCATTTCTACAGAACCAGTTGGTGAGGTTCATGTCAGTTTAACCAATCTTTTTGAACAGGATACAAATCATATATGCACTCGACCATTTTTGACATTTGCATATGAAAAACTGGTATGATTAATGACATATTAGGCTGCTTTTGTGTGTATACCCCAACATAAATGAAGGCCAGCCTCTTAGCTCTCATTTTAGAAATCAGTAGAAACTGACAGTCATGCAAGTTTCCCATCAGCATTTTCGTTATTTCTCTCAAGGGGAAAAAAAAAAGAAACTAAATTCAATGTAATGGACAAATTCCACAAGACAATTGTCATGGACACAAGCCCATTTTATTGATATTCCCCAAGAAATTTCTAAAATATTAAATACAACATTTGATAAAACGAGAAGAACATCCCAGACCAGTGCTGAAACGATTGCTCAGGATATGCAACCAACAATGTAACAGTCAGATTACATGCCTGGATGTGTATGCTAGGCTAAATCTGGAAAGATTGTGGACACTTGGATCAATCTATAATATACTCCAAGCTATTTTGTCAAATCATCAGTATCACGAACAAGCTTCATCGTGGGAAGCGCAATTGCACCCACTGGTTTATTCTCAAATCCACCACCTTCATCAATAATCAATCTAAGACCATCAATATGAAGTTTCCCGTGGTGGCCGCTAACCACAATGATCGGTTTCTCAGTTAATTCCTATGTGAAATTAAACATCAAACATCCACACTTCAGTTATATATATATATAAAAGAACAATGATATATAATGTCTTGAATGTGTGACGCTGTCAACATCCGAGTCCTTTCCCACTAAAGAAAGTAAGTGGCTATAGAAATTAGTAGATTAGGATAAAAAGTTTCAGATAAAAAAATTAGTGGTGGTATCAAGCCATCACCTTTGGTATATCCCAAACTGTTTTCCTCCCACTAAGAGCCTCTATCTTGGGGACATAAGTCTCCTTAGCTCTCAAAAATCTCAGTTGTTCGCCTACATTTTTCCCTTCCTCTAGACCAGCATGCACGGCAATCAATTTACAGTGTCTAATTCCTTCTTCATCCTCTATGCACACATCATCCTGGAAAAGAAAATGTTAAGAGGATAATATAAAATTATTCTTGAGGTTCCATCCAAGAGCTTAAGTTTTTTAATTGATATCTTAACTTTTTGAGTTGATAGCTTAAACTTTAGGGTTGAAATAATTATTTGACATGATTTCAAAGTTTTCATAAACAAACGGCTATGAATTCAAATCTGACTTGGTATTAAATTCAAATCTCACTTGGTATTAATGAAGAAATGATTATGAGTTCAAATCTCATCATCCTTTTCTAACAAATAAAATTAATCACCGGGTAATAATATAAAACCATTATCGGGGCTTCACTTAATAGATTATGCTCATGGGTTGGGTTTTTTGACAGAAAATTGCACATTATGAAACCCACCAAGCTTCATCCATTGTCACTACTGATCAGATCAAACTTCAAAGTATGGAACTCGCGTTATGTAATATACTCAGTTGATCAACTTTCTTTTTCAGCAACTTACACCACAACACTAGTCAAAATCATCATTGATCAAAGTTCTAAACGATAAAGGTGGCAATGAAATAAACTTCACCTCTTCATGGACCCAAACCATATCAGCTAGAAACTTCTTGTGATCATCAGGAACTGCCTTCAATAAGTCTGTCTCGATACAAAAATTTACACCAATAAATCACACTATTAATTGTATTGAATTCAGAACCATCTCAAGTGTAAAAAATGCAAGAATCTAAAGATTCCAATGTTCCATTAATGATTATACTAATCCAAAATATATTATTTTTACCATCTGACATTAAAAAACTAAGAACCAAACAACTCAAACACAATCTACTCAGTTCAAAACTGATGGACAACAATAGCCTATTTCATATTTAACAACTAAAAACCCAAACAACAGCGATACATTTCAAAACAAACATGGAGACGTAATTAAGCTATTGATAGTTAAAACTTCAATCAATGAAAGACTAAAAGAAAACAAGACATACCAGAAGATCCATGGGGGACACCATAGGAAGCGAAAGTGGGACCAGCATCATAAATAGAGCCCTTATATTCAGTCCCTTTAATGGTATTGAATCTCACCTTAATATGACCAGCCCACCTTCTCCCTTGCAAATGCATATTCTCATACCCGTCTCCTTTATACCACCCTTCCCTGTCCTCACTCTCTTCATACTCCTTCCATCCTTCCTTAAATGACACCCCATTTTGCGGCTCAGGCAGGACACCGACAAAAGCAGCAAAAGCAAAGTCATGATTTCCCGAAAGAAACACATGCTTTTGATTTGGATACCTTGAAGGTAATTCTATCAAGAAATCTAGGACTTTCTTGGTATCTGGGCCTCTGTCACAGTAATCGCCTAAGAAGATAATTGTTGCAGCGTTGAAGTGTTGGGGGTCGAATTGGGTTTCGAGATTTGACCACAGATTTTGAAGCTTTGTGATGTAGCCATGGACGTCGCCTATGCAGATGACTAATCTGGGTTTTGCGACCGTGCTGTTGTTGCTTGGCTCTGCCTCTGTCATCTTGGGTTCCGTGGTGGTCCTGTCCTGTCCTTCGATTGATAAAGAGAATGCTTTTAGGTACATATATTAATATTGGTCTGGTTTAGTGCTAGATTTTTATTTTTTATTTTTAACTAGAGCGTGAAAGAGAAGTTCTTCTTGCCTTCTTGGCTGGCTGGTAAAGTTCTCTTTCCGTTGCCAGTTGTATCATAGGGATAGGATCCCCTCTTCGCCGTACCCAAGCATCAACCATCATATATATTAGTATTGGTTGATTATGCTTTTTCATTTTGTTATCAGAATTTATCACAGTTTTTATTTTATTTTATTATTTATGAGTAATTTTATTAATAATTTAGCTTTATAATTTATCTCAATATTTCTTATTTAAATAATCAATTTAATAAATATCTGATTAATAGCCCAGTCACATATCAATTTATAAAAATTATGTTAGAAAGATTCATCACTGTGAATGAATATAATTTATGTATAATTATTTTTATTGTTGCGGTCAATTTTTATTTACATAATAGTTACTATAATTACGGTTAATTTATATTTACGTAGTAGTGATTACTGTCATTACATTCAAATCTCAATTTATATACTTGGTATCATTGTAGTGTTCAATTTCTAAGAATATTGAGAGCAAACAACGTGGATGATATGTATAATAACAAACCTTAAATTTGTTTTCCAAACAACATCTTATTATAATCATAGCAATTTTTAATTAAAAAAATAATATTTTAATAACTTAAATGTAAATAAATTTAAAATATATAAAAAAATAAGCTCATAATTTATCATTACAAACTTTCTTTGTAATGTTAGTGACCTAACCCTACAGTTCATCCCAGAGATCTCTTGATCAAATCTCTTGCCTTGTTTAAGTTTAAAATAAAATAATATTGTAATTGTTTTAAAGTAATTTATTTAACTTGAAGTTATTTGAATTTTTTTAAAATATTAAAATAATAATATTTTAAATTAATTCGAGTCAATTTAAACTAACCCATCAAATTATAATTTGAATTCTAAACCTTGTTAAGTTGAATAAATCTATTTTCTAGAGTCTTTTTTATTTAATAAAAAATAATAAAAAAAGACATACATAGAAAAGAAAAGCAATAGCAAAAAAAAAATAGAAAAAAAGATCATAAAAGGTTGCTAAAAAAAATTGCTTTCAAATCTTATAAAAACATTGTCATGATATAATTCAAGAACTAGGTAAGGAATTAAATCGAATTTAATAAACAAAATCCCTACTATATTTTTTTTAATTAATTTTAATAAAATTTAATTAAAATAATAGAAAAAAATTCTTAAAAAAATTCATAAAATACTTAACAAAAAAAAGTTTAGGTGACTAGACCTATGGCAAACAAGATAGGCCTATGACAAGGAAGACAAGACACTTTTGAGCTTATAAGACCAAACTCACATGCTTGATATCTTCTTCTTTTTATATATTATTTATTTTTTTAAAAAAAAATTAAACATATTGTTTATATTGACAAGTGACATATCATTTATTTAAAGTGATTGAAAGATTGACTTTGCTTCTTTTTTTTAAACCTAGAAAACCCATTTCCTTCCCTTTTTCTCGCTTTAAAACACCTAATATATACTCCATAACTATTAACAAATCTATACATAACTTCAAACCAACTTTTTACAAGCTAAAAAACTAAAAAATTACCTTAATTGAGTCTCAATTTATAATTTCCTGGTTAAAATCATCAAAATAGAACTTTTCTTATCAAATAAAATTTATTAACATTAAAATTAATTTTTTATTTTTTTATAAAAAGTTTAACAATAAAAAATCTACACAACTAAACTTAGGGATATATATGTCCAACTCGTAACAAAAAAGGCAATACATGTGAGGGGTCTACAAGACAAGATTATTTGCTTGATCATTTTTTTTAATACATCCTCTATCCTTTTTAAAAATAAATAAAATGACATGTTATTTGCAATAAAAGACCATATTTTATTTACTAGTATAATTTTTTGATCACCTAAGATGATTGAAGAGTGGAGCTCTACCTCATTTGACTAAAAAAAACCACTTTTTAATAATTTTTTCATCTAAAAAATTCAAATGCATAATTCATAAATCTCAATAAACCTATATCTAACTTCAAATAAACTTTTAACATGTCAAAAAACAAACAAATTATTTTGTGTTTAAAAAACCTCGAGCTCTTGTCTATGTTTTTCCAGCAAGATAAATGATTAAAAACACTTTAATAGAGCCCTTTTGATTAAATGAAATTCATTGATACAAAGATTGATTGTTTTTGTTTTTAGATTATGGTCAACCAATTACTATCTCTTTTATTCATTGTTTTTTAATATTAATTTAAATGATATTTTGGATAAAAAAATAAAATTCTAAAACTAAATATACCAAAATAGAAAAAAAACAATTGGGTACTAATTTTTATAAATCCACACCTCATGCACAATAAAAGAAATTAAAAAGAGGTTTATTATTTCATTGTCAATTTTGGTCCTTAAAATTTCTATTTTTTAACAATAAAATTGAGTTCTATTATGCCAAATCAAGAATTAACCTAATGTTGAAATGTTTTTTAAGGCCAAAAGAACCTCATAAGAAAATAAATAAATAAAATTATTAGCTTTAAATCCTATTAAACACACCATTTAAGGATAAAATTAAAAAAAACAATCAAATTAGAAAATTCTTCAAAGATGAAAAAAAGGAAACAGTGTTGAAATTTTCAAAAGCCCTTTGTTTTGTTTTTATTTAGTAATTAAATATTGGTTGGTATTTATTTTTTAAAATATTTTAAAGGTGATTTTGTATTTTAAAAAATTAAATTTAAAGTGTTTTTCTATGGTTTTTCAAATTGTTTTCAATGATTTTCATTTAAAATTTCAAAATCATAAAGACAAAACATAGGAAAAAATGAATTTAATATATTTTTAATAAAAAAAATACTTCAAATAAAATTTTAATCATGTTATCAAATATAATTCAAATTTTATTATCAAAGAGTACTGATATCAGGGCTAAAAGAAGAGAAGAGCAGGAATAAAAGGAAATTAAGAAAAAATTAAAAGCAAAGAGGCTAAATAGACCTTCAGCCCGTTCGCCTGCAAATCTAGAGCAGTCTACTGCTAGGGCCTAGGAGGGTTATTGAGATCCAATATCTTACAGGCCCAATTAATTGAAAATTAGGCTTTACTAATAGCCTTATCTCCCAAAGTCGCCACTTTACTCGTGCACATATGAAGCGTGTGTCTTCTTTCTTGAAGGCCCTAATTTTATTTTTTTTAATGTTTTGGATTTAATATGAATAGCATTTTTAATAAAAAAAATTAAAATAAAAAAATAGTTTACATTTTTGAAAAGATAAAAATATTTTATAATATTATTTTAATTACTAAGTCATTACATCATATATATAACTCATCTTATCAGATTTTAAATTTATTTTCTAAAAATTAACCATTCAAGTCTTATAAATTTTAGAGTTATCAGAATTTTATATATGATTATTAATTTTAGAATTCATAAAATTAATCGAGCTGCATTTAAATTGATCTGAATAGATATTTTAATAATAAAAAACTAATTATTTTATTTATTTCTCCTTAACACTTATTTTTCATATATATATATCAAACAGTACCCCACAATTATTTTTAAATATTTTTTATTTATATAAACAAACAAAGAATATTTTTAATATTTTTTTTTTACATTCAGAAGGTTTTTTAATCTAATCAGTAATGTAATGCTGGCTTAGAAACTAGTATTACAGAGACTCAAGAAATCAACTAACTTGAAAAACAACTGTGCTAGAATAAGGAAAGGAGGCCTACACCGACCCTTCAACTATAATCTCTCCTTTTTCTTGTTTTCTTTTTATAATTGGCCTTCTTAAAGATATATATATATATATATATATATAATGAAAAACTTTATATATGTCAATGCATGGCCAATTTTGGATAATAAATTAAATGGACATACAAATAAATAAATAAATAATACAAAAGGGTTCCTTTTTTTTTTTTTTAATTTTAATGCTTCTTGCGTGAAGAAAACTCTTTCTTGCAATAATTAAAATGCAATGAGATAAGTATTTATATTGCATAAAACATATTTTCAATTTTTTCAAGTGCGAGAATGATATATCATAATCTATGCAGATGAATGATACGGCACCAACAGGCAACAATATTCCTCTTCCGCTCGAAAGCGAGCGACAGCCATGCAGAGGCATCACATAAAAACAACCAAGCATGCTTCTTATTGTAGGACTTCGAAATGAACCACAACCTGCTTTCATCAAATTCATCAACACATCATTTAATTGTCATCTTTCTGGCCAGCTATTGCTATAATGATTTTGAATCAACCATTGCGGCCTAAATAAATTCGTAGAAAATCACCTTCAGATTTGTTGTTTCTTTTTAATTTGTATGACAAAGAAATCAAGTCTATTTTATATTTTTTCTATAAAGAAGTTTGATTTTGGCACCTTCTTCGGCTGATGTTTTTCCTTTGCCTAGTAGGGCCTGGCACAAGGGATAGTGCCGAATATAAGAATCGAATCTATTAGGTAAGAAAGCCATTAACTCCTGCTTTCTTTCTAAATTCATCCGATATCATCTTTCACACCATCAGCCATGGCTCAGGAGTCCACCAGTCTTGCAAAAAAGAGGTAGCTATATGCTCTTTCATTTTTTTTTCCTTGAAGAGTTGTTAAGAGAATCGTTACGTTCTTGAAGTATTTCTGTCTCAGGTGTGCAGTTGTGACAGGAGCAAACAAGGGGATTGGATATGAAATATGCAGGCAGTTGGCTTCTAACGGGATTTTGGTGGTGTTGACAGCGATGAAAAAAGGGGTCTTGAAGCTGTTCAAAAGCTGAAAGATTGTGGCATCTCTGATGACCTTGTGATTTACCATCAACTTGATGCGGTTGACCCTGATAGCATTGTTTCCCTTGCTGAATTTGTGAAAAATAATTTTGGAAAACTTGACATCTTGGTATGAAGTAATGAATTTCTTGGGCTAATCCTTTTATTTATGTTTATCTGATAGTTTCTTGAAAATCTTGTAATCTTGTGCAGGTGAACAATGCTGGGATTATTGGAGTTGCACTAGAGGCAGATGCTTTTCAAAGAGCCTTTGAACAAGCCGGTGAATTTGTAAGTCTTTATACTGTACAGACTACAAGAGAACGACACAAGTCATAGATCGACCAATCACTCGGAAGATCATTGCCTGGGCTATCTATATTTACGTAACCCTTTGAGAGACCATGAATCAGGCAATGGGGCTAATTATTGCTTGTAATCATCATTTAACGGATATTGAGGTTATTTTGAGAAGTAAATTAAGTAGATTTTCATTTGTTCCCGTGGATATGGTCTATGAAGTGTTGCAGAGGGTCTAAAATTCTCTTGTTCAAATGCAGCCATCTGGGGAGCAAGTGTGGGCTGAAATTGGAACCCAAAACTATGAGATGGCAGAACAATGTGTGAAAACAAACTACTATGGTGCAAGAGGAATGGCCGAAGCACTTGCGCCCCTCCTACAGCTGTCTGATTCACCAAGAATTGTAAATGTCTCTTCGCCGCTGGGGCTCTTAAAGGTACACGACTCTCTTTCAAGAATGGAGTCTTGGAATTTTGGTCCAGATAGAAACTAGCAGTTGTCTTATCTTGAAGTTTGGCCGAGTTATTTGTCCTCGTCAAGGAAACCCAAATTTGACTTCTAGACTGGTTGATGTGCGGTAACATTTATATGCTTTCTTATTCTGAATTACCGTACTTTCGTTATGGTAATGTCCAAGAATACAACTCCTAGAAAACATGATTTTTCCTATAATCTCCGTTTGTCATACAACTCCTAGAAAAAATTGTTCCGCAAATGCAAATCCATTTCCTGTGTTAGCTCTTAACAGTTAGCATTACAGGAATAGTCTTGAATTTATTATCCTCTGAATTTGTGTTTCATTCAGCTCGGACTAGTACTTGCAACATTTCTATAAGCAGTCTTACCAAAGTTTTTTTTTTTCATGTTATGTGGCTTAGAACATAGCCAACGAATGGGCCAAAGGATTGTTGAATGATGTTGAAAATCTCAATGAAGATAGGCTAGACGAGGTTGTGAACGAGTTTCTTAAAGATTTTAAAGAAGATCTGTTGGGATGCAAAGGCTGGCCAACTTATCTGTGTCTGCCTATATTGTTGCAAAAGCTACCATGAGTGCCTATACAAGGATTCTGGCCAAGAAGTATCCAAGCTTCCGCGTCAAATGTCTCTGCCCTGGCTATTGCAAAACTGACATAACTACCAACACCGGCCCCTTCACCGCTGCCGAAGGTGCCGAAAATGCTGTGAGATTGGCACTGCTGCCTGATGGTGGGCCTTCTGGTTGTTTCTTTTATCAGAAACAAATGCTACCGTGCTTTTGAATGAAAATCAAACATGATAATCATGATGTAGAGAACGGCTACAAGGTTTTGAAAACTTTCTCGTGGATTTATTCTCATCCCATACAGGTTAAACTGAAAGATATTGTCTAGATGTGTGAGAAGTTGCAGTTTATCTTCCTGTTATATATTGAACCAGATTCATGTCCTGTGGAATAAATTCTTGCAATGCTCCAATTATGAAATCCTGGAATACTAAGCACCAGGTCACATTTGATAATGATGGAAATAGAATTTTATGTTGATCTATGTGAAGGGTGCCGGATAGTTGTTTTATTTATTTATTTATTTTTAATTTCCAGCAGTTTAAAGACGTAACAACCAATGCAATCAATATATATAAATATATATGCGCGCAAGACAGACAGCTTGATGCATCAGCAGATTATTGCTATGCGGTGTTAGGTTTTCGAGATATGGAACTCGGCGAAATAGGCAGGACAAGAAAGAAGAAACAAAGCTGACCTGTTCTCGGTCCTCCCATTAGAGTGTCAAGAATATACTGCTGTGATATTAAGCTAACCACAAAACCAAATAAAAATGAATTCGTAATGCTCATATTTCAGTACCTCGTCATCTATTGAAGAATCAACAAACAGGTAAGAATCATTACTTGTATCGCCGACACTTCCTACATGGCTTCTAATGACGTTAATCTCTCTGTGCTGACCCCATTTTTTCTGGGAAAATTCTTTTGCTAGGTATGCAGTTGTTAGCAAACAAGGGGCTTGGTTGGGGAATAGTAAAACTGTTGGCGTCTAACGGGGTTATGGTAGCACTAACAGCTAGAGATGAAACGAGAGGTCTTGAAGCTGTTGAGAAACTGAACGAATCTCGTCTCTCAGATCATGTGGTCTTTCATCTGCTTGATGTTATGGATCCTGCAAGTATTGCATCTCTTGCAGATTTCATCAGAATTCAATACGGAAAACTAGATATTTTGGCACGACCGAGTGCCAATTTACACAAAACCTGTGGTGCCAAAGTCGGTTTAGCGTTAATCTTCTCAGTTTAATGAATTGCCAGATGGAAAAGTAAAAGTTCGGTTAAGTTTAGAAATTGTCTTCATCTTGATTTTCCTCCTTCGGTATTACTTCAACCTCACATTCAAACGAGGAAGTGGTTTAGAAAGCAAGGTGTCGCAGTAGAGGGTTCAGTAAAAAAATTCAAAATTGCTATGCTAACAACTTCCATTGTTATTTTTCTTTGTAAGTAAATGCTGGATGGAATATTAATAACTGATGATCCTTGAAACATCAATAAATGACTATACAGTTACTAAGGTCAAGGGATATAAGGTTCTTGAAAATAGTGCAAACGAACCTGATAAATTGTTATTATTGCTGAGTTCTGTAATGTGGAAGAACTAAGACATGATGGCTGCTTGAAACATATGCAGGTGAAAAAGGCAGCCACCCGTGGAACCAGAATAGACTCGGACGCTTCAGCAGCTTGCTGAATGATTAATAAAACAATGATTTATATTATTTTTTAATATATTTTTTTAATTGAGAGTTCTTTAAAATTAAAAATTGTATAAACTCATATTATATTGTGTTTATTTTTTATTAAATAAATAAAAATAAAAATATTCAAACTCGTGATTGCTTCGTCATCAAAACTCTGTTACTATATTAAAAAGCAATCTTATCTAATAACTTTAATTATTAAATAAAAATTAGAATATAATTTATATTATTATTTTACATTATGTATATTTTCCTTCCAGCAAGATTAATGTAGAAACTCGTGACATTTTAATTCTCTTTGTCAAGTTACCTCGGAGACTCATAATAGAATAAGAGAGGGAATTAGCTAGAGAGAAATGGAAGAAGTCGTGGAGTATAATCGTATGTTGGTGTCCTGTATTATGTTCCAAAATAATCAATATGTACATACAAGTATGTATAAATATATTGGGATTGATTCCACTAATCCTATGAGTTTTGTACAATGGACCCTAATATCATAGAAATAGTACTAATAACAAAACAAATAGCTGGGTCTAGAGCTATGTTTGATTATATTGCTTTAATACTCCCCTGTAAATTGAACGGGTTAGGCACCGCATTCAAATTAGGTTGTAGAAATATAAAATGAGATGAGAGAGGTTCAGTGAGTGCAATGATAATCTAAGATGGTTTTGGGTCCATGAAATTTTCGTGTGGTTTTAATCAATTGTTGGAAGTTTAGTGGTCATTAATGTAAAATTATAAAGGCTTAAAAGGAATGAAATCTTGACAATCGACTATTGGTTTCATACCTCCATGGTTTGATAAGTATTTGTCTTGGATTGTTGTTTCTTTGATGTTGAAGTTGTGAAATAATCAATTTAATTTTAAAATTTTAGTTGTTAGGTGAAATTTTAAAGTATAATTTATATTATTTTTTAATATTTTTTTAAATAAAAGTTATTTGGATTTAAAATTTATGAAATATATTTAATTTTTATTAAATAAATAAGAATGATGAAATTTGATCTCGTGACTGTTTGATCATTAAAAATATAATACTATATCAAACAATTAATATAATCTAAAATAAAATTTTATAATATAATTTATATTATTAGATAGCATACATAAATTCTATCAATTATAAAAAAAATGAAGAAACTATATTTGAGTGGTTCTTTATTGTTAAAGCAAGTCAAACTATTAGAAGCTAGGTCTAAATTATTATGAAGCATGTATCTGTAGCAATTTTAAGAGAGAGTGAGTGCCGAAACTTATTGCATCTCTCTCTTGTTTAATTCTATAGCAGCCATCAAATATTACAAGGTTTATGAATCCTTTGCAATACACTATTCACATTTTATCATAATCATAATCATAACAATTTTTAATTAAAATTTATTTTTCAAACAACATCTTATCATAATCATAACAATTTTTAATTAAAAAATAATATCTTAATAAGTTATATGTGAATGTATTTGAAATACAAGATAAATATACTACTTATATTTTATCATCATGGAAGGCTTTCTTTGTAATGTTAGTAAACCAGATCTAATAGTTTAACTCGAGGGCCCTTAACAAAACCTCTTGTCTTGTCTGAGTTTAAAAATGAAACCATATTGAAGTTGCTTTAAAATAACCTCTTTAACATGTTTGAACTTTTTAAAAAATATATTAAGACAATGATGTTTTAAATTGATTCGAGACTCAAATCATGATATTTTAAATTAATCTGAGTTAATTTGAGTCGACGCACCAAACCATAATTTGGATCCTAGACCTTATTGGGTTTAATAAATCAATTTTTTATAGTTTATTTTTATTTAATAAAATAATAGTAATAATAATATACATGCATAGAAAAACAATAAAAAAAATTAAGAAAAAAATCACAAAAGGTAGTACAAAAAGAATGCTTTCAAATATTATAAAAACACTATCATGATATAATTCAATACTAAGTAAAGAATTAAATTAATGAAGTTTAATTAAAATGGTAGAAAAAAAAGTTAAAAAATCCATGGAAAAACTTAACAAAAAGAGTTTAGTTGCCTATAACTTATAATAAAAAAGGCAAGATTATTTTGAGTCTATAAGGCGAGACTTACTTGCCTAACTATTTTTTTTATTATATCATTCATCTTTTTAAAAACAATTGAACCAAACATTGTTTATAGTGGTAGATGATATATTATTTGCTAGTATAATTTTCAATCACTTGAGGTGACAGAAAAGTTTAACTTCACCTAAAAAACCCACTTACATCCCTTTTTCATACAATAAAACACCTAGTACATGCTATATAAATCTCGACAAATCCATTCTTAACTTCAAACTAACCAAAGGTCAATAAACTAGAAAATCACATCAAATTAAAAAATCTCTTAAGTCTCAATCTATGTTTTTCCAATAAAAAGTGTTGAAATCACTCCAATAGAACTCTTCTTGTCAAATGAAATTCATTGATACTAATATTAATTTTTTTTTTGCTTTTTTATGAAAGGTTTAACGAAAAAAGTCTAAACAACTAAGCTTGGAGATAAATATGTCTAATCGACAACAAAGGAGACAAGACACATGTGGGCCTACAAGGCAAGACCCATGTGCGTGGTCATCCTTTTTGTAATGCATCCTCCAACCTTTTAAAAAACAAATAAAATGATACGTTGTTTGCAATGAAAGATGACATGTTGTTCACTATAATTTTTAATCACTTAAAATACTGAAAAGTTAAACTTTGTCTTATTTGACTTAAAACATCCAGTTTTAACCTACAAACCTCAAATACACAATTTATAAACTCTAATAAACCGATATCCAACTTAAAATGAACCTTTATTATGTCAAAGAACTGAAAAATCACCTTACATTAAAAAAAAACTCGAGCTCTTATCTATTTTTTTTCCAATAAGATAAATGATAAAAAACATCTTAATTGAGTTTCTCTAATCAAATGAAATTTATTGATACAAAGATTAATTTTTTTGTTGTTGCTAGATCATGGTAACCTATCACTATCTCTCTCATTCATTGTTTTTAAATAACATTCTTTTGAAATGCAATTAAAATTATGTTTTAGATAAAAAATAAAATTATAAAACTAAATGTAAAAAAATAAAAAAAATCAATTAGGAACTAATTTTTACAAATCTACACCTCATGCACAATAAAATAAATTTAAAACATTGTTAATTTTGATACTTTAAGTTTTAATTTTTTAACAATAAAATTGAATTCTATTGTGCCACATCAAGTATTGATCTAATATAGAAATATTTTTATAGATTGTGAGAATCTCATAAGAAATTAATAAAAAAAAATATTAGCCTCAAATCCTATTAAACACACTATTTAAGGAAAAGTTAGCAATCAAATTAGAAAATTCTTCAACAATGAAAAAGAGGAAACATGGTTGAAATTTTCATAAGCCCCCACTTTTTTTCCTTTAGCAATTAAATATTGTTTCTAAAGGTGATTTTTATTTTTTAAAAATAAAAATGATTTTTTTAAAAGTGTTTTTCATTGGTTTTCCAATTTATTTTTTATGATTTTAATATAAAATTTCAAAATCATAAAAACTAAACATTAGAAAAACATCAATTTAATATATTTTTAATAAAAGAATACTTCAATTTTTTTTAATCATATTATCAGAGTAAATAATCATAAAGAAATTAATTGAGAGGAAGAGGAAATCAAGACTCCAAGAAGATGACTGCAGGAAAAATTTAAAAGCAAAGAGGCCTAAAATAGACCTTCAGCCCGTTCCCCTGCAATTTCAGAGCAGTCTACTGCTAGGGCCTAGGAGGGTTATTGAGATCCAGTAGCTTACAAGCCCAATTAATTGGAAATTGAGCTTTCCTAATAGCCTTAGCAACCCAAGTTGCCATTTTTAAGAGTGATGTTAGCATTTCTAGATATAGACTCGTGACACGTATGAGATCAGCCCTCTATTTCCGGAAGTATGTGTTTTCTTTCTAGAAGCCTCTAAACTACTTTTTTCTGTTTTGGATTTGATATGTATAGCAGTTTTGGTCCATCGAAATATTTTACAATAAAAGATAAAATAAAAATAAAAGAAAATGATTTACAGTGTTCAAGAGATAAAAATATTTTAGAATATTAGTTTGGTCACTGATTCATGTACCTATAACTAATTGTTTTTTCTTATTTCTTTTTAACACTTATTTTTCTTATATATCAAATTATTTTTAAATATTTTTTATTACATAAACAAACAATGAAATATTTTACTTTTTTTTATCATATCATTCACCCTTTTAAAAATAATTAAACTGGTAAATGATATATTGTTTGCTAGTGTAATTTTCAATACTTAAGGTGATGAAAAGGTTAACTTCACCTAAAAAAACCCACTAGCATCTCTTTTTTTTAGAATAAAACATCTAATGCATACTATATAAATCTTGACAAATCCATTTTTAACTTCAAACTAACCAAGGGTCAATAAACTAGAAAATCATATCAAATTAAAAAATCTTTTAAGTCTTAATCTATATTTTCCCAACAAAAAATGTTGAAACCACTCCAATAGAACTCTTCTTGTCAAATGAAATTCATTGATATCAAGAACTTTTTCTTTGTTTTTTTTATAAAAAATTTAACAAAAAAGATCTAAACAACTAAACTTAGGGACAAATACATCTAACTCACAATAAAGGAGGCAAGACACAAATGGGCCTGTAAGGCAAGACCCATGTGCCTTGTTTTTTTTTTTATAAAAAATTTAACAAAAAAGATCTGAACAACTAAACTTGAGGACAAATACGTCTAACCCACAATAAAGGAGGCAAAACACAAATGGGCCTATAAGGCAAAACCCATGTGCCTGACCATCCTTTTTGTAATGCATCCTCCAACACTTTAAAAAACAAATAAAATGATATGTCGCTTGCAATGAAAGATGACATGTTATTCACTAGTATAATTTTTTACCACTTAAAATACTGAAAAGTTAAACTCTATTTTATTTGGCTTAAACATTCAATTTTAACTAATTTTTAACCAACAAATCTCGAATATACAATTTATAAACCTTAATAAACTTATATCTAATTTTAAATGAATCTTTAATACGTCAAAGGACTGAAAAATGACCTTACATTAAAAAAAAAAAACTTGAGGTCTTATCTATTTTTTTCCTCAATAAAATAGATTATCAAAAACATCTGGAGTTTCTCTACTCAAATGAAATTTATTAATACAAAGATTGATTTTTTTTTGTTGTTGCTAGATCATGGTCAACCAATCAATATCTCTGTTATTCATTGTTTTTAAATAACATTATTTTGAAATGCAATTAAAATGATGTTTTAGATAAAAAAATAAAATTCTAAAACTAAATGTACAAAAATAAAAAAAATCAATTAGGAACTAATTTTTACAAATCCACACCTCATGCAAAGACAATTTTTCTAAAAGTCAAAGTATGTTTTTTACTTGTGATGTTTATGTTGTATTTAAACTTGTTAAATTGACTGATTGATGTTGAAATAATTTTTATATAATTTAACTTTAAATTTAGACCGGATAAAAAATCAGATTGTGAGGTTTCAAGATTAAAATATTAAAATAAATTTAATAATAATACTAAATAAATCTCACAAATATATTTGTCTTTAAGTTCAAAAGGTTTTTGATCTAATCAGTAATGTAATGCTGGCTTAGAAACTAGTATTATAGAGACTCAAGAAATCAACCTCCTTATAAAACAACTTCGCTAAAATAAGGAAAGAGACGTCCACCATCCCGTCTACTATAATCTCTCCTTTTTCTTGTTTTCTTTTTATAATTGGCCTTCTTAAAGATATATGTATTTAATAAAAAAAATTATATATGTCAATGCATGGCCAATTTTGGATCATGAAGGGACATACTTGATAGCACAAAAGCTATACAAATTAATAAATAACAATAAAAAAGGGTTCCTTTTTAATTATTTTTTTAATTTCAGTGCTTCTTGCGTGAAGGAAACGCTTTCCTGCAATAAAAAAATGCAATGAGATAAGTATTAAGATTGCATAAAACATATTTTCAGTTTTTTCATGTGCGAGAATGATATATCATAATCTATGCAGATGAATGATACGGCACCAACAGACAACAATATTCCTCTTCCGCTCGAAAGCGAGCGACAGCCATGCAGAGGCATCACATAGAAACAACCAAGCATGCTTGTTCTTGTAGGACTTCGAAATGAACCACAACCTGCTTTCATCAAATTCATCACCACATCTTTTACTTGTCGTCTTCCTGGCCAGCTATTGCTATAATGATGTTGAATCAACCATTGCGGCCTAAATAAATTCGTAGAAAATCACCTTCAGATTTGTTGTTTCTTTTTAATTTGTATGACAAAGAAATCAAGTCTATTTTATATTTTTTCTATAAAGAAGTTTGATTTTGGCACCTTCTTCGGCTGATGTTTTTCCTTTGCCTAGTAGGGCCTGGCACAAGGGAGAGTGCCGAATATAAGAATCGAATCTATTAGGTAAGAAAGCCATTAACTCGTGCTTTCTTTCTAAATTCATCCGATATCATCTTTCACACCATCAGCCATGGCTCAGGAGTCCACCAGTCTTGCAAAAAAGAGGTAGCTATATGCTCTTTCATTTTTTTTTCCTTGAAGAGTTGTTAAGAGAATCGTTACGTTCTTGAAGTATTTCTGTCTCAGGTGTGCAGTTGTGACAGGAGCAAACAAGGGGATTGGATATGAAATATGCAGGCAGTTGGCTTCTAACGGGATTTTGGTGGTGTTGACAGCGATGAAAAAAGGGGTCTTGAAGCTGTTCAAAAGCTGAAAGATTGTGGCATCTCTGATGACCTTGTGATTTACCATCAACTTGATGCGGTTGACCCTGATAGCATTGTTTCCCTTGCTGAATTTGTGAAAAATAATTTTGGAAAACTTGACATCTTGGTATGAAGTAATGAATTTCTTGGGCTATTCCTTCTATTTGTTTATTTATGTTTATCTGATAGTTTCTTGAAAATCTTGTAACCTTGCTCAGGTGAACAACGCTGGGATTAGTGGAGTTGCGCTAGAGGCAGATGCTTTTCAAAGAGCCTTTGAACAAGCCGGTGAATTTGTAAGTCTTTATACTGTACTGACTACAAGAGAACGACACAAGTCATAGATCGACCAATCACTCGGAAGATCATTGCCTGGGCTATCTATATTTACGTAACCCTTTGATAGACCAGGAATCAGGCACTGGGACTAATTATTGCTTGTAATCATCATTTGACGGATATTGAGGTTATTTTGAGAAGTAAATTAAGTAGATTTTCATTTGTTCCCGTGGATATGGTCTATGAAGTGTTGCAGAGGGTCTAAAATTCTCTTGTTCAGATGCAGCCATCTGGGGAGCAAGTGTGGGCTGAAATTGGAACCCAAAAATATGAGATGGCAGAACAATGTGTGAAGACAAACTACTATGGTGCAAGAGGAATGGCCGAAGCACTTGCGTCCCTCCTACAGCTGTCTGATTCACCAAGAATTGTAAATGTCTCTTCGCTGCTGGGGCTCTTAAAGGTACACGACTGTCTTTCAAGAATGGAGTCTTGGAATTTTGGTCCAGATAGAAACTAGCAGTTGTCTTATCTTGAAGTTTGGCTGAGTTATTTGTCCTCGTCAAGGAAACCCAAATTTGACTTCTAGACTGGTTGATGTGCGGTAACATTTATATGCTTTCTTATTCTGAATTATCGTACTTTCGTTATGGTATTGTCCAAGAATACAACTCCTAGAAAACATGATTTTTCCTATAATCTCCGTTTGTCATACAACTCCTAGAAAAAATTGTTCCGCAAATGCAAATTCGCTTCCTGTGTTAGCTCATAACAATTAGCGTTACAGGAATAGTCTTGTATTTATTGTCCTCTGAATTTGTGTTTCATTCAGCTCCGATTGGTACTTGCAGCATTTCTGTTAGCAGCCTTACCAAAGTGTTTTTTTCATGTTATATGTCTTAGAACATAGCCAACGAATGGGCCAAAGGATTGTTGAATGATGTTGAAAATCTCAATGAAGATAGGCTAGACGAGGTTGTGGACGAGTTTCTTAAAGACTTTAAAGAAGATCTGTTGGGATCCAAAGGCTGGCCAACTTATCTGTCTGCCTATATTGTTGCAAAAGCTACCATGAGTGCCTATACAAGGATTCTGGCCAAGAAGTATCCAAGCTTCCGCGTCAATTGTCTCTGCCCTGGCTATTTCAAAACTGACATAACTACCAACACCGGCCCCTTCACCGCTGCCGAAGGTGCCGAAAATGCTGTGAGATTGGCACTGCTGCCTGATGGTGGGCCTTCTGGTTGTTTCTTTTATCAGAAACAAATGCTACCGTGCTTTTGAATGAAAATCAAACATGATAATCATGATGTAGAGAACGGCTACAAGGTTTTGAAAATTTTCTCGTGGATTTATTGTCATCCCAGACAGGTTAAACTGAAAGATATTGTCTAGATGTGTGAGAAGTTGCAGTTTATCTTCCTGTTATATATTGAACCAGATTCATGTCCTGTGGAATAAATTCTTGCAATGCTTGAATTATGAAATCCTGGAATACTAAGCACCAGGTCACATTTGATAATGATGGAAATAGAATTTTATGTTGATCTATGCGAAGGGTGCCGGATAGTTGTTTTATTTATTTATTTATTTTTAATTTTCAGTAGTTTAAAGACGTAACAATCAATGCAATCAATATATCTAAATATATATGCGCGCAAGACAGACAGCTTGATGCATCAGCAGATTATTGCAATGCGGTGTTAGGTTTTCAAGATATGGAACTCGACGAAATAGGCAGGACAAGAAAGAAGAAACAAAGCTGACCTATTCTCGGTCCTCCCATTAGAGTGTCAAGAATATACTGCTGTGATATCAAGCTAACCAGAAAACCATATAAAAATGAATCCGTCATGCTCATATTTCAGTACCTCATCATCTTTGAAGAATCAACAAACAGGAAAGAATCATTAATTGTATCTCCGGCACTTCCTACATGGATTCTAGTGACGTTAATCTCTCTTTGCTGACCGCATTTTTTCTGGGAAAATTCTTTAGCTAGGTATGCAGTTGTTCCAGGAGCAAACAAGGGGCTTGGTTGGGGAATAGTAAAACTGTTGGCGTCTAACGGGGTTATGGTAGCACTAACAGCTAGAGATGAAACGAGAGGTCTTGAAGCTGTTGAGAAACTGAACGAATCTCGTCTCTCCGATCATGTGGTCTTTCATCTGCTTGATGTTATGGATCCTGCAAGTATTGCATCTCTTGCAGATTTCATCAGAATTCAATACGGAAAACTAGATATTTTGGCACGACCGAGTGCCAATTTACACAAAACCTGTGGTGCCAAAGTCGGTTTAGCGTTAATCTTCTCAGTTTAATGAATTGCCAGATGGAAAAGTAAAAGTTCGGTTAAGTTTAGAAATTGTCTTCATCTTGATTTTCCTGCTTCCGTATTTCTTCGACCTCACATTCATACGAGGAAGTGGTTTAGACAGCAAGGTGTCGCAGTAGAGGGTTCAGTAAAAAAATTCAAACTTGCTATGCTAACAACTTCCATTGTTATTTTTCTTTGTAAGTAAATGCTGGATGGAATATTAATAACTGATGATACTTGAAACATCAATAAATGACTATACAGTTACTAAGGTCAAGGGATATAAGGTTCTTGAAAATAGTGCAAACGTACCTGATAAATTGTTCTTATTGCTGAGTTCTGTAATGTGGAAGAACTAAGACATGATGGCTGCTTGAAACATATGCAGGTGAAAAATGCAGCCACACTTGGAACCAGAATAGACTCGGACGCTTCAGCAGCTTCAAAAATTAATGGTACGGAATTAAGTACTTTCGTCAGGATTTATCTCAGTTGAAAATAAACACGAGTTTGGAAATGGGCATGAAAAGCATTTTATTTGCAGAATTAAGCTTAGAAACACTTCCATGGAGTGAATAATATGTTACTATTTAATTTCTTTTCATCAAGTGCGGATTATTAAAGTAGAAATGGTTAAATAGGCATGCCCGAAATTAATCCCCATGTTACAAAGACTGCAGATGTTCTTTTATACTATGGCCAACACAAGGCTATATTAGGACAGCTAATGGAGAACTGGATCCACCAGACTCCAGAACAGCTAATGGAGAACCGGATCCACCAGACTCCTAGCTAAGAATCATGTATATTAATGCAGCAACAATCAAGGAAAATAATTGCAAATCATTCTATATTTAACTTACTGTAATTCCTTTGTAACTCCTTACATTTAGCATATATTGTGTATAAATCTAATGCTCAATAACAGTAATAAAAGTGTGGAAAATTTCTGTTGAAGAACTTTGTTGTATCTCCCTCTGTTATAGTTTGCTTTATGGTATCAGAGCACCATAACTCAAACGAGACTACGATCCTTGCTTCCAACATGTCTCTATCTCAAAATCTGACCAACCAACCCACCTCTCATACAGAGAATCCACTTATTGCTCTCAACATTACAGCTCAAATCAACGAGAAATTAATTCCCTCCACCTTTCCACAATGGCGTGCCCAATTTGAAGCTTTTCTAATTGGGTATGATCTGTTAGACTATGTCACTGGTCTCTCAAAGTGTCCTTCATCTGATGGCACTTCCTAATCTGCGTTGAAAAGAACCCATTGGGTTCGGCAAGACAAATTAATTCTCAGTGCAATCCTTGCTTCCACTTCCACCTCAATTACTCCCCTCATTGTCACTACTAAAACATCTCATGAGGCATGGAAAAAACTAAATCACATGTATGCTAGTCGATCTCGACTGAGAGCTATGCAACTCAAGGAGGACCTTACCTTGATTCAAAAAGGAAATAGATCGATTCAGGAGTATCTCCATGCAGTAAAAGCGTTGGCTGATGAAATTGCTCTAATCGACCATCCCATCTCTGATGATGATTTAACTCTTTATATTCTTCATGGTTTGGGTTCTGATTTCAGGGAAATTGCTGCACCGATTCGTGCGAGGGAGAAATCCTTGAATTTTAAAGAACTTCATGATCTGCTAGTTGGTCATGACAGCTACCTTCGGCGGCTAGAATCCACTACCCATCAACTTGTGGCATCAGCGAATTACACAAATCGCAAGAACTTTTTTGGAAATTCTTTCCAGAAGAATCAAAAACCCAGTGGTTTCTCACAAAACCAGGGTCCCTACAGAGAAAACAGGTACAATAATAAGTCATTCAGCCAGCCCAATGCAACACAAAAAAGGTATCAGCCTAAATGCCAATTTTGTGATCAAATTGGTCACACGGCCAAAACATGCCCCCGCTTGAATTCTCATGCAGTCACTGTAAACTGCACTTCTACCTCTAATGCCACAGATAATAAATGGCTCATGGACTCTGCTGCATCCCATAATATTACTGGTGGTCTCAACAACCTATCAATTCACTCAGAATATGATGGCACTGATGAAGTCGTGCTCGGTGATGGTTCAGGTTTGACTGTCTCACATATAGGATCCTTAACCTTAAAATCAAAACACAAAAATTTCATTCTTAAAGACACACTTTATGTTCCAGATATCTCCAAAAACCTTATATCTGTGCACCATTTTACTGCTCAAAATAATGTCTTTATTGAATTTCACCCGTCTTATTTTCTTGTGAAGGACACAAACTTGGGGGTGATCCTGGAAAAAGGTGCATGTGAAAATGGTGTTTACATCTTCCCGAATACACCGGCGACAACTCTTTTCCCTATGGTCGCCAATGTGCATGAAAAAACCTCTTTTGACGGGTGGC
Organism: Populus ilicifolia; assembly: GCA_015708895.1. Lineage (NCBI taxonomy): Eukaryota > Viridiplantae > Streptophyta > Magnoliopsida > Malpighiales > Salicaceae > Populus > Populus ilicifolia. The sequence continues at coordinate 1,986,356 of SRLM01000119.1, read as the reverse complement.
ACAAACGGCTTGGTCATCCTTCCTCCAAAATTGTTCACAATGTTGTTCGTCAGTTTTCACTTCCATTCACAAACACTCAAAAGTCATCTCTATGTCCTTCATGTTCTATTAATAAAGCACATCAACAACCTTTTCGATCTACTAGTCTATCTAGCACTGCACCTCTTAATCTCATTTATACTGATGTTTGGGGTCCTGCTCACTGTGTTGGTTTAGATGGCTCTCGGTATTACCTCATTTTTATTGATCACTACACCAAATACATATGGTTTTATTCTATGGAAACAAAATCTGGGGTTGCAAAAATTTTTCCGCAATTCAAAAACCTCGTGGAAAATCGGTTCCAAAGCAAAATCCAAACCATATACTCAGATAATGAGGGTGAATATATGAGTTTAAAACCTTTTCTCTCCCTTCATGGCATAAGTCATTTCACTACCGCTCCACACACACCACAACAAAATGGTGTTTCTGAGCGTCGTCATCGTCACCTAGTGGAAACTGGTCTCACATTACTGCATGATGCAAATCTTCCTTTAATATATTGGCCATATGCATTTCACACAGCGACGTACCTTATCAATCGTCAACCAACACCATTGCTTCAAAATATTTCCCCATATCAAGCTCTTTTTGGTCAACAACCCAATTATCTCAAACTGCGAAAATTTAGGTGTGTGTGTTACCCTCTCACCAAACCATACAATAAACATAAGATGGAACCAAAATCCAGATCGTGTATTTTTTTAGGCTATTCCCTTACTCAAAATGCCTATCGGTGTCTTGATCCACGTGCTCAACGTGTTTACATTTCACGCCATGTTTTATTTGATGAAAATCAAATACCATTGACAGAATCTGTTTCCTCTTTACTTTCACCCACTACCTCACTTATCTCCACTGTTCCTAATTCTGTCCCAGTTACTGTATTGCCTTCTTCGCCTCTGGTGTCTTCGGTTGATGCTCCCGTCATGGTCACTGCACCTCCAGGTAACCCTCTAGTCTCTAGTTCCTCTAATTTATCTTCTCAATTGGTTTTGTCTTCTACTGGTAACACCCTCACACCCACAAATGCTAACCTTCCACCCTCTATTCACCGTGTCAATCCTATCCTAGGACCTAGACCCACTATTCAACCTGCAACTGAACCACAAATCACTTCTCACCACCCACAACCATCAATCTGTCGACCCCATCAGATGACCACTCGGTCTATGAATAAAATTTTTAAACCAAAACAACTGAACAATGCTACCAAACACCCCATGCCCTCTACCATTGAACCCGCATGTGTCAGTCAAGCAATTGTTGAACCTCACTGGCGTGAGGCCATGTCTCATGAACTAACCGCTCTCATGCGGCATGGGACATGGGAACTAGTACCTGCTCCAAAGCACTGCAATCCAGTCGGTTGTAAATGGGTTTTTAGAGTAAAACGTAAATATGATGGGACAGTGGATAGATTTAAAGCCCGTTTAGTGGCTAAAGGGTATCATCAACATCCGGGAGTGGACTATATAGAGACATTCAGTCCCGTAGTTAAGCCTGCCACGATTAGAATCATACTTTCCATTGCTGTGATAAATGGTTGGGGCTTACGCCAATTGGACATTAATAATGCTTTCTTACATGGGGCGCTTAATGAAACTGTTTATATGTTGCAACCCCCAGGTTTTAAAGATTTAAACAAGCCTGGTCATGTCTGTCGACTTCGAAAGGCCATTTATGGTCTCAAATAGGCTCCTCGGGCATGGTATTCTGCCTTGAAAAATGCCATACTTCAGTTTGGTTTTAAGAACTCCCAAGCAGATTCTTCATTATTCATTTTTCAGCATAAGTCAATTATCTGCTATTTTCGGGTGTATGTGGATGACTTAGTGATTACCGGAAATAATTCAGACTTTGTGAATTCTATTGTTAAACACCTTGGCTGTAAATTTTCATTGAAGGATATGGGGTCCTTGCATTATTTCTTAGGAATGGAAGTCATACCCACTCCAGGTGGTCTTTTTCTTTCCCAGCACAAGTATATTCGTGATTTGCTCTCCAACACTAATATGCTTGGGGCAAAGGAAGTGTGTAGCCCTCTCTCCACAAGCACACCTCTAAAACTCAATGATGGCACTGCTTCCTTTGACAGCACCGAATATAGAAGAATAATTGGCAGCCTCCAGTACTTATCTCTCACCAGACCGGATATCTCATTTGCTGTAAACAAGTTGTCTCAATTCATGCACAAGCCTACTCAGACTCACTGGGCAGCAACCAAGCGACTCCTGCGCTACTTGAAGCAAACTGTCTTTCATGGTATTCAACTAATTAGTCATACCCATCCATTCCTTACCACTTTTTCAGATGCAGATTGGGCAGGCAACCTTGACGATCGCACATCCACGTCCGCATATATTATCTTTCTTGGCTCTAATCCTGTCTCATGGAGTTCGAAGAAACAACGTGCTGTAGCTCGATCTTCAACAGAAGCCGAATACAGAGCTCTTGCAAATGCAGCTTCAGAAACTATTTGGATACACTCTCTCCTACATGAACTTGGATTCAAACTCAACACCACTCCATCACTACTATGCGACAATCTTGGAGCCACACATCTTAGTCACAATCCGGTACATCACTCCCGGATGAAACATATCCAAATTGATCTTCACTTTGTTCGCGATTTGGTTCAGTGCGGGGCTATTCACGTCCGACATGTCCACACTCAAGATCAACTTGCTGATTTGCTGACAAAACCTCTCTCCAAGCAACGCACAGAGCATTTGAGAAGCAAAATTGCTCTTACTGATGGCAGCTCAATTTTGAGGGGGTGTATTAGGACAGCTAATGGAGAACCGGATCCACCAGACTCTAGGACAGCTAATGGAGAATCGGATCCACCAGACTCCTAGCTAAGAATCATGTATATTAATGCAGCAACAATCAAGGAAAACAATTGCAAATCATTCTATATTTAACTTATTGTAATTTCTCTGTAACTCCTTACATTTAGTATATATTGTGTATAAATCTAATGCTCAATAACAGTAATAAAAGTGTGGAAAATTTCTGTTGAAGAACTCTGTTGTATCTCCCTCTGTTATAATTTGCTTTAGGCTGAAGGCGCAGGGAGATTTCAAGTACTGGATGCCGTATCTTTTCCTTGTTTGAGTTAAGGATAGCATCCTAAGATTAAGAAATTAAATTACTGGAGAATGTTTCTTAAAAATAAAGAGTTTCTATTTTATTCAGGACGATTTGCAGAATGTTTGGAAGAAGGTATCGATTCGAAATTATGAGTTAGCAGAATAGTGCCTGAACACTAACTACTACGGTGCTGAAAAAACAGCTGAAGCTCTTATTCCGCTCCTCCAGCTATCCGACTCTCCAAGGATTGTCAATGTTTCCTCCTTCTTGTCAATGCTGAAGGTAAAATACCAAAGCAACTCTCATGTAAAAATAAACCTTTAATTTGTACTGGGGGTCAGAAAAGGGAGGACTAGGATAATTCTTTAATTTGCTTTTAACTCACTAGTTAGTTGAGCTGAAAGCAGATGATTCAACTTATCCATAAAGATGTTCACCTTGCGTTATTTGTCACATTTTTCAGAATATACCAAATGAATGGCCTAAAGGAGTGTTCAGTGATATTGTTAATCATACCTTTACAGGGGAGACAATAGATGAACTATTAAGTGTATCTCTAAAAGATTTCAAGGACGATTCTTTAGAAACCAAGGGCTGGCCAGCTTTACTGTTAGCCTATGTACTCTCAAAAGCATGCAGCCATGAATGCTCACACAAGGATTCTAGCCAAGAAGCACCCCAATTTCTGCATTAATTGCATCTGTCCAGGGTTTGTTAAAACAGATACGAGCAATAACACCGGCACCTTATCGGTTGATGAAGCTGCAGTGTATCCTGTGAAATTGGCGCGGCTTCCTGATAAAGGACCTTGTGGCCTCTTTTTCATTCAGGATAAATTATCTTGTGAAATTGGCGCTGCTTTCTGATGGAGGACCTTCTGGCCTCCTTTTTATTCAGGATAAATTATATTGTTTCTGAATGCAAAACAACCCCAGTATGATCTTGAATAAATAACCTTATATTATATTGTACTTAATTTTTATTAAATAAATGAGGATGATAAGATTTGAATTTATAATTGCTTGATTATCAAGATTCTGATACTATGTTAAAAAACAATCTCAACCTAATAACTTAAATTATTAAATAAAATCCTAAAATATAATTTATATTATTATTTTACATTATGTATATTTTACTTCCAGCAAGATTAATGTAGAAGCTCATGACATGTTAATTCTCTTTGTCAAGTTACCTCGGAGACTCATAATAGAATAAGAGAGGGAATTAGCTAGAGAGAAAAGGAAGAAGTTGTCATGGATTATAATCGCATGTTGCTGTCCTGTATTAAAATTTTAGTTGTTTTAAAATTAATTATAATTTATATTATTTTCTAACCAATTTTTTTTAAATGAAAGTTATTTAAATTTAAAATTCATAAAATATACTTAATTTTTATTAAATAAATAAGGATAACGAGTTTTGATCTCTTGTTTGATCATTAAAAATATGATACTATATCAAACAATTAATATAATTTAAAATAAAATTTTATAATATAATTTATATTATTAGATAACATACACAAATTCTATCAATTATAAAAAAATAAAGAAGCTATATTTGAATGGTTCTCTATTATTAAAGTAAGTCAAACTATTAGCAGCTAGGTCTAAATTATTAGGAAGCATGCATCTATAACAATTCTGAAAGAGAGTAAGTGCCGAAACTTATTGCATTTCTCTCTTGTTTAATTCTGTAGCAGCCATCAAACATTACAAGGGTCATGAATCCCTTGTAATACACTATTAACATTTCATCATAATCATAATCATAATAATTTTTAATTAAATTTTATTTTTTAAACAACATCTTATTATAACCATAACAATTTTTAATTAAAAAATAATATCTTAATAACTTAGATATGAATGAATTCAAAATACAAGAGAAATACACTACTCATATTTTATCATTATGGAAGGCTTTCTTGGCAATGTTAGTAAACCTGATCTAATGGTTCAACTTGGGACCCTAACAAAACCTGTTGTCTTGTCTGAGTTTAAAAATGGAACCATATTGAAGTTGCCTTAAAATAACTATATATTTAAATTTTTTTAAAAAATATATCAAGATAACATGTTTTAAATTGATCCGAGTCAATTTGAGTTGACCCACCAAACCATAATTTGGATCCTAAATTTTGTTGGGTTTCATAAATCTATTTTTTATAGTTTATTTTTATTTAATAAAATAATAATAATAATAATAATAGAGATGCATAGAAAAGCAATAAAAAAATCAAGAAAAAAATCATAAAAGGTAGTACAAAAAGAATGCTTCAAATATTATAAAAATACTATCATAATATAATTCAAGTAAAGAATTAAATTAATGAAATTTAATTAAAATTGTAGAAAAAAAGTTCTTAAAAAATCCGTGGAAAAACTTAACTAAAAGAGTTTAGTTGTCTACATCCAGGGTCAAACATGATAGGCCATAGGCAAGATTCTTTTGAGTCTATAATGCCAGACTCACTTGCTTAATCATTTTTTTTATCATATCATTCACTCTTTTAAAAACAATTGAACCAAACATCGTTTATAGCACAAAAGATATATAAATTAATAAATAACAATAAAAAAGGGTTCCTTTTATTTTTTTTTTTAATTTCAGTGCTTCTTGCGTGATGGAAACGCTTTCTTGCAATAATTAAAATGCAATGAGATAATTATTTACATTGCATAAAACATATTTTCAGTTTTTTCGTGTGCGAGAATGATATATCATAATCTATGCAGATGAATGATACGGCACCAATAGGCAACAATATTACTCTAGATAAATTCGTAGAAAATCACCTTTAGATTTGTTATAATGATGTTGAATCATTTACTTGTCGTCTTCCTGGCCAGCTATTGCTATAATATGTTGAATCAATCATTGCGGCCTCAATAAATTCGTAGAACATCACCTTTAGATTTGCTGTTTCATTTTAATTTGTATGACAAAGAAGTCAAGACTATTTTATATTTTTTCTATAAAGAAGTTTGATTTTGGCACCTTCTTCGGCTGATGTTTTTCCTTTGCCTAGTAGGGCCTGGCACAAGGGAGAGTGCCGAATATAAGAATCGAATCTATTAGGTAAGAAAGCCATTAACTCCTGCTTTCTTTCTAAATTCATCCGATATCATCTTTCACACCATCAGCCATGGCTCAGGAGTCCACCAGTCTTGCAACAAAGAGGTAGCTATATGCTCTTTCATATTTTTTTATCTTGAAGAGTTGTTAAGAGAATCGTTACGTTCTTGAAGTATTTCTGTCTCAGGTGTGCAGTTGTGACAGGAGCAAACAAGGGGATTGGATATGAAATATGCAGGCAGTTGGCTTCTAACGGGATTTTGGTGGTGTTGACAGCCAGGGATGAAAAAAGGGGTCTTGAAGCTGTTCAAAAGCTGAAAGATTGTGGCATCTCTGATGACCTTGTGATTTACCATCAACTTGATGCGGTTGACCCTGATAGCATTGTTTCCCTTGCTGAATTTGTGAAAAATAATTTTGGAAAACTTGACATCTTGGTATGAAGTAATGAATTTCTTGGGCTAATCCTTCTATTTGTTTATTTATGTTTATCTGATAGTTTCTTGAAAATCTTGTAACCTTGCGCAGGTGAACAACGCTGGGATTAGTGGAGTTGCGCTAGAGGCAGATGCTTTTCAAAGAGCCTTTGAACAAGCTGGTGAATTTGTAAGTCTTTATACTGTAATGATTACAAGAGAAGGACACGAGTCATAGATGGACTAATCACTCGGAAGATCATTGCCTGGGCTATCTATATTTACGTAACCCTTTGATAGACCAGGAATCAGGCATTGGGACTAATTATTGCTTGTAATCATCATTTAACGGATATTGAGGTTATTTTGAGAAGTAAATTAAGTAGATTTTCATTTGTTCCCGTGGATATGGTCTATGAAGTGTTGCAGAGGGTCTAAAATTCTCTTGTTCAAATGCAGCCATCTGGGGAGCAAGTGTGGGCTGAAATTGGAACCCAAAACTATGAGATGGCAGAACAATGTGTGAAGACAAACTACTATGGTGCAAGAGGAATGGCCGAAGCACTTGCGCCCCTCCTACAGCTGTCTGATTCACCAAGAATTGTAAATGTCTCTTCGCTGCTGGGGCTCTTAAAGGTACACGACTGTCTTTCAAGAATGGAGTCTTGGAATTTTGGTCCAGATTGAAACTAGCAGTTGTCTTATCTTGAAATTCGGCCGAGTTATTTTTCCTCTTTAAGGAAACCCAAATTTGACTTCTAGTCTGGTAACCTTTATATGCTTTCTTATTCTGAATTATCGTACTTTCTTTATGGTAATGTCCAAGATTAAAACTCCTACAAAACATGATTTTTCCTATAATCTCTGTTTGTCATATTCTCCCCTGCTTGGTACTTTCATGTACACATTGTTCCGCAAATGCAAATCCATTTTCTGTGTTAGCTCTTAACAGTTAGCATTACAGGAATAGTCTTGAATTTATTATCCTCTGAATTTGTGTTTCATTCAGCTCGGACTAGTACTTGCAGCATTTCTATAAGCAGTCTTACCAAAGTTTTTTTTTTCATGTTATGTGGCTTAGAACATACCCAACGAATGGGCCAAAGGATTGTTGAATGATGTTGAAAATCTCAATGAAGATAGGCTAGACGAGGTTGTGAACGAGTTTCTTAAAGATTTTAAAGAAGATCTGTTGGGATCCAAAGGCTGGCCAACTTATCTGTCTGCCTATATTGTTTCTAAAGCTGCCATGAGTGCCTATACAAGGATTCTGGCCAAGAAGTATCCAAGCTTCCGCGTCAATTGTCTCTGCCCTGGCTATTGCAAAACTGACATAACTACCAACACCGGCCCCTTCACCGCTGCCGAAGGAGCCGAAAATGCTGTGAGATTGGCACTGCTGCCTGATGGTGGGCCTTCTGGTTGTTTCTTTTATCAGAAACAAATGCTACCGTGCTTTTGAATGAAAATCAAACATGATAATCATGATGTAGAGAACGGCTACAAGGTTTTGAAAACTTTCTCGTCGATGTATTCTCATCCCAGACAGGTTAAACTGAAAGATATTGTCTAGATGTGTGAGAAGTTGCAGTTTATCTTCCTGTTATTTATTGAAACAGATTCATGTCCTGTGGAATACAATTCTGGCAATGCTCCAATTATGAAATCCTGGAATACTAAGCACGAGCTCACATTTGACTATGAGTAGATGATTCTGATGGATTAAGTAATTTTACAACATTATGTATTATTGGATTAAACTCAGGTTTGAGCTAAATCTATCCATATGAATGAGACCCGATAAGCAGCGTCCTTTATTGTGTATTTTCACATCAAGCTAACCTTAATTAAATTCTAAGGATCATCCAAGCATTTTCCCTATCCCTGTAATCCTATTTGCATGATCAAGAGCTACTCGCGCATTGAAAAGAGGTATTGCAGGTGAGGAGAAAATGGTGCTGTCCTGATGCTTACCCAAACAAATTTCAATATGCCAATTAATCGGTTTCTTTGATTCGATTGTAACGAGCATGATTGGAAGTAACTTAACATATTATGATGAGATTTGGATTTATATAAATTGCCTATTGTAAAATGTTCACACTCTGTCTTCATCTTCGTCTTGTTTTGATTTGTATATCTGAGAATTGAGGATTCGGAATCTGTTAATGATGGAAATAGAATTTTATGTTGATCTATGTGAATGGTGCCGGATAGTTGTTTTATTTATTTATTTTTAATTTTCAGTAGTTTAAAGACGTAACAATCAATGAAATCAATACATATAAATATATGTGCGCGCAAGACAGACAGCTTAATGCATCAGCAGATTATTGCCATGCTGTGTTAGGTTTTCAAGATATGGAACTCGGCGAAATAGGCAGGACAAGAAAGAAGAAACAAAGCTGACCTATTCTCAGTCCTCCCATTAGAGTGTCAAGAATATACTGCTGTGATATTAAGCTAACCACAAAACCAAATAAAAATGAATTCGTAATGCTCTTATTTCAGTACCTCGTCATCCATTGAAGAATCAACAAACAGGTAAGAATCATTACTTGTATCTCCGACACTTCCTACATGGCTTCTAATGACGTTAATCTCTCTTTGCTGACCACATTTTTTCTGGGAAAATTCTTTTGCTAGGTATGCAGTTGTTCCAGGAGCAAACAAGGAGCAAATAAGGGGCTTGCTGTTAGGAAATTGCTATTTTGCGGCAAATATACCACTTTAATTTTGTACAAGTGTGGAACAACTCATCACTCACTTGGTACAAAGTGAAAGCTTATTTTATAGCATAATTGGTGTCATGTTTTATGGATTTTTTATCCTGCCAATATTGATAAATGTGCCGAAGAAGCTTACCATTTAAGTTTATAAAAGAGGTATAATTTTGAAGAGCCAAGAGATAGAGTGTGTGTAGAGCTAAAGATGTGAGAAATATAGGAGTGAGTGGGCTACCAAGAACAACACTATAAAAGAGAGAAAAGAGTGAGATTGAGAGTTGCAAAGAGTGAATGATTTCTCATTTTCTATTATTGTAGATCTTGTTCTCTTTCTATATAATTAAATGGCTTCTCCCGTTGATGTAAACAATCTGTTGAACTACGTTAAATACTGTATCAGTATACTTAGCCTTCAATAGGCAATAATCAAAACATTACTGTTTGGAATTCTTAACAATTGATATCAGAGCATATGATTTAAAGTGGTGTTTGATTTTTACTTAAAAATAGAAGTTTTCAAAATTATGTTTTGACAAGCACAATGGTGAAAATGGTAAAAACTTCTGATGTGCAATATGTCCACACACACCCACACGGCTAGCAAGGAGACTACCCACATGCCCCATGCGTCTTCTTCGCCTGGATTGGCTGACTTACCCAGATAAAGATGACATCAACATGCATAGTTAGCATGCCAAGTCAATGCCTAGTTAGATGGTAAAAACTTCTTATATGCGATATGTCTATACACACTCATATGGCTAGCAAGGAGACTACCCATTTGCCCCATGCGTCTTCTTCGCCTAGATTGACTAACTTACCCAGATAAAGATGACATTAACATGCATAGTTGGCATGCCAAGTTAACGCCTAGTTAGCTAACACATCAGCATAGTAGGTCCACATGCCACGTTATCAGCCGCGAGCCAAGCCGAGTTGTTAGTCGAGTTGGAGCCTAGCTGTGAGCCGAGGTATAGGATTTAGTGTGGCTAATCCTATATGCAACCGGATTTGAGATTGAATCTAGGCCACTTATCAAGCTATAATTATTTTGATCAAATCTTAGCCGTCTGAAATGCGATTTGGATGATTTTAGACTTGTTTTTAGCTAATTTAATCGTTCCGGATGCAATGGTTGAGATTGAGATTTGGATAAAAAATGGTGTGAATTAACAAAAGAAATTGCCCGATCAGGAGACATTTGAAGGTCATCATGATGGTCGATAGAGATGAAGAAATAAAAATCACACATGTTTGCCCAATTAAATGTGTGGAACTATTAAGTGGGGGTATTTTTTAGTTATTTTGAAGGAAGAGAAAATTGGGATACTCTAGACACCCAATCATTTAGATGATTTAAGGTGGAGAGTGAAAATTGATAAAGACCAATCATGACAGATCTAAACACTAGTAGTCTCATCAGATATTGACAAATCAGGTATAAAACCAAAATATTCTATATCAATTATAAAGGAAAGCCGTAACAAAGCTAGAAAATGGTTATATATATGAAAAAACAGTATGATTGATAAATATGACCTAAGAGGTTATATCTAGGAGATTGAGTTTTAAGCGAGACCAGTGTGACCCCTCCAATCTTTCCTGAAAACTTACTTAGTTGAAGGATTATTCATATGGTATTGTTTTTATATATGTAATAGTTTGTAATGAAACTATTAAAGACTAGCAAAATGATGACATAAAGGAATAGTTAGGTTCTGTATATTCATGAATCTGATAGAGTGATGATTTCTTTTAAAAAATTAGATTCAATGATTGTAATTTCTCGAGGGGAGAATTAATGAAGACCCTGGTGATGGAAGAGAAATACAACAAGAGGATGAAGATTGATACCTTATTTTGATTTGGATAGGTGTTGTGACAGGATGAGCTATTGTTAAACATAAAACTAAAGAATAGGAACAAATATAGAGAATAAAAATTACTATAGGGCATACATATTATGCAGGATCCAATGAGGTATTGTAATGAAACGATAGGTGTAAGGAAAAGAAGAGTTCCTAGATGAAGCTTAGAGTAGAGGCTGCATGAAGGATGTACAACAGGAAGTCTGTTATGCTTTTAATAACAGATAACAGGCAGGGACCTTTTTAATGCATACAGGGATGGAAAGATGAGTTATTGCAGAGGCATCTAATTAAAGGAGTGCAAATGTTTGTAATAAAAGGCAATCGTCTATGAAAGATGAAGACACAAAAGAGAGTTGGTGTGGGTGAAGCTATCAAGCAGAAAGACGTAGAAACTCCAAATATATAAAATAAGATGGAAGATTATGACAAGTGTGCCAAAACTTTCTTTTTCTATGTAATCAGTCACAATGATCTCTTTCATAGTCTATATAGTGATAGAGAATCTTAAAACCACTTTGAAGCATCCCAGTTGAAGGAGGATGCAACCGTTTATGAAAGGCGAAGACACCTTGGAGAGAAGGTGTATGAGCCACGATATAAACCCGGTTCAGACTGTCTCATGACAACATGCGAAAACACCTTACAAAAGGTGTGGGAGCCATGATTTAAGCCTAAGTTTAGAACGCCCAAAGCCGATGTGATGGCTAGTAGATATGAGTGGACAGGTGTATAGTTAATGAAGTGACTATGATGAGTATGGAGATAAATGCTAAATTGACTTTGATGGATATTGCCTCTTGCTAAAGATCAATAAGCTAGAAGACATTTGTCTTAGACTATAAACGGATGACTTGTGGAGTATTAAGACACGACTGTTATGTAGAAGCAGAGGGCATGTTTAGGTTTCTAAAACAAGTTAACTCTTGTCAAGGTGGTAAACTCAATAATGACATTGTAATACTCAGAGTATGAAGATAGATGTAGATCAACCTTTAATGAGTTGCCCCTATAGTTAAAGGTGGAGAGCTACTTGAATTCTTAGAACTAAGGGTGAGAGACTCATGAAGAAATAAAGTGTAGTTCCTAGAGTAGAACAAATGGCAGACACAACTTTTGTATGAGTAGACTCTTGAAAGAGTAGTGAGCTTGTGATCATATTGAAATACTCAGATAATGATTGTCGCACTTAGAAATAGAAATTTCTATTTGAGGGGGTGTTATAAGCCTTGGTGTGAGGCTTGGAAAATTCATTCTAGATCGAGCATGATTGATATTCTTGAAAGGGAGTGTTGGATTTTAGAGACAAACGTTAACACTCTTTAGATGTGATGTAGGAGACTATCTGGTTGAAGTGACCCTTTGGTGTGAGTAAGGGTATGCTTTGATGTCTCTAGCAATTGAAAAATTTGGCAAGTACATGTAAATTTGATCGAAGATACTCTCAGAATGGTAAGCTTAGAAAAGCTATAGAATGCAAGTTTGTATTGAAGAAACAAGAGGAAAATTGACTACACAAATGATAAAGGGGGTGATGATTAGGAAATTACCACTTTGTGACAAATACCCCACTTCAACTTTGTACAAGTATGGAACAACTCATAACCCACTTGGTACAAAGTGGAAGCTTATTTTATGACATAACTAGTGCCATGTTTTATGGGTTTCTTGTCCCACCAATGTTAATAAATATGCTGGAGAAGCTTACTATTGAAACCTATAAAAAAGACTTAATTTTTTAGAGTAAAGAAATAATGTGTAGAGCCAAAAATATAAGAAATATAGGAAAGAGTGCAATGGTTGCCACAATGACATTATAAAATAGAGAAGAGTGAGATTGAGAATTGCAAAGAGTGGATGATTCTTTTTTCTCTATTGTTGTAAATCTTGTTCTCTTACTATATAATCAAATGATTTTTACTGTGAATGTAGGTAATTTATTGAACCAGTTAAATATTATGTTAGTATACTTAGCTTTTAATGGACAATAATCAGAATATTATTAATCAAAATCCCCAACACTTGGTTGAGGAATAGTAAAACTGATGGCGTCCAAGGGGATGATGGTGGTGCTAACAGCTATAGATGAAACAAGAGGTCTTGAAGCTGTTGAGAAACTGAACGAATCTGGTCTCTCTGATCATGTGGTCTTTCATCTGCTTGATGTAATGGATCCTGCAAGTATTGCATCTCTTGTAAATTTCATCATAACTCAATATGGAAAACTTGATATTTTGGTACGACCGAGAGCCAATTTATACAAAACCTGTGGTGCTAAAGTCAGTTTAGCGTAAATCTTCTCAGTTTAATGAATTGCCAAATGGAAGAGTAAAAGTTTGGTTAAGTTTAGAAATTTTCTTCATCTTGATTTTCCTGCTTCCGTATTTCTTTAACCTCACATTCAAAGAGGAAGGGGTTTAGACAGCAAGGTGTCGCAGTAGAGGGTTCAGTAAAAAAAAATTAAAATTGCTATGCTAACAACTTCCATTGTTATTTTTCTTTGCAAGTGAATACTGAATGGGATATTAGTAACTGACGATCCTTGAAACATCAATAAAGGACTATACAGTTACTAAGATCAAGGGATATAAGGTTCTTGAAAATAGTGCAAACGAACTTGATAAATTGTTCTTGTTGATGAGTTCTGTAATGTGGAAGAACTAAAACATGTGGCTGCTTGAACATATGCAGGTGAACAATGCAGCGATCCGTGGAACCGCAATAGACTCGGACGCTTCAGCAGCTTCAAAAATTAATGGTACGGAATTAAGTACTTTCGTCAGGATTTATCTCAGTCGAAAATAAACACGAGTTTGGAAATGGACATGAAAAGCATTTTATTTGCAGAATTAAGCTTAGAAACACCTACATGGAGCGAATAATATTTTAATTTCTTTCCATCAAGTACAAATTATTAAAGTAGAAATGGTTAGATAGGCATGTCTTAAAATAATCCCCATCTTACAAAGACTGCAGATGTTTATATTATGGCCAACACAAGGTTGAAGGCGTATGGAGATTTCAACTGGATGCCGTACCTTTTTCTTGTTTGAGTCAAGGATAGCATCCTAACATTAAGAAGTCAAATTACGGGAGAATGTTTCTAAAGAATAAAGAGTTTCTATTTTATTCAGAACGATTTGCAGAATGTTTGGAAGAAGGTATGGATTCAAAATTATGAGTTAGCAGAAGATCGCCTGAACACAAACTACTACGGTTCTAAAAGAACAGCTGAAGCTCTTCTTCCGCTCCTCTAGCTATCCGACTCTCCAAGGATTGTCAATGTTTCTTCCATCTTGTCAATGCCGAAGGTAAAATACTAAAGCAACTCTCATGTAAAAATAAACCTTTTGTAGTAGGGGTAAGAAAAGGGAGGACCAGGGTAATTCTTTAATTTGCTTTTAACTCACGAGTTAGCTAAGCAGAAAGCAGATGATTCAACTTTAAGTTAATATCCATAAAGATGTTCACCTAACATTATTTTTAACGTTTTTCAGAATATACCAAATGAATGGGTTAGAGGAGTTTTCAATGATGTTGATCATACCTTTACAGAGGAGAGAATAGATGAGCTATTAAGTGTATTTCTGAAAGATTTAAAGGAGGATTCTTTAGAAACCAAGGGCTGGCCAGCTCTACTCTCAACCTATGTACTCTCAAAAGCAGCCATGAATGCTCACAGAAGGATTCTAGACAAGCAGCACCCCAATTTCTGCATTAATTGCATCTGTCCAGGGTTTGTCAAAACAGATAAGAGCAATAACACCGGCACCTTATCGGTTGATGAAGCTGCAGTGTATCCTGTGAAATTGGCGCTGCTTCCTGATGGAGGACCTTCTGGCCTCTTTTTCATTCTGGATAAATTATCTTGTTTCTGAATACAAAACAACCTCACTATGATCTTGGATAAATTAACCTTGCTGAATGGAAAATGAATTGAACAGCAACCTGTTCCATGCATTTTCCTTTCAGCAAGATTAATGTAGAACCTCGTGACATCTTAATTCTCTTTGTCAAGTTACTTCGGAGACTCATAATAGAATAAGAAAGAGAAAAGGAAGACGCTGTCATGGATTATAATCGCATGTTGCTTTCCTGTATTATGTTCCAAAATAAGCAATTTGTACAAGTATATATAAATATATTGGGATTGATTCAACTAATCCAATGAGTTTTGTATAGTGGACCTGATATCATAGAAATAGTACTAATAACACAACAAATAGCTGGGTCTAAAGCCATGTTTGATTATATTGCTTTAGTACTCCCCCGTAAATTGAACGGGGTAGGCACCGCATTCAAATTTGGTTGTAGAAATATAAATGAGATGACGAAAGGGGTTCACTAAGTGCATTGATAATCTAAGATTGTTTTGGATCCATGAAATTTTCACGTGGTTTTAATCAATTGTTGGTTCTTACATATGAGCTTACATATTCGTTTAAGTATAAGTTTGTTAATCATTAATTTAAGATTATAAAAGCTTAAAAAGAATGAAATCTTGACAATTGATTTTTAGTTCTTCATTTGTTTTTTCCCCAGCAAAATCAAAAAGTCAGGACGATTGATTTTTTATTGTGATAATTCATCCTTAAAATTTTGCTTGAACAATAATTATATATATATATATATTTATGCCTTTGGTTTTGTAAAATCTGGTTTGAAATTAAATTTATATTTTCTTATTTTGTTTGTGGCTGAGCCTACCAAGCCTAGGCCATATGACTAGGCTAACCTAAGACTCTAAAACCTTGTTGGCCCATTATAATTTTGCAAGAAAAAAAAACCATTTTTTTTTCTATTAAGGTATATTTGGTAAATATGATCTGAGCCTTGATTATGTTTTTTTTTTTTGTATTTTTGATCCATTATCAAAAAAACCCCAAAATGATTTTAAAAAATAATGAAAAAAATTCAGGAATCCTTTTAAAATTATTTGAGAAATCCCTGTATGTTTTTTAACTATTTTATTTAATATCTAGACTGTAAACTTACATTAGAAGATACTAACTCGGTATTAAATATACATGTTTTTCTTTTAAATTTTAGAAAAATAAAAAAAAATCAAAATTCCTTATTTAAAACAATACAAAAACAATTTTTTTTGTGCGCATGGCTAAATTATAAAACTTTTCATGTATATTTTATAAAAAAATAATTATCATACTTCAAAAAATACAAAAATCAATTAATAATTATCATAACAAGTTTGTGATTATCCATTAATATTTGGTCAATATTTCAAAAATAACACAAAAGTTAATTTGTTTAACTAATATTTAGGATATGAATTTTACAATACAATGCATATTCACAATATTAAATTAAATAAATTAATAAAAATAAAATGTTAGGAATTGATTGTAGGCTTCAATATTTGAGATATAAAATTACACTATAAAATATATCTCTGAGTATTAAAGATACAAATAAAAATAAATACTTCATTAAAATTTAAGACCTTAAAATTTTTAGATTTTAACTTGATAAGATAGAGACTTTTTTACTAAAAATGATCTATCTTGAGTTTATAAAGATAAAGATCTTCTTATCAAGAGGATTTATCTTAAATTTATTAGATAAGAATTTTTTTATTGAGGAGAATCTTTTTTTTAATTTTAGACAAATCAATAAATAGAAACATGACTTATAAAAAAAATAACTAATCAATAATACAGTTTATCATAGATAGAGTATACTGAAGGTGATATATTTTTTTATTCACAACTAGTTCTTTTACTAATATTTTTATAAACCAATATATTTTTTAGTTATCATAATATTAAATAATGCTTTAAAATCTTTCAAATTATAATTTTATAATTAATCCCGTCACATTCAAAATACTCCCGATTGAGAGAAAGATCCGACATTCAACAACATGCATGCAACGACATTGTGCACTAATAGTTATTCGAAATGTACTTGATAGCTTTTTGGTTTACCCATTGAAGTGTGCATGTTGATTTTTGCTAGATAGCACGGCACGAATTTGGTGAACCTATTTAATAACATGTTGATTTTCTTGCATGTATAGCTGCGGATACTTCGATATTACTAGTTATGGCACTTGAATTCCTGCAATTTTTAATTTTATTGGCTGCTATGGCCTATGGGCAGACAATTCACGCTACTTGCTCATAAATATTGCTTTCAAACCCACTTTTTATTTCGCTAAACCAGTACTGTCAAATTCTAGGATTTGATTTACTAATAATCTAATAATTTGATCAAATGAAGATGATCCAACGAACCTGGTTGGAGTCCAGCCATGTCAAAAAAACAAAGTGAAATCCTTTCTTCTCTTTTCTTTTTTGTGTTTCACTAAGACCATTGAAAAAAGCTGATATGAGTGCACCTAATGACGTGATCAATTATCTTGATTGGATCAAACAGTTTGATAATTATGCATTCAACCGAGGACCCACTAACAATATATATATATGTAGATATAGATATGGGGCAAGAAGAACCTCCCACTTTTAGACTTTTCTTCAATCTCTTTGGCGCTACTGAGTCCAGAACAGATGAACACCCCAACGCAATCCAGTCCACAGTAGATATAACATCCATACCTAACACTCGCATAAAGCCAGCCCTGTGTTGTGATTTTATTTAAAAAGGCATGGATTTTAAGTGAGGTGATGAGAAAGTTGAGTCATATGAGCCATCGCCATATGGGGGGTTTCGTGAGGTAACGAAGGCGTGTAGTAGAGGGATTAGGAAGTAGAGGTTCACCGCTTAGCAAGTCTTAGCAGCAAGGAACAAATGAAAGGTTAGCAGATACAAGAAATCAATTGCACACGTCTACTATTATTGAGGTTTCTTGTTATAGAGAGACAATGGCATGTTGATGTCAATCTCTAGATGTAATCGGTGCATTAATTCTTATTTAGGCTTCTGGAAATGAGATCGATGTCCTTTTGTCGTGGTTACATGTGGCCCATGCACTGCAAGGATTTCCTTTTCTTTTTGTAATTATATTAAACCCAGGAAATCGTCAACATTTTTACCCAATGATGCGATCTTTGAATTGTACTAAGTTTTGATGTAAATTGATATGAAATGGGGCTCGGTCAAAATTTAAAAATATTAAATTGACTTTAACTAAATACTTTTTTATATAAAAAATAAAATAATTAACATATTAAATTAATCCAGATAAAATCAAGTTAATTTGTTTAATTCATAATTTAAATCATGATTCTTATTGGATTTAATAATTTTATTTTTTATTTAATTATATAATTATAAAAATAAATATTTTTAGAAAAAACAATATATAAAATTATTGAGAACAATATATTTCTTCAACCTAAACTTCATTTCCTTATCCATGCACCTTTTGAGTGTTTGAAGGAACCATTTTTTTTTTTCAACTGTGAGCATTAAAACTTATCATAATCTTAAAATTATTTTTTTTAATTATTATTGTTATTATTATTTTAGGAGTTGAGGCCCTCCTAGCCATCTTGTCTTCACTCCTAGCTACTATTTATTTGTCAAAAAGAAGGACGGTTTTTTGTCTGTTAGTTTAAATTCTAGCCATCTGGTTTTGAAATCAAAAATCTATTTTTAATTTATTTTAAACTAAAAATATTTAATAAATATTTTTTATTACCTCAGTAAACCAATTTTCAACTCAAAATATCCATACAAATTTTCTCAATCACAATCTATTTTTTCTAACACTATGTAAATTAAAAAAATACCTTAGTGACATTCATCTCACCAAGAGAAAAACAGTGACATTAAATTTAATTTTTTTGCTCATTAAATTTGAAAAATCAATTATTTTTTCTCCCCATCGTTTTCTAGAGACCCTTTATCTCTCATATCTCAAATTGAAGGATTGGATGTGAATAAAATAAAATTTTAGGTTAAAATAGAAAAATTTAAAAATAAAAAGAGATAAAAAAATAGAAAAATCTTACTGGTAATTGAAAAAAATGGATGAATAGTATCTAAAAGGAAAAAATATCTTCTCTTTTCTCATTGTCAATTTTAATCCTTGAATTTTTAATTTTTTTTAGGAAATAAAACTGAATTTTTCATGTAAAATCAATCAATGTAGAATGATAAAATTAAAAAAAATTAATAACCGAGGCAGTAAAAAAAATAAAAGATAAAAAAACAAAAAAAATTGAAATCCAGTGTATTTTTACGACGTGGTGAACAATGAAATCACATTCTATTTTAGATATTTTTTAATAAAAATCTTTAGATTGACCTGAAAGTTCTAACAAGTGGACATTGTTAGTAGCAGGAAGAAACAATTCTGGATACGAGGGTTTTGTTTGATTTTGACCACCTACCTGAATTGGTTATACAAATCTTTTAAGTTTTAACCTTTTCCATTCGACTTATTGTATTTCTTTTTACGGAGAAATGATTTTGGGAATTTTATCTACCAAAGATTTCCAATAAATATATAAAAATTTGATAATGAATAGAA
This sequence comes from Populus ilicifolia, assembly GCA_015708895.1. Taxonomy (NCBI): domain Eukaryota; kingdom Viridiplantae; phylum Streptophyta; class Magnoliopsida; order Malpighiales; family Salicaceae; genus Populus; species Populus ilicifolia. Next base: position 1,966,672 of record SRLM01000119.1, on the reverse strand, counting down.
AATAAATAGATTGGTTTGGTCTCACGTGCATACAAGAAAAACTTCTGATTAATTCATGTTGCCACCTGATCCTTCGCTTGAGTGAGTTTATTCAAATACGAGTTGACTCGGTTACCTTCTTCTTCTCTCCAACTTCTCTCACCTACTATATACTCTGTACCATGGTTGGACACTTGATGCACCAAACCTACTAAACTCCTCTCCCTCCCTCTCTATAAACTCTCTGCAAAAGCAGTGGTGCAAGGACCGAACATTCACAAATGTCCGATTCAGGACATACAAACATGTCACAAGGAAAAGGACCGCCACCCTTTAACCATAACAACCACCAAATGGAGCTCCAAAATTATCCTAGAAGATCCAAACCATCTCTTTCTCCCACTCTTGCCGAGCTCCTAAAGCGTGTAGACGATGCGCAAAGCGACACAACCAATTACAGCACTCCAGTCCATCAGCATCAAGTCCTTGAGCTAGGATATGCTTGTAGCTCTATGCCACCATTAACTCCTTTTGTCCTTTCTTTTAACAACTTGACATACAGTGTCAAAGTTAACCAAAAACTGTCGTTTCCATTCTGTGGAGAGGACTCTTCACTTGGTTCTTCGGAGACATCTAGCATGAAGGTTTTGTTGAATGATATTTCAGGAGAAGCAAGAGAAGGGGAAATTATGGCCGTTCTTGGGGCTAGCGGGTCTGGTAAATCCACATTGATTGATGCACTTGCTGACCGAATTGCGAATGAGAGCTTGAAAGGTTCTGTGACTTTGAATGGTGAGGTCTTGGAGTCAAGGCTATTGAAAGTGATATCTGCTTATGTTATGCAAGATGATCTTTTGTTTCCTATGCTTACTGTGGAAGAGACGCTCATGTTCTCGGCCGATTTCAGGCTTCCTCGCTCCCTCTCCAAGTCGAAAAAGAAAGCAAGAGTTCAGGCCTTGATTGACCAATTAGGCCTGCGTAATGCAGCCAATACTGTGATTGGAGACGAAGGACATAGAGGCGTGTCAGGAGGTGAAAGAAGAAGAGTTTCTATTGGAATTGACATTGTTCACGACCCAATTCTCTTGTTTCTTGATGAGCCAACTTCAGGGCTTGATTCAACTAGTGCTTTCATGGTTGTTAAGGTCTTGCAGCGCATCGCACAAAGAGGAAGCATTGTAATCATGTCCGTACACCAACCAAGTTACAGAATTCTGACCTTGCTTGACCGTCTGATCTTTCTTTCACATGGACAAACAGTATATGCTGGGTCTCCAGGAAGTCTTCCAGAATTCTTTTCTCAGTTTGGACATCCAATTCCTGAGAATGAGAACCGAACTGAGTTTGCTTTGGATTTGATTCGTGAACTTGAAGAAGCTCCAGAAGGAACCAAGACGCTTGTTGAATTCAACATGTCATGGCAAGTCATGAAAAACCCCAAGAACAGAAACTTCAACGCAACCAAGCTTTCACTTAAGGACGCAATAGGTGCCAGCATTTCAAGAGGCAAACTGGTCTCTGGTGCCCCAAATAATTCAAGCCTGACATCTTCAGTTCCAACCTTCGCCAATCCACTTTGGATTGAAATGATGGTTATAAGCAAAAGATCGTTACTAAATGCAAAAAGAATGCCTGAATTGTTTGGAATTCGCCTTGGTGCTGTTCTTGTTACTGGTATAATCCTGGCCACCGTTTTTTATCATCTTGACAGCTCTCCTAGAGGTGCGCAAGAGCGATTGGGCTTTTTTGCTTTTGCCATGTCCACTACTTACTACACCTGTGCAGAATCTATCCCTGCCTTTCTGCAAGAACGTTACATTTTCATGAGGGAAACCGCCTACAATGCTTACCGTCGCTCATCTTACGTTATTGCTCACTCTCTAATCTCGATTCCTTCTCTGGTTGTACTTTCTATTGCCTTTGCCGCAACAACATTCTGGGCTGTAAGACTCGATGGTGGGTTTTCTGGGTTCTGTTTCTTCTTCTTCACGATCTTGTCTGCATTTTGGGCTGGAAGTTCTTTTGTTACGTTTCTTTCAGGAGTTGTCTCTCATGTTATGCTGGGTTTCACCATTGTGGTTGCCATTTTGGCCTACTTTCTTCTCTTCAGTGGGTTCTTTATATCTCGAGATCGAATTCCTTCGTTTTGGTTATGGTTTCACTATATTTCTCTAGTGAAATATCCATATGAGGCAGCTTTGCAAAATGAATTTCAAGATTCAACTAAATGTTTTGTCAGGGGCGTGCAAATGTTTGATACCACACCTCTTGCCGCAGTGCCATTGTCATTGAAATTGAACATGTTGAAGAGCATTAGCAACACTCTGGGCATGAACATTACAAGTAACACCTGTGTAGTCACGGGAGCAGATATTCTTAGGCAACAAGGGATAACAGATATAAGCAAATGGAACTGCTTGTGGATCACTGTCGCTTGGGGGTTTTTCTTCAGGATTCTATTTTACTTTGCTTTGTTGTTTGGTAGCAAGAACAAGAGGAGTTAAATTATTCTCATGCTAGTTATTGATTACTATAAAATCCATTGATGGTTCTTGGCTTCTGTACCAGGAAAAAAAAACCCAAGGCATGCTCACTGCTTTCATTTTTCCTCATGTTCTTAGGAGGCTTATTTTGTATCTGTTCATTTATCATTCAGAAACTATCTTTCTCAGAATTCATGATCAAGTTTGATGTAATTAAATCAGTAGAGAACAATTGACTGGTCATGGACGATTCGGTACATTTTGGAATAAATCATGCTACCCATCAAAGTATTTTGAAATATTAATAATGACTTTGTATGATTACTGAGGATATGGATTCTTCACATGACTGCAAATAAACTAATGGTTATTGATAGGATTTGCTAAGCAATAGCAATAGTCAAATGTAATATGCCTCCTGGAAATCTGTGCAGGTGAACAATGCAGGGTTCTGATGCTTTAGCAGCCTCAAGATTTTCTGCGGATGGGGAAAGGGTGTCGGGGACTTGAAACTAGTTTAAATCAATTACATGAAGTTGCATATCTAAACGTGTTGAATAATCATAGAATCTCTGCCTTGATGTTTCATCAGTTGTCTACACTACTTGATGGGCTTTTCCATTGTCACACTTGGTCAGTTTTACATTATTGCTTAGAATAGTCACTGTCGCCCACAGGTATACCTTAACTAGACCGCCGCCATCATCTGAGTCCAATATCCTTGCCAATGACAATAAAGATCCTCTCCTCTCTGCAAGAAACTCAACCACAACAGTCCTGAATTCCAGTCACCATCCTCTCTGCTGGAAATTCAGCCACAACAGTACTGAATTCCAGTCTCCATACTTCTGCAAATCCACTTCGAATTCAGAGGCAGCGCGTGAGAAGCATCCTCCGCCTGAGTTCAGTCAGTCAGTGCACACTCCAAGCGCCACCACTGCCCCTTTCGGTTCCACCCAATTCCAGCGGTTTTCGGTCAAGTTCCAGCAGCTCTCAAGAGGTTAACTTCAATCCCATGTGATTTACCCTTTTTTTAAGATTTGTATCTAAATGCAATATTTTGACGGGGCTTTGATAATTGACGCAAGTTTAAATTTTTGTGGGGATGTTGAGGTGTGAGAGTGCTGAGATTTTCTTATGTACAAATATGTTTTGATCTACATGCATCCTGCATTCAGAGTTTACACATGGTTGAAACTGCAAAATAATTGTCATGTGTGAATAATGTTTTGACAAATATGGTTACAATCATGAACTGCATCTCTTTGTGCATATGTTTGTGTATAATTTTTTAAAAAGTAAAACAGCAGGGGTGTTTTGATTTCATGTTTGTTTGTTTGTGCCTGTAATTGTTTGTTTCTAATCCATGATAAATTGATTTTGTAAAAAACAGGTTTTTCGTAAAAAAAATAAATTAAGAGTCTTTGATTTTGTGTTCGTGTCTTCATGTCCGTAATGAATAAAATGATTTTTTAGAAGTGAATCCGAATCCGCGAGGTGATGGATGCCTTGCAATACCTTTCCATCTTGCTTTTTCCATAGATAACGACTCGTTATACTACCATTAGAATCAATTTTAAGATGATAATATTTAAAAAATAATATATATATATATAACATATCCTTATATTTTATATCTTTTATTTTATGTTTATTTTTTTTATTTTAGAAACAATGCATGCTGGAATTTTCTTTTATTTATTTATTTATTTATTCATTCATTCATTCCTTTTTTCTTTTTCTTTTTATTAGTTTCTAAACATTTTGTAACATACTATTGATTGATTTGGACTAAGTCTATGCGACCTTAAAAGTCCACTAAAGATATGCGACCTTAAAAGTCCATTATAGATGAGTGATAGCCTATGATTTAAATATTCATTATCTTGCAAAAATACCTGTAATTTTAAAAGTGAGGATTGGACCTTATCCCACCCAAATTTTAAATTATTTTTAATAAAACTTATGTTTAAGTTTAGGCAAACAATTAAAAAGGCAGATAGAAATAGTTTATTTGAGGTATGATACTTTAAAATTCTATTTATTTTTATATTTAAAAAAATTTAGATTTTTTTATTTTTTTGCTTCAAATTAATATTTTTTCATGTTTTAAATCATTTTGATACTATGATGTTAAAAATAATTTTTTAAAAATAAAAAATATTATTTTAATATATTTTTAAATAAAAAATACTTTAAAAAATAATAATAATTACACTATCAGATAACAAACACCAAGAGGCAAGAGTGTATAATATTTTAAAACTATAAGTTTTTTTTTAATGTAACTAGCTACGTAGCATATAATATTTAAAATATTTAAAGAATAGTTATTATAAATTAGATAATAACTCCCTATCAATTTTCATAATTTCATCATGATAGTCTTACTTCATTGATGTAACACAAAATCAATCAAATATTCTGTCATACTATCCTTTCGTAATCCACTTGGTCTTATCACAGCCTCTAGAATCTAGATTTGTGAATTATTACGCAGTCTGATTTGTTTTATGGGGCTACGTTCATCTCTCATAATCCATTCATTAGTTAAGTGGTCCTCATTCCAGCCAAGACTTGTCCAGAATGCGATTTTTTCTTCTAGTTGGATCATAATTTTGAAGCGGGTCTGGCCTGAGAGGTTAATCCGGACATGGTTGACTGATTTGATAAGTTGATTATAATCTGTTGATTATATTTTTAAAAAAAATAGAATTGAGCTAGTGATTCAATTAAAACCCAGCAACTCGGGTAAAACCCGCAACCCAGACCTTGGGTCGGATCAACCACTTGCCGGGTTTAAAAACTCTGTATCGGACTATAAGACTTGGACCGGTACTAGTTGATGATAATATAAATAAGGCAAGAGGTTACCTTAACCGTGGATCAAAGCTGCAAAACCACTACTGCGGACAAAGAGAGTTCAAGCTTGTGTCTCTCGAGTTGTCAAATCCTATCATCAATGGCAGAAGCAACCAAGAGGTATTCTTTCATTACAAGCATAGCCCCAATAATTAATTAATAGCTGCTGCTTCTTGGTGACAATTTTTTTATTTTATTTTTCAGTTATGCAGTGGTTACCGGAGCAAACAAGGGTATTGGGTTCGAGATTTGTAGGCAGTTGGCTTCTAAAGGGATTGTGGTGGTCTTGACTTCCAGAAATGAGAAGAGAGGCCTTGAATCTGTTCAAAAGCTCAAGGAGTCTGGGCTCTCAGATTTTGTGGTTTTTCATCAACTTGATGTCGCCGATATCAACAGTATCGCTTCCTTGGCAGATTTCATCAAAAGCCGATTTGGAAAGCTTGATATCTTGGTATGATTAAAACCTAGTTTCTTCAATGCTCTAGATTTCTTGTTCTCCTTCAAAAACTCAAATTTAAAATTTTATTCAATATTTTATCTAGTCAAAACTCCATGTTATATATAGCGATTCTGTTTATATACCAGGAAAAAGATTCTAATCAAAGCTGGAAAAAAAAAAGAGTATTTTAAATCACTTAGAAAAATAAATCCTAAATCAAAAAAGAAAATATTATAAATTATGAACAATAATGTTTGGGCTTTTATTCGATGGCATTCTCAACCGTCATGACCACGGAATGCTAAGCCAAAAGTAAGCAATGCATTTGGAATCTCTTAGCAAAATTTTATCATAACTCAACAGTCGGATCAAACCTTGAACCAATTAATATAAAATTATAAGTTGCGGAAAGATTTCTTATGGTAGCCTCCTCGGGTTAGAAGAATTTCTCCTCAAGTTCTACTCTCTATCTCTCTCTCGTACATACAGACAGATATATAAATATAGTGTGAGGAAATCACTATTCCTCCTTACACTAAAATCACTGTGTATTATAACAGCAATACACAGTGATGTTCTTTTCCCCCCCTAACTTTCTCCCTTATGTTTTTTTTTCAAAATCACTTTTTTTAATTTATTTTTTTAAATTATTTTTATTAATTTTACTTTTTAAATATTAAACTGGTTAAAAATTTTATTTTATATTTTTTTCATTTAAAATACTATGGATTTCAAAGGAGTTTTCTCACATAATGTTTTTATTTTATTTTACTTTTTATTTTACAATATTGTATTTGTTGATTTTTTTCAATATTTTAGTTTTATAATTTTTTATTTATAATATTATTGGTTGCTACAATATTTTTCCGCATGATTTTTTTTATGATTTTCTCTGAAATTATTTTTTTTCTATTTTATTTTTAATAATAAACTGATTAAAAATTAAAATTATAATATGTGATGAAAGTAGTGTGACTTTTCTTGTAAATTACTATGGATTGCTATAATATTTTTCCCCACATGGTTTTTTCTGTTTTGTTATGTTTTTTCTAAAATTATCTTTATCAATTTTATTTTTTAACTGTTCCCCATAATAAAATCACCGTAGATTACAATGTGCTCTCTTTTTTTTTCTCTTTTTTCTCTTTTTTTCCAAAATCACCTTCCCTTTTTTTTCAACTTTCTTTTGTTTTCATTTATTTTTTTCTAAAATTATTTTTGTTGATTTTATATTTTAAATATTAAGCTTGTTAAAAACTTCTCTTTGTAATTTTTTTCTTGAAAAAATTATAGAATTTTATGATGTTTTCTCACATAGTTGTTTTATTTTTTTATTTTACAAAATTCTATTTGTTAATTTTTTTAATATTTTATTTTTGTAAATTTTTTTCTTTAAAACATTATTAATTGCTACAATGTTTCTTCACATGATTTTTTATAATTTTTTTTAAAATTATATTTTTTATTTTATTTTTTAATATTAAACTGATTAAAAATTACAGTTACAATATATGACGAATGTACTGTGACTTTCCTCGCAAATTACTGTGGATTGCTACAGTATTTTTTTTATATAGTTTTTTCTTTGTTTTTTTATGTTTTTTTCTAAAATTCTCTTTGTCAATTTTATTTTTTAAATATTAAGCTGGTTAAGAATTGTAATTATAAGTAAATACAAGTTTTTCCTAACAAAACACTATGGATTGATACAATTTTTCCTCACATGTTTTTTTTTAGTTTCTTTCATGTTTTTATTTTTTATAATATTTTTTTAAAATTATGTTTATTAATTTTATTTTTTTTAAATACTGAGTTGGTTATAATTTCAATTTGTAATAAAGCTTAATTATGTGAGGAAATCACTGTAATTTTCCTTACAAAATATTGTGAATTACTACAGTATCTCTCCATATGTTTTTTATAATATTATTAAAATTATCTTTATCAATTTTATTTTTTTAATATTGAATTGTTTGAGAATTACAATTATAAGTCATTATAAAAACAAAAAAGCTAAATCATGTGGGGAAACACTGTAGTTTTCATCACAAAACACTGTGAATTGCTACAGTGTTTTCAACATTATTTTTTTTGTATTTCTTTCTAAAATTATTTGTGTCAATTTTTTTAATATTGAGCGGATTAAAAATTTAACTTTATAATTTTTTCTTTAAAACACTGTAAATTATTGCAATGTTTTCCCATATTATTTTTTTATGATTTTTCTAAAATTATCTTTGTTTTTTTTTAATATTGAGTTGGTTAAGAATTATAATTATAATAAAGCTAAATCATATAAGGAAAGCATTGTGGTTTTTATCATAAAATACTATGGATTGCTACAATATTTTACTTAACAGTTTTTTATTTTATTTTATCAGGAAAAGCACTGGAGTTTTCCTTACAAAACATTGTCAATTGCTACAATGTTTTTCCTCATAAGTTTTTTCCGTTTAAAATTATTTGTTGGTTTTTTTTTATTAAATTGATATAGAATTTAACTTTGTAATCTTTTTTTGTTTTGTATTAACATAAAATCTAAATTATATGGCGAAAGCAATATATCTTTTTCACAAAACATTGTGAATTGCTACAAATTATTTTGTTCAATCTCTAAGTTTTTTATCACCAACACAACCTTTTTTTTTCATCATGAAATGTGTATTTCATTATAACTTTAGTTTCTATTATTTATATAACATTAATTCATAATTATAACACTATCAAATGTATTTGTTTCATAAGCTTACAGTAGCGCGTGAGCATATCATCTTGTAAAATCTAAAAGATGTGGGGAAATCATTGTTCCCCACATCAAATGCATTGTGGATTACAACAGTAATCCATAATGTATTCCTCTCTTTTTTTTATGTTTTTTTTTTCATTTTTCACTTTTTTTTCTTTTTTTTCCATTTCTTTTTTCTTTTTTTCCCAAAATTACTTTCTTTTTTTATTTATTTTTTAAAAATTATATTTGTTGATTTTACTTTTAAAATATTAAATTGGTTAAAAATTTTGCTTTGTAATTTTTATCCTTTAAAATTCTATGGATTGCTATGATGTTTTTTTCCATAGTTTTTCTATTTTATTATTTTATTTTTCAAAATTATATTTGTTGATTTTTTTATATTGAGCTAATTAATAATTTGGTTTTGTAATCTTTTTTTTATATATATATTATTGATTGCTACAGTGTTTCTCCATATGATTTTCTTTTTGTTTTTTTATTATTTTATTCAAAATTATCTTTGTTTATTTTATTTTTAATATTAAGTCAATTAAAAATTACAGTTATAATATATGAGGAAAGCATTGTAACTTTCCTCTAAAATTACTGTGGATTTGTATAATGTTTTTTTTTTATATGATTTTTTTCTATTTTGTTATGTTTTTTTCTAAAATTATTTTTTTTTAATTTTATTTTTTAAATATTAAACTAATTAAAAATTGAAATTATAAGTAAATACAAGTTTTTCTTCACAAAACACTATGGATTGATATAGTTTTTTCTAGTTTATTTTGTGTTTTTTTTGTAATATTTTTTTAAAAAATATTTTGTCAATTCAATGTTTTTTAAATATTAAGTTGGTTAGAATTAAACTTTGTAATAAAACTTAATCATGTAGAGAAAATACTATAGTTTTCCTCACAAAACATTGTTGAGAATTACAATTACAAGTCATTACAAATAAGGTTATATAATATGGAGAAGCATTGTAGCTTTCATCACAAAATACTATGAATTGTTATAGTGTTTTCAACATGATTTTTTTCCTTTTTTTTGTTATTTTTTTCTTAAAATTGTCTCTGTCGATTTATTTTTTTAATATTGAATTGATTAAAAATTTAGTTTTGTAATTTTATTTTTTTAAAACATTGTGAATTATTGCAGTGTTTTCTCATCTGATATTTTTATGATTTTTTCTAAACTTATCTTTATCGATTTTATTTTTTTGAATATTAAGTTGGTTAAGAATTATAATTGCAATAAAGCTAAATTATATGGGGAAAGCATTATAGTTTTTCTCACAAAACACTATCGATTGTTATAGTATTTTTCTAAATAGTTTTTTATCTTATTTTATTAGGGAAAATATTGTAGTTTTCCTCACAAAACACTGTTAATTGCTACAATGTTTTTCCTCGTGGGTTTTTTTATTCCAAAATTATCTTTGTTGATTTTTTTTTAATATTAAATTAGTATAAAATTTAGCTTTGTATTTTTTTTGCTTTTTATTAACAGAAAACCTAAATCACATAGGTAAAAGCATTGTATCTTTCCTCCCAAAACACTATGAATTACTACAAATTATTTGTTTAATATCTAAGTTTTTTATCACTAACATAACTTTTTTTTCATCATAAAATATTGATTCCATTATACATTTAATTTCTATTATTTATTATTTATCGAGTCCTAGTTTATAATTATAACTCTATTAAATATAAACTTGCGGCCGTGTACAGACATATCATCTTGTATGTGTGTGTTGCTGCTTCTGTTGCTAATATCGCAGACCATCAAACAAAATGCCCTTGTGCTCCACTAATATTAAGTGTGCTCGCACAGTGTAGTAGGCCGACTTAGATATAGCAGGCTGAGAATCAATTCCCAGATCTCACATCATTCTAATTCTCTATAATCTCATTCTTTTCTTCTTTTTTTTCAATAAATTAGGATAAAAACAATATATTTTTATCCTTGCTCTCACCAACTACCCACTCTCTCCTAGGAATCAACATTATATGCTTCCCCTTTACATTAAAGGTATACACATTACGTTGTTTGCCATGTATAACATTCATATCATATTTCCATGACCTTTATAATAGCTGTTTGCCATGGGTAACATTCATATCATATTTACATGACCTACCTAATAGTCGATAATATGTATTCATGGTAATTATATCACACCAAAAACAATTAAAATATCCCTTATAAAAAACAAAACAATGATTAAGCCAATTCAATTTGTAGGTGATGGGATGTTTTTTCTATCTTAAATTGCAACTTATTTACTATCTCAAACAACATTTTATTCTTATAGCTATCACCATCGATTCCCTTTCATACTCAATCCAATTATAATAATTTATGATGTACAATACTTCGAGTGAAACTCTCTATATATAAGAATAATTATTTATTATTTATATAAAACTTATATAAAATATTGATGAAAATATGTATTAATTACTAATGTGAACTAAAAAAACTATAAGTACTCAAATAATTAGTTATCATTAGTTTAATTTAAATTTATTCAATCTAATTTAATAATACCCTTAAAATCATTTTTGATTTTCTACAAAAAATCAAATTCCTTCAAATTTACTGAAATTTCAACTTAACAATAAAATTAATAAAATATGAAACGTATCTATTAAATAAATCATTATTTATTTCATTATAAAACACCTAAGTTACAAGTCAAACTCAATTTTATCAAATGATATTTTTTAAAATCTCAAACAAACTCTAACATGTATAAATGATATATTTATATAATAAATTTCTATAATAAAAAAAATATAAAACAAGTAAACACACAAACAAACTATATATACTAAGTTAACATGCCAAAAAAATTAACATTTTAAAACTAAGTTACAACAAAAAAAATATATAGTTTTGCTTATTTGACATGATGAATCTTCAAAACACAATTTAACTAGAACAAAAATTCTAACAAATTGAGTGTTCAAATGGCTGAAATTATGATGATAAGAGCTTGATTCATGACAATATGTGGGGGTGTTGTGTGTGTGTGGGTTTTTTTTTGTAGAATAAAAAAGAAGAAGAAAAAGAAATTGGGGAAGGGTAAAGAAAGAGTTATTTGTCAGGTTATAACTTAAAATATTAATGATGGATTCACCTATGGATATTAGCAATGAGCATATTGCCCCAGTAATTTTACCTGTAATAATGACATGCCATTTTTCTTTCTTGTTTTTTTTTAATGCATTGATTTCCAACTGTAATTTTCTCGATATTCCCTAACGGAAAATTGTTGTTGAATGACAAGGGAAATAGCAAGGTAATATTCCTTCGGTAAAAGTTATTGTTATTTTCAAATAGGTTTTCATCCGTCAGTATTTTCATTTGTATCTGACTATTTTCTGTTCTGATTCCTTTGTCTGATGAAAATGTTGGAACTATGCACAGGTGAACAACGCAGGAGTAAGTGGAGTCAAAACAGATGTTGATGCTTTAAATGCTTTCATTTCTGTGAAGGTAAGTCTCTAAATGAAGATATTTGATGAACTTCAAAGGAAGAGTAATTAGCTTTACCGTCAATTGAGGTTAGACTTCTTACCTGTCTGAAGGGTGATGTCGAGGCTGAAACTTTTGTATTAGCCAAGACCTAAGAATTTCCTGGAATGTCCAGTCTTCGCTATACTCTGTCTCAGTAATTCATTTAGGATCATGCAAGTTACTGTGATGGTAAAGATTATTGCTTATACCTGTGTTTTTCATTTTCTTAGACATGTGCGGCCATTACATGTGCTGTTAAGATCAGATTTACTATACAAGACTTTTTCAAGATTTGTGGTATAGGCAGACAGGATCATGTTATCACCTCAAAAATTCCTTCTCTTGTATGATTGGCAGTGATGAATATAGCTGCCAAGATGATTGAGTTTCATTTGATGCAGGAAGGTGCAAAAATCAATTGGAGTGAATTTATCACTGAAACTTGGGAGTTAGCCGAAGAGTGCTTGAGAATAAACTATTATGGTGCAAAGAGAATGGCCGAAGCACTTATTCCCTTACTCCAATTGTCTGATTCACCAAGAATTGTTAATGTTTCCTCTTCCATGGGAAAGTTGAAGGTAACACCTTACAAGACTTCTCAAGAAATAATTCGGTGTTTTCTTGGTGAAGAAACTCATTCGTTATGATTTCAGTTTCTGACTGGGTTAAAATCCAACTAAGTGGAAACGAAAGAAAACTTCTGGAAATGCAGATCTTCATTCATCCACTGAAAATATTAAACAGGCTTTGCTACACTGCTAGATGTTACTTGATGTGGTAGGAGCAATCATTACAGACTTCTCTTGTGATGTCTTTACAGGTTGTATCAAATGAATGGGCTAAAGGAGTGCTAGGTGATGCTGAAAACCTTACAGAAGAGAGAGTGGATGAGGTTTTGAGCAAGTATTTAGAAGATTTCAAAGAGGGTTCTTTGGAAACGGAAGGCTGGCCTGCTATGATGTCTGCATATATACTCTCGAAAGCAGCTATGAGTGCCTACACACGGGTCCTGGCCAAGAAGTACCCAGCTTTCTGTATCAACTGTGTCTGCCCTGGTTATGTTAAAACAGATATAAACTTCAATACAGGCATACGTCCTGTTGAAGAAGGTGCTGAAAATGTTGTTAGGCTAGCTCTGCTGCCTAATGGTGCTCCTTCTGGGTGTTTCTTTGATAGGACGGAGGAGTCGCCTTTCTGATCGGATGCTATCCATCTCTACAGAAACAAATTAAACCTACACCCTCTTGCTTACTTTGTCAGCAATAATATCCAGGAATAAACGTGTATCTAAGAATACATGTGTATCTGGGACTTGAACAAGCTAGTTTGTAGCTATCCTCCAGAATTCGATCAATAGTAAGTGTGACTCTTTTCCAATGTTCCTGCATGCAGCGCATGTCTGATTGGTTTTGCTTGCTGACACAATGATCTCAAATGGCAGATTAATTATATATTACCAGTATGGGGTATATACTGGTAAATGAGTTAGTCATTCACAAATTTTTAATCTGAAATGTGTGATGTTTTCAACTGGATTAAGAACTTATTTCATCACTAAAATAAATCCTAACCTATACATTATCCAAGAAACAAATAAAATAAAAACATATCAACTGAAAATTGGTGTAAAAAATGGAAAACATTTTTTTTAAAAAAAAATGAAAATGTTTAAAGAGAGATCATTTTACAAAATAAAATAGAAATCTCAAGGAATAAAAAATCCTGACGATACTTAAGCATTTAAAAAAAAACATTATCATATCAAAAATTTATTTTGAAAACTTATTTTAAAATATTTTTTAAAATTATATTTATTTATTTGTTTAATTTTTTAAAAACAATATATAGCTGTTTTTGTTTCTTGATTGCTCCTTTTTTTTTTCTTTGGGTTATTTTTTTGAGATTTTATCCTTCGATACTAGATTGAGTAGGAATTAAATTTTTTTTATGGGATCTTGGTTTTATGACCTGGATCTCGACTTTGAAAAGTTAACCTAATTTGACATTGATTTTTTTTAGATTTTTTATTTTTTTACAAGGGTTTTCTTTTTTAATTTTGTTCTTAAACATTGATTTTATTGAAAATCAACTTTCATAATTTTCTTCACTTCTATTTCTACCAGGTTATCATAGTTTTATAACCTAGTTGCATGTTTGATAAATTAACCTAAATTGAATCGAATCTTCTTCTTCTTTTGTATTTTTAAGATTTAATATTTTTTTTATTTTATCCTTTAACAATTGATTTGTTTGAAAATCAGCCTTCATAGATTTTTTCATTTTACCTAATAGATTTTACCTTTTATTAAGTTATTCGCTCACATGATATAATTCATAAGATTCGGTTGGCTTACCTGACTTTGCTAATATTTCATTTCTTGGTTTTTTATTAATTTATTTTTTTAATTTCATCCTTTTATATTTGGATTGAATTTTATTAATTTGTTTTATTTGTTTTTCATGAAGCTATTTGGGTTTTATAACCCAGATCGTAGGTTTAACATACTAAATTAGATTAACTCGAGTTCTTTTTTGTTTTTTTCTAAATTTTATATACTTTAATTTTATTTTTTAATATTGAATTGTTTTAAAATTAAGCTTTATGATTTTATATTTTATTTTTACAAGCATTCTTTTTGTGGAGATTATCGAGATTTCAAAAAAAAATCAGTTCATTTACTATGTCATTTTATCATATAATTAAATAAAATAAATTTATTATACTTGGCTGAATTTATAACCTGATTTACAAATTTATTTTTCTATGTTAATTTTTTTTTAAATAATTTGGCCCACGGTCTAGTGCCACGACCTATTTAGTTACCACTAAACTTTTAAGTTGCAAATTACGTGCTTTGTCAATTGTGAATAAATAATAACAATCCCTGTAATGTTTTCCTGATAATTTTTTTTTTCCACGGGTTTCATTTATCTGCAGTACAGAACAGCAAACCACTACTGGAATAGACCATTTTGAAGCACGAACTGATCTTTCGGCCAAAAACTTATTGCGACTGGATTTCAATTCCTCTGCTTCTAGATTTTCAAATTCATCAGGAAGGAAAATACAGAATCAGTGGCAGTGGCGGTCCTTGGCATTGATGAAGTGCGTGCTGAACTTCTATGAATCTCTTCTCAATGGATAAACGAAGTCCAGGTAGACTGGCTGGTGTTGTGTTCTCTCCTGCACTTTGCCTTCCAGAACAGTTTGTGTTTAGCAAAAAGAAGATAACTATGCACAGTTTGATTTCTACGGCTTAGACAATTCAGGAAAACGAAAGACATGGTTTTGTAGCACTATGTTATTTGCAATCTACTATGTACGTGGCCTGGGAATTGAAATATGGCGTACATAACATATGAATCCAATCCATAATTGCTGTCTTGTGTCGATTAGTTGACTTGTTCAAGACATCTGAACCTGGGACTGATCCAGTTCTAAAATTGATTCTGTAAGCACCCATAAATCTGGTGAATGAAAATAGCTAAAGCTGTTCAAGATGGAATGCTGGGTTTTGGATTGACATATGACAGTGATGGCCAATTCAAACGTGGTTGAACCTACAAGCTCTCAGCATGAGGTAAAGTAGGGTCTAAACTCCCACAGTCTGTTGTCCAATTTTCCTAGCTATATAGAATGTCTTCAAACTGCATAAAACCTCACTTTGCCAAAATAGATCAAATAATACAAAGGCAGCGCAGTGGCTGAAACTAACTTCTCCCTCAGAGGAAATGGGAGCTCAAGCAAACACCAACCTGGTCCCTGAGAAGCCACCCGTATCCTATTAAGCACTGATCTTTAAAATCTCACGATAGTCACTGGAAGTTGTGTGTCCTCTTTGCTGAGCTGAGAGTATTGGAGAGGAGCATTGCTATGGTCATAGGGCCAACACCTCCAGGAACTGGAGTGACAGCCGAAGCAACTTTGCAGGCCTCCTCATAGCAGACATCTCCAACCAATTTGTAACCTCGAGGGCTTTTTGCATCCTTTAAGACATGCATGCATACAAATAGAAATGGCCAATCGCATAAGAATATAACCAGGAAAGCATGTTGAGGAAAGAAAAACCAAAAGCCACTACAGAATTTTTCTCACCTCAACTGGATTAATTCCAACATCAATTACAACTGCACCGGGTTTTAACCAGCTGCCTCTCACCATATTTGGTTGCCCTACAGCAGAGATTATTATATCTGCATGCTTTATAATCTCCTCAGGGTTCCTGGTTCTAGAATGGACAATGCTCACTGTAGCATCTTCCCTCTTACAATATCAAAAACATCAAGACGAGTTTAAAAAAGGACAGGTTCAGAAACAATACACATATATCTGATAACATCAAAAGGTAACAGAAAATGAAAAGACACTCACTTTCAGGAAGACTGAATTACCTGAAGCAATAAAGCAGCTGGCATCCCAACAATATTGCTCCGACCAATCACAACAGCTCTCTTCCCTTTGATTTCAACAGCATATCTATGCAACAACTCTATGCACCCTTTAGGCGTACAAGGAACAAACAGCGGGTCTCTTCCTCGCATTGCAAGACGACCAATGTTCAATGGATGGAAACCATCCACATCCTTCTCAATGTCAACAGCATTCAACACATTCTGCTCATCCATATGCTGGTACAACCATACAAACACATCGATTTCTAATCAAACAATCACAATTCAACACAAAATTTTATCAAATTGTCAAACATTGATCAAATTCAAAACCATACCGAAGGCAGAGGCAACTGGACAAGGATGCCATGAACTGAAGGATCATTATTGAACTCCGAAATAAACTTAATCACTTCTTGTTCGGTAGAGTCTTCTGGCAAACGCACTTCAAAAGAATTAATCCCAACAGCCTCACAAGCTTTTTTCTTGTTGCGTACATAAGTAGCAGAATCCTTCCTGTCGCCAACAAGAATCACCGCTAACCCAGGAACAACACCAATTGCTTCCTTCATCTTTAACACTTCGGCTGTTATCTCATCTCTTATTTGGTTTGCAACCATTTTCCCATCAATAACCCTCGCAGAAGCTTCCCCACCCGATTTATCTGCACAATAAATCCATCAAGCACATTAGAGTTGCATACAGCATGTTCGACAAAATGACTCCTTGAAATAGACTCGCAAACGCAGTCACGGGTTTTTTTTTAGAAAAAAAACAGGGTTCAGCGAAGGATGCATAAAAACGGAAATCATCAAACAATGTATCAGGGAGTGGCTAACCATTGATTACAGGAGACGGGTTGTTTGAAGAATTAACAGAGAGGGTTCTGAGAGGGGAGAGGACAAAGGGTCTGACATTGAGAGGACCCCCTGAGCAGCGAAGAGTAACGGCGCCATTAAAAGGAATGGAGATTCGCGAAAATGGAAGAAGATGAGAAGCTGTGGAGGTGGAGGAGTCGATGAAGACGAGTGATGAGGACATCCTGGTGGTAGCGAAGCAAAGTCGAAGTAGCCTCGACGTTTTGTGTTTGTGCGTTTGAAAAATAATTGGAGGACTTTGGAGGTTGAGCAAGAGCAAGAGCAGAGACACAGAGAGCAGTGCAGTTTTTCAAAAAAGTTTTTTTTCAAGCAAAGCGGCGTCTGTGGCTTTTTACAGGGACGAACTCGCGGAGTCGCGTTTTTCTACTTTGTTTTCGAAGATGAATCAAACGTTGCGTTTTACTGCCTTTACAGTCGCATGCTCTTGTGTTTTACATGGATTGGATTTAACATAAATAAATCAATTTTATCACATTTGTTTGATTAATCAATATATAATTTCGAGAGAATTATGATTTTTGAGAATTTATAACTTGTCGTAGTTAAGTTTATTTCGAGAGCCAAAGTATTTAAATATCTTAATAACACCAGCTCATCTCGAGATTTGTGTGAAAATTGATTGATGAATATGTTATGTGTATCATTGAATATAGTATTTGGTATATTATCAATGATAATATTAGCTAGAATTAATTATCCATCATAAATAATAATTAAAAAAAATTATTTAGACAACGAACCAATTAAGATATATAAAAAATCTCAAGTCATCCAGTAAAAAATTATATAAATAATCATCCAATATTTTTAGTAAACACAACTAACTCTTCAACACTTAAACAATTTCACGTTAAACACCTAACATTTACAAATATACTCTTTCATGTACTTTATTTTCTTGTTTATTATTTTTTTTTTATATTTTATTAATTTAAGTATAGAAGGGTGCATTATTCTAAAAAAAAAAATTATTTTTCAAGAAAGCTTGGGGACTAGTAATAAAACTAGTTACGGGGAACTCCGGGCTAAGATTATAGATGGGAACAACTCAACCCGGTTTGAAGTTTTTCATAACTCACCAATTAGGTTGATGAGATTGTAAATAGGCTTGATTAACATTTTCTTTCCTTGTTTTATTATTTTTCTAATATTTGATTCATCTAAAGGTTCAAAAAATATGGGGTACATGATAAGGATACCTATCTTCCCCGCCAGCATTATAATGGAGAAAAACAGAGTTATAAGACTCAACTTGTTTTACCAAAACAACCTATCTTAGACATCATCCTAGCACAAGTGTGCTTGTAATTTCTAACCACCCATTTATTTATTTATTGTTAGAAACAGAAATATTTAGAAATTGATGAGGATAAAAATAAAATAAAATAAAATACATCAATTATTGGCCCTACAATTAGTGATGAACTACACATGAACAGAAAGGCCAATAAGCTAATAAAATGAGACCATATCTTTTGGATGTCTATTTACCCAACTTTGACCAATATATCATCGTAAACATTTTTTTTTTTCAATAAGCATTATGTTATCACCCTACTTCTTAGATACCCAATAGAACTATTTAGATATTCTAATCAATTTTCACTCCTGCCTAGTTATGAAAGGATAAAATTGCCAATGAACTTGTTGCTCAACCTCAACCATAGTTATGCAACAACCATGACATTCTTTCCGTAAACATAGAAAGGTTTTCAGAGGTGGAAGCAGATACAAAGTTCTCATTCTTCAACACAACATCACAAGATTATCACAAACAAGGAGAATATCAAATACCCTTTACCCCCCGCATTCATTGTATAGAAAATGAAGCTTTGCAATCGATAAACATAGAAAGGTGGTCAGAGGTGGACTTGCGGTAACTTTTTGTTTTTGGGCTTGATTGTTCCTACAAAAACAAGTACTCCATGAAAATAAGAATCATTCGATGACCAAGTCAATAAATGAAGAAGAAGAAATAATATACGAAAAATAGAATGAATGTCTCAGGGAGTGTGATTGAATGAACTGGAGTGAGGCTTTTGAATGAGCTTGAATGACCTTAACTTGCCTGGCTTAATTGACATATGAAATTGATACATTGCTGGAATCTTTCTATTAATGTGGCTGCATTGCAGGAAACCAATTCTTTATATCAATGAAATATGAAATTGATACATTGCTGGAAGCTCCTGTTAGATTCCTTTTCACTGTTTCTTAGGAGCCGAAGTGAGATTAGACTAGTACACAAAACTGGAAAAGTAGTAGTCATTTCCACTTGTTCTGTAAGAATGTCGATCAAAATTTTATCAAAAATGGTAAGTGTGCCTTTGCATCTTCTTTCAGTGTATTTCTGTACAATTTATGCCAATAGAGAAAGCAAATTGCTATGGATTTCTCCGGAATATTTTTTCCCTTTGTTCACATGAGGCAATTTTCATATTGCTAATGTTCCTTCACTGAATTGGTTTTCATCTGAAGAATCCAAGGACTGACTTTTGGGTTTAGTCATGACACGAGAAAATCCATATCCGAGAGAACTTCCACTAGTTTCGCATAGCTGCAAGGGAAAGTAAGCTCCCAGATGTCAAACCAAGTCAAGGAAAGTGGGGTAATAAAGCTCTACACTTGTGAATTGGGCAGATGACAGAATTTGTCAGGATTAAAAAAAAAAAAAACTTAAAATAAGACAAACAGCACAGATTACCTCAGTAAGCTCAGACAAGTGGCGGGATCTAAATGCATTGATGGTTGCTGCAATCTCTGAGGTGGGCAGTTTAGCCTATATGGAAACGAAGAAACCCCGAATCAAAAAAGATCCATGAGAATGTTAAGAGGGCACTGTGGCCAAATGAATACTATAACATGCTCATCTTGCTTCCATAATTGCTATGTTATATTGTTTCTCGCATCCTTACACCTACAACCTGAATTTTTATTGTACTTGGCCAATTCAAGCAATCAGATTCTAAGTTTCAGATATTTCCATCATATAACTCAAAAGAATGTAAGTTAAAATAAAGTCAACACAAAGGACTCGTTTGGACAGCATGAATGGTTATTTAGCTCCAGCTTGTTTTGACGTAGAAAAACCACAGTATTTCTGTTTTCAGCACTTCAAAGTAACTGTGACTAGAACAAGTGATGCGCAACTCCAGAAGCAAGCTGTTACCTGCGCAAGAACAGCAGCTGCCAACTGTAGACTTGGTTCCAATGTCTCAGGTACAACCTGTAAGTATTAGTTGTTAACAGGGTGTGATCGAGTTGTTTTATAAATCAAAGGAAACTAGTAAAAAAAGATTCAGAAATATTACAGCTGTAGCCCCGGCCTTCTCCAAATTAAGGCCATGATCAACATCATGAGCACGAACAAACGTTATCACATTGGGAAAGTACTTGCTCAGAGCCCAGACAGTTCTATAATTTGCACCAGGTGTATCTAGAGTTATTGCAGCAGCACATGCTCTTTCAGCACCGACTTTATGGAGGACCTAGCCACACAATACAAAATCAATTGTTGAACCACCACACAAGTAACCCATGATGCATTTAGCTTTACCTCTCGACTACCAGCATCTCCAAAGTACACAGGAAGATCCAGGGCACGGCCTGCTGCCACTCTATCGCTGAAAAAAGCAAACTTCTAATCATCAAGAATCTTGCGACACCTCTCCACTCATAATCACAAAAAAATAATATTCCAAGCAATATTAAGGCCACATCCTGGCATAAACAAGTAATAAGAAGGGGAATATATTTTCATTCTCTTCTTGGTAGCAATTGTTTCAAAATGATTTTGTAGCATACCAAGGAAGAACCACTGTAGCTGAATCTAAATCCAATTAGCTAAATGGTAGCTAGGAAAAATTTCTAGTTTCTATTAAGTCTTTGATGAAGATATGTTTTTTTTTAAAGGAGCACAGAAATAATTTGTTGGGAGGGGATGAAAAAAAAGAAATTCTTGCAGACAAAAGAACTGCATCAATAGGGAGCATAGGCAATGAACCAAAAACATAAACATTCTGAAATAACACCAGAAAGTTTGCTGGTAGAATTTCTCAATCTTTGGCTTACCTACTCACATCAAGAGCAACAAATGGAATTAATCGTTCTGAGAGAAGCTGTGCTATAATCTGGCAAATCCAAATGAATGTCATGAGCATGTATACTAAAAACTAGCAAAATTCACAATATTAGCCACTTTAACATATGCAACAAATCAAATAAAATATGTATCAACCTGGCCAACACGTCCAAATCCACAGATAATAATTTGATCCTGCAAATCATCTGTCTGTAAACAAAATAAACCAAGAGAAAGATTAATCAGCAAGTACTCATATGGTTGTCAAGCAAACCTAGCATCACAAACATCTAATCTTAAACAGATGAGAAAAATATAACTACAGGTAGCCATTATGCTGGTATCAAGAAAATATTCAGTATCACTTCTGAGAGAGGATAGCACTGGAAAACGATTTTTAAAAGAACTGGATACGCAACACGAAGAAAAAAAATCCTGGGGTGCCAATAAAAGATACATGCGGATTAATTTTATTTTATTTTTATCATATGGGATGCAGCTATTTGTTTATTAATGGTGATAGAGATGAATGAATGACCTGATTTTTGTAATAGCTTATACACTATGACTAATACAAGCTCACCAACATTCAAATGAGGTCATACAAATACGATCAAGAGAAGGAAATTACAGTGAAAAACAAATCACAATGAGGCCACTTATTCTTGTTGCTGTAAAACTTAAGAGTATGAAATTTCACACACTTGGATAGGCAAAACTAACAGGTTCTAACTCAGTATGCAGGAAAAAATGAATGTTTTGAAAGCACATCTACAAAATTCATGCATTACACTAAAGCAATCAATTGAGATATTTTTTGTTTTCGCTATTCATTGCCCCTCCCATGCATGGTAATAATGATCACATATTTTCTCAGGGACACGTCACTCAAGTAGCATAATTTTTCCCAATGACAATGATACTTCAATTGTTTATATGAAAGCACCCGTGTTCAGCAATTGACCATATCTATCAAGTGGAACCCAGTCACCATGCAACAAAGCATCAAGCTCAGTAAACTACCAACAGCAAGGTTTGAACTTTGACCAATGTATCACTGCGGGCTAAAACTGTGACTCTCACAATATTAGCAATTAACTCATATACTAGTGACCTTACCTCACTCTCAACCGGTAACAAACTACGAACATCATGCTGCTCAAAGCGAGAGGCTATTAACTGGCCGCCAGCAGCCAGCCATGGTGTGAGGGCCATTGAGATCCCCACCACGAGAAACAATAAAGAGGATAGCTGAGGAGACATTATACCCTGCAGATGACAATAATTAGGCAACACGTGTACAAGAAACAAGCATTTTTAAATATTATCATCACTTGGAGTGAAGAAAATTATGAGAGAAAAAATTGCATTTCCACATCTCAATTTAACTAGTGAAAATTATTCAGTAATAAATTCTTCCTTATTAAATATCATGAAAGAGATACTTCCCATATCTGAATATTTTTGTGTAATGTAAAAAAGATATTTTGAAACAACACCAAATGCACAGAGGATATTAAACACATGGCCAACTAATTTGTGGACTTCGTATGGAACACAATAATAAAATGTTGAATCCACTGACCACAGACACATTAGATTGGAAAAAAAAAAACTGTAGTTATTTAGAAAAGAGACCTGGTTAACAGCTTCACCAAATGCTACAAATGCAAATTCTCCACCCGGAGCAAGAAGAAGACCAATCCTTATTGCAGATATAATAGAAACACCAAAAAACCTGCCAACTAAAGCAACCAACGCAGTCTTGCCTCCAATTAAAAGCCCTAACGATCCCATAATGGCAGGAAAATTTGAAACCAGAAGTTTTGGGTCAATGGACATTCCAACCTGAGAAAACATAAATGGACCGATGTTAACAGTTAATGATTGAGGATCAACATATTTGCATCATCAAGAAAAAATCTAGCAAGTTCAACAATTAACGCATTGACAGAAGAAATGTTGTAAGTTTTATGCTAATATAGTAAAAGAAATGTTGGAAGACACAATCTTGCAGGGCTGGCCTATTCTTCCAGTGCAAAAAAGAAGAGAAAAGAGAAAAGCCGGCCAGAAAAGTTAATATACTGATGAAGGAGAAGATTTCACATATAGTCCTCATATGTTATGAAAAGAGCCAACAAATGGCTTCTACAAGAATTAAAAGAGACCTAAGGCTCCATTTGTTTGTAGGAAAGTTGTTTCCTTTTGGAAAGTAAATTCCAGGGAAAATGAATTCCTAAAAAGTAAATTATTTTCCGATGCTTGATAGTATTATGAAAAATAAACTAGAAAACATTTTCCAGTATTTGGTTATGTTATGAAAAATAAACTGGAAAATAATTTATTAATGTTTTATTTTTCTCAAGTTTATTAAAATAATAAAAAACAAATCTTACAAATTAAAAAGTTGAATAATAATGAAATTAAAAAAAAATCATCAATTATCTCAATTAAAATTAATAATAATCAAAATAATAAAGATCAAATCTAAAAAAAAAATGAAGAAATTAAAATAATAATAATTAACATTTCATAAAGTATTTCAAATAAAATAAGTAACAATCAAAAGAATGAGGACCAAATTTGATAAATAAAAAATTTCAATAAAAAAATAATAAGAGAAAAGCAAATACCAATTATAAAAATGAGGACCAAAATTAATATAAAAATAAAATTTTAAAAAATAAAATTGAAAAATAAATATTCAATACATAATATATATAGCAATCAAAAGTTTTAGGATCAAATTTGATATAATCAGCAAATAATAACATTTCTAAATTTTTCACAATTTCAGGAAAGTGTTTTCCTCCCAAATTTTTCAAGAAAACACTTTCCCGAAAATCAAGCCAAATTTTCCTTTAATTGGAAAATGTTTTTCGTTTACCAGCTTTCCTAACAACAAACAAACACAAGAAAGTTTGGAAAGTGTTTTCTTAGAAGCCACTTTCCGGAAAACAAACACAGCTAAAATGAAAAACAGTTTCCTGAAAACCAAGCTAAATTTTTCTTTGACTAAAAAATATTTTTTGTTAACCAGAAAGTGTTTTTCGTTAACCAACTTTCCTAACGACAAACAAAAAAAAAAGTGGTTTCCCGGAAATTATTTTCCGGAAAACAAACATGGCCTAAAAGTACTTAATAGATAGATCTTACAAAAGACCTTTTTTTTAAAACACCTACCGTCATGAAAAAAAGGCCCAATAGAAGCCCACGATATGGAGCAATATCTGATTCAACCTGCAAGGAAAATTCAGTTTCTGCAAGAAGCAAACCAGCCAGAAATGCCCCTAGTGCCATGGAAAGTCCAGCCTGCTCTAGGAAAAAGATACAGCACAATTTCATTAACAACAGCAGCAACAACAATAATAGTAACAGAAAGCAAAACATGCTCAAACAATCTCCTGGAAGCATTTCCATACCCTGGCAGTAAGGAGACTCGTCCCCAGAATAACAAGAAGTGTATTAGCTGAGAATATCTCTGCATTTTGATTTTCTGCAATTTGTTTATAAATTGGTCGAAGCAGCTGCAAAAGGCACAGAAGGGGAACATCAATGAACTGTTCAGATGACACCATGCATTGCCAACTAAAGTCAACGCCACCTTTGTAAGAAATTTCCCAAGATTTCCAATTAAGACCATAGAAATGTAGAGTTTATGATATAACTTCAATCGGGAGAAATGACATCCATCCACTTAAACGCCATAACTCTAGAAAAAATAAGATTTACCAATCTTCCACCAGCAATTATCGCGGTGATGGCAACTGCTGCCTTAACAGCAGCCAACCCAAGAGCCTCAGCAATTGCTTGAAAACCAACCTGGAAAGCAGCATCATATCACTCATAAACCAGCATCAAGCACAACAGCAGTGGGAATGACAATAACAGTAAAAGCAATTGATGTACTTTGGAAGCTTTATTTGCATTCTACAAGAAATAGAGGATAGATTTTGCATTTTTTTAAATCTATCAACATCAGGTGCTGTTGAAAGAAAAGGAACACACTGAAAAGTGCATGCCAAATTCCAGATCCTGCCTTCATTATATCCAGAATACTCTGTGTGGCTCGCAAACTGACAAAACATGTGCAAATTTCTTTCACTTTTAAAGCAAAAGGATACCAGAAGCTCACCACCACATCCATATACAAACAAACTAGTATAGAAAGTTACCCCTCCTTTGGATGAATTTGGTGAAATAAGTGGTATGAGTATTAGCAACACCACAACAGCCAAATCCTGAAAAGAATAAATAAGATCAAAGATTGCAATGCAAAAAAGACTACATATAACATGAACATGGTTTAAAAGATATCTCAAAGGAATTATAAGGAGAAATTCCTACTCCACAGAGGATTGGGGAACTTTTACATGATTACAGGGATAATTTTACTACAACATACAGCAGTAGATTTTATTCTCATCTTGAATATTATTATGATACAGAGACATATGATATTCACTAAAGAAAGTGTGAGCATAAAGAACCACTCCTATGGCATAACATGGCCAACAAGAAAAAGAAACCATGTCACTACCAAGACAAAGTAGCTTTGTTCTGAAGCTATACCACTACCAAGACATAAAAGCTTTTTTCTTTTCTTTTATGCGAACTGTGGAGTGACCTGGAATAGTAGGACAGAGAAAGTAGCACGTCCATGGCGCGATGTGCTCTCACCTCGCTCCTGCAACACCTGCAAATTAAGACCACTATCTATCAATTCTCTTGTCCATCAAAATAAGTAATTGCAGATTTGACAGGCAGGTTCATAGAAGAAATGAGCCTTGATCAGAAGCTCATTTTCAGTGGGGGAAGTATGGCACGATCATGAGTGTGCAATCATATTAAAATTACAAATGGTCTTAGTTTAAATTTACCATTTTGCTGGTGTGGACAGTAGATAATGTAAAAGGATCAAATATTTTGGTCTAGGAAGCTTGTGTTTGATCCAGAAAATTATCTTTCCTGAACTGAGGGACTCTTGGTTAGAGAAAGCTGCAATGCTTAAATTTAAAGCAAAATCTGCACTATTCTGCTACCTGTAGAACAACAGCAGTAGAAGATAGTGCCAGGCCATTTCCAATGACAATTGCAGCAGGACCAGGCAGCCTGGAAACAAAATGTGTGACCAAGCCAATAACCACTGCTGTCACCAAGACCTGCATCATCCACATTAAAATGTAAGTTAATCGACGTATGAATAGAAAGCGCAGAGCATAGATGGATTGAGCGATGAAAAATGTGGGAGAAAAAATCCCAAGTACCTGAGCAGAGCCTAATCCAAATACATATTTTTTCATGGAACTAAGCCTTTCAACAGAGAGCTGTAAGAGACAGAAGACTGCTTTAGCATCAATAGTTTAAATTTGAATGAATGTTAAATTTCAGCCACATAGTCTAGATGTAAAGACTCCAACCTCAAGGCCAATATTGAATAGCAAGAAAACAACTCCAAATTCAGCAATCGCCTTTGTACCAAGCACATGACGGATGATGGAGAGACCATAAGGGCCAATCAAGATGCCAGCAGCCAAGTATCCAAGAACAGGACTGCCTGGAATTGCAGATCAAAGGCAATTCATGAAACATGATCACACAAATTTCCAATTTCATATTGGAAAACAACTTGCTGGCATAAATATAGATAATGATCAAGTAGAGAACTGGCAAACAACAGCAAATCAATAAACTACTATGGACTAATATCAAGAAAGCATAATTGATATATAAATGGCAGGAAAAAAAAATGCTTGGCAGAAGGACTAAGCTAATAAAAAAAAAATAGAAGTTCTTGAAATTTCACATTGAAACTTTAAATGCATGTATAAAGGTACAAACTTATTTTTACGCTACAAAATACAGTGAGTTCACCTCCTGGAATTTTCTGAAATAAAGGAACAAAAATAACACTAGCAAGCAGCAACCACAAAACATCAAAGAGAGATGCTTCCTCCTCATTCATCTGTCAAAACAGAACAAGCAACCAGATTAGAAAGCATTAAATACATGTTGACTTGAGACCCAAAGCAGAAGTGAAGGATAGTGTGAACTTATGCCTCTTGATGAGGAAGCATTGCAATTAGTTTTTTGACTCTCTTTGGGAGTTTCTGAACATGTTGAATCAGAGGCTTCGCATTTGATGAAACTTCTTCAATGCTTGTGGTGACCACTTCTGGTTTTTGAAGCATCTGGGTACTCTTCTCCACTCGATTAGAGTAGAAGGCAAATCTGTGCACAGTTTCAGTACACTGATAAAACAATGCAACTTCTATGCTAGATGTAAGAATCTAGTAACAGAAGCAAATAGTGAGACATGAACCTATTGAAATAGCCTTCAGAGTCCTCTAGGTCATCACAACCAAGATGTAGTTTATTTCTCTATTGAATGCCTCAATAAAAAACAATATGAAAAAAGATAAATAGAAAGGCTTTGGCAAGGAATTGTATTTTCATGACATTTCGTGAAGATACCAAGAAAGGCCTTGATAAGGATTGTATTTTCATGATATTTCGTGATTACCCTGCTGATGCATATTACAATCTCATTTTATTTATAACCTGAAAATATTTTTTCTAGCATCTTACATCCACTGGGACAGGTGACATGTCTCTTAAAGGAGGACTGTTGACAATGATGGAAATAAAATTAAAGAGCAACAGTAATACATACCCTGCTCCAAACAACAATAGGCCAAGAAGAAAATTGGGCAGTTGCTTCCTTGCAGACTCCATTAGGCCCTGAAAGACTGATGCTGCTGTCAACTCCGTCTCATCTCCACTGAAAGAGAAGAAGGATGCAGAAAAGAAACGAGAGGATTTCTTCAACAACGCCTTGGGAGCACTGAGAGGTGAAGATGAACTCTCCCTGGTCAGGTCCTTCTGTAATTCCTGCTTTTTTGTCTGAATGCCACCTTTTGACTTTTGAGCTTCTGCTTCAGTATCTTTAATAGAGTCCAAACTCGATTTTCCATTCTCGTGGTCACTAGAATAATCAGAAAGATATAACTCTTCAGAACTCTGGCTGATTTTATCAGATAGCCTATCTATTGAAGGCTCGCCAACTAAAACATCACCATTTACAGTCATATCTGTTTCTTTCTCAACATCAGAAGCACTGCCTCCGCGCATCTTCTCCTCCTCGACTACTGCCTCATCACCAGACACATGCCCCCGACCTGTTTCCTGGATATCAACATGAGAACTAGAGAGAGATTTCTCTGCCTTTTGTAACGCAATTTCTGCATCACTCACTCGTTGGGTAGCCTCAAGTTCAAAGGCAACAGCTTGCTCTGCTAGAAGCATAATGTTTGCAACATCCTCCTCTGCTTTCAGAGCATTCATTTGTGCTTTCTCTGCTTTCTCATTCAACACGTCTACCTCCTTCTGTAATTCTTCCTTTATACTTTGCAAGCGCCTCAGCTCTGCTTCACAATTTGCCAAATTTGCCTGGCATTCCCTAATATCATTCTGAGCAGCCAAAATTGTCTCATAGTCTTCCTTACTATCATTTTCCACTTCACTCTCTCCAGAACCCTCCAATGAATCAACCCCTTCTTTCGTAGATTTTATCGACTCCACTGCCACCTTAAGCCTTGCCTCAGCCAAAGAAAGCGCCATAGTTGCCTTTTGAAAAGCTTCTTTAGCAACACCCTCCTTGTTCACAATGTCCCGAATCATATCAAGTGTTGAGTTAACATCATTCCAAGCACTCGATGCCTCATCTTGCAAAGCTATTGCAGCTTCTGATATACTCTGTGCCTTTTCCTCAAACATGGTACTATTAAGCCATGCAACCTCCAATTCCCTCATTGCTTTCTGTAACAATTCCCTCAATTCATCCAAACTAAGTGCCTCTGCCGCCATTTCAGTCTCCATTACCTTTTCTCCTCTTCCATCCTCTTCTCCCAAGCCACCATTAGACCCTGCTCTCAAGTTCTTATCATTACCCTCGCCAATTTCTACATTTCTACCATTCCCATCAATATATGTTAACGAATCATTGTCTTGACACAGCAACTTAACACTTCTCGATCCCTCAAACCCATCAATAAAATTGCAAAACAACGGATTACTTGCATACCCACCAATACGCAAATGACTACGCATTCCACTTCCACTACCATAAAAAACACTTTTCTTTAATGTCTTTGAAGGTCTTTCTCGCGAAACAATCTTCAAATCAACAGCATTAGACCCATAACTTTTATATCTAAATCTCGAATATAAACTATTTGATACCCTACAACTAGTACCTTGTCTGCAATAAAATGCATTCTTCTGCTGAATATAACACGCAAACTCCATGCCCTATAGTAAAACAAATAATCAAACTCTCTTAAGCATTTAATCAAACACGTAGAAGTCAATCATTAAAAAAAAAGAAAAAAGAAAAAAAAACTCAAAGCAAAGCCCCTTTGTGTGTACAACTAAAAATGAAGAGAAAGTGAAACTAACCGATCAAGAGGAGTCAAAGATGAGAGAAAATCAATGGTGGAGTTTGTTAGAGTAGAAAAGGACACAACAACATTGACTCGTAGAAAAAATCAACCACACTGACGAATCAGAAAGGCAGAAAGGAGGGAGACAGAGCTTGAAAGGACATGCCCACAACTAGTAATATAGCACACAGTTCAAATACTACTGTGGTCTCTTTGTTTGGAAAGTGAGAAAATAAAAGGGAAAATTATTGATTGGGAAAGGAAACTCAGTTATTGGTGGATTTTATTTATTTATTTGCAACACCCATAGACTACAGTTTAGTATTGTGACGACCTTACATTATTACGCAGGTGGATTTTGATATTCTCGTATGTGCCAAAGGATATTCTAGTATTTCAGTTGACTATAAATTTAGTCCCTTATTTTTAACTATTATTACAATCAAGTCCTCTTTTTTCTAAAATCAGTAGTTAATCCTTAGTTTCTGGTTTCTTGCTAATTTATTTATTAAAAAAAAATGCCGGTCCCTTTCTAAATACCAAAAAAATATGTTTTTGACAATTTAAATTCTTAATGTATTTTCTAATAAGAGCCAATATACAGTTAAATTGAAAAGATATTGATTGTTTTTATAGTTTTAAGATATTTTATATTAAAATCATTAAATGCAAAAAAATATTATTTAATTTTGTTTCTTTTTAATTCGAACTCATTCTAAACATCACTTTCAAATACAGTAATGTTAGAGGAAATTTGATTTACCAGAGTTTATAGAATAGTCAAAAGATATCACCAGGAGTTTAGGGACTAATTTACTTAGATTTTTCAAACGATATAAACTGGGAGAGTGAGATACACGTTGAAATCTTATTGGCCTAAGCATGTCCTCGGTGGGGAAATATGTGCTGATAGTAAAACTGTGAACATGAAATGTCAGAAGTTTGATTTGATTGAAATCTCCAAATGGAACCCCCTCGTTTGCGGAAAGAGAAAGCATCGACACCCCCCACCCCTGGTGGATAAATCAAGAGTCGCTTTGCGGAGGCTAGATCTGTCCACCGGAAACCATAGTGGAAATCCAGAAACTGCATGTTTCAGCGACTTTAAATTTGGGAGCTTTGATTAATGGTGGCTTCCTCCAGGTGAAGCGACAGAAGTTGCAATTTCTCAAGTCGTTGGCTTGAAATATTGATCCTGTTCGAAGAAGCGAAGGCACAGCGCTTCAGTTCTTCTCGGGCCCTGCTTTTTCGAACCTTCAGGTCGTACCTTCACAGAACAAGCAAAAGCAAGAGGGAATGGCGAAGGCCGACGGACAATCCAAGAACAGGACTTTAAGGCAGGAAACTCAGAACTCAGAAATAAGGCCGTCGGGAGCGTGGCCTACAGTACTAGTACTTGACTAGAATTCAAGCACCTCTAGATTCTTAGGGTTTTATCCCTCCATGCATCAAGTCAAAAGGTTTCTTGAATGCCATGCACGAACAATTTGATCATTCTGATAAGAAATTAGCTAACACCATGATCAAAAGGCTTTCTGAAATATCATTTTAGTATTCTAAAAGCGTGCGGTCATTTTATTTTGAACTCTTTTCCTATAAAATACAATCCGTATAACACTCATATAGGAAAAAAATAGTTAGAAAATGAATTATTAATGTGTTCATAAAAACAAAGGATTAAAACTTGAGGAAGTTGAAGGTGATTATTTGATTTCTCAAGCTGAGAGAAATGCCCCAAAAAACAAAAACAATTTTTCAAGTGAAAAACAGAAAAATATAGAGCCAAAAATAATCAATGTTTCTTCTACAAAAACTAATGACATGTTAAGAAAAATTATCTTAAGTATAAGATTGTACAAAAATAAATCATAAATAACTTTAAATCTATTTCACTGGATCTTGAGATTCTAGAAAAAAATTGAAATTTATTTTTATATATATTGCATATATGTATTTCAATAAATCCAACCCAAATATCATCACTAATTAAAAGTTTCTAATTATAGGTCAATTTCGTATTGTTCAGCCATTTACAAATGTATCTCTAAGGTTCTTGATAATAGTTTGAGGATATGTCTTTCCTCTCTTACTAGTTTGAACCCATCAACATTTGTGGAAGGGAGAAGAATTGGAGATGACATTAGCGAGGGGTTATCATAGAAATACTTTGAAGCTAAGTTGCTCTTTGAAGGTTGATATAGTGAAGCCATTTGACTCCGTTAACTGGGATTATCTGTTTGTATTGGAAGCCATGGATTTTCCAAGATGCTTCCTGTTATGGCCAAAAGCTTATATAACATCTTCTATATTCTCCATTATGATATATGACGGGTTGTGTGGCCATTTTGAAGAAAGGGTTTGAGACAAGAAGATCATCTTTCCCCCTATTTGTTTGTTTTCTCTATAGGAATCTCGTCCTGTTTGTTGAATGATGCTGTAAAAAAATGGGTTGCTTGCTTATCATCCAAGGGGCAAGTGTTGAAACCCTAAACTGGCCTCACCTTGTGAGGGGTGCTCGCACCTTAGAATGAATGAAAAATGGCATTTGGATGTCCAATGAGCGAGTGAAGCAAAGATGATTCATGGCAAAAACAAGCTTCTCATGGGCAAATGGCAAAAAGATAAATATAAGGTCAATAATGAAACAAATAAGCGAATGACAGTAGTAAGGATAAGTGCAGTTATTTGCCCAGTTAGTTACAAATCTAAATTTTAAGAAAAATTGAATTTTTTTTGTTGGAATCTATAAATAGTCCTTGCAGATATTCAGTAATAAGGTTCGACCAGAGAGTGTGGGGAGAAATATCGATCCTCTATGTGTTCTATGCAGTCAAGAGATAGGGATCATCTGTTTTTACTTTGCTCGTTTGCTAAAGATATTTGCAGTTCTATTTTGGGGTTTTATTGAATTCAAGGAGCTGTACGAGACTGGGAATGTGTTTGTTTACGCTAAAAGAAATTTGTGTTATGTGTGTGGACATAAATGGACGGTGGCAGTCATGGTTGGTGGCAGTCATGGTTGAAGTCATAGTCAAATTGTAGGTGCCTAACTTGCCCACCATTGTTGAACAATCATCTCCCTCCTCAGCTATAAATAGAAGGTGTATTGATAGTTGAGATAGAGCACGAGATAGAGAGAAACACAAAGAGAGAGCTAAGGGTGAGAGTTGAGTTGAGTAGAGAAGTTTTCTCCTCCTCCTTGTTTTCTTGTTTGTATTGCTTTTGAGCTTGATTAATACAAACCAGTAGCTCCGTGGAGTAGGCAAGTTGCCGAACCACGTAAATTTGTGTGTGTTTGAATGTTTGGATCTCCTAACAACTGGTATCAAAGTTTGTTCTTGAAAGTTCTTGAAAAAGAGGCTGTTTGATCCAAACTCAAAAATCAAAGTTCTCAAAACATTTTTTTGAATATACCACCATGAAGAGGACGACGAGAGGAATCCACTGGTGAACACCCGACGAAAATCCGACGTCCTACATGCCCGCACGCACCTGCACGCGCCACCACCAGTAATGTCCACGCGCACAGACGCGCCATTTCCTGCAACTCGACTCTACCACGTCATCAGCCACGTCAGCAGATCGACACAGTCAGTAGCCACATCACCTGTCACTTCAGCCATTTGACATGGTCAACTGCCACGTCATCACTGACACGTCATCTGCCACATCACCACTGCCACGTCAGAAGAAAATCTCTGTGGATCTGCCACGTCAGATTTGGTGGACCCCACAGTGCCTACGTGTTTGACATGTCAGCTTGTCACGTCATCATAACTAGGTTTTGATCCGGTGTGGCGCAGTGACTATTCCGCATGCCACATGGCTTTATCTGCAGCGTCCAGTTATCCCAAACTTTGATTGCTTAAATCGGAGCCATCTGAAGTCCGATTTGGGTGATCTCAGTGTCGTTTCTAGCATTTTTGGCCATTCTAGACACATCTGTAAGGTCAGATTTTTGAGATTCAAATCCAAGAAGGAGTAAAAATGACTGATGAAATAAAGGCTACAGGTATTGAAAAATTTGATGGAACTGATTTTGGATATTGAAAAATGCAAATTGAAGATTATCTATATGGGAAGAAACTTCATCTTCCTCTGTGGAGTAGGCAAGTTGCCGAACCACGTAAATTTGTGTGTGTTTGAATGTTTGGATCTCCTAACAACTGGTATCAAAGCTTGTTCTTGAAAGTTCTTGAAAAAGAGGGTGTTTGATCCAAACTCAAAAATCAAAGTTCTC